>LNAC01000219.1:842814-1037293 GCA_002007465.1 Ailurus styani
ATCCCAGGACCCTGGGATCATGACCTGAGCCGAAGGCAGTGGCTTTAACCCACTGAGCCACCCAGGCGCCCAAGGAAAGGCTTCTTTATATTTTAATTCTCTAATGAATCAAGTTATTTGCAATAACTGGCTTTGAAAAGTACATTAGAGAATTTTAGACATTCAAAAAGTGACCAGTATTGCCAATATATCCCAGGATAACACTTACCTGAGCAAGAGCAGCATTAAAAGGAGACAGAGAGTAAAGAAACAAATAAGAAATTATGTACAATCACTAAACATCAGTTATTTGTTGTGACTTCTCAGTATATCATTTTAGCAGGGTATCAGAATATAAAAGAACTTTTATCGTAAGTATAAGCTTTCCACATGCCAAGGGGTCATTCTTCAAGCACGTTTTGCTCTAATAAAATCATTTAGGTCAGTAATGATGGCAATTTTTCCTCCTTATAGCTAGCCACTTTACCACAGTAAAAATAAATAAGGAAAAAATTTGCAGTCTAGTGAGATCAGACATAGGAAGCATTTTATAAAAACGCCATTTCAAATATCTCTAAAAATCTTATTACTACTAGACATCTTTCTTTAGTAATTTAGTCACGTTATAAATGACTATTTTATATCCCCTTATAACAAATACAATTGTAGGCAAACCAGAAACTGTATGTGTTTATGAAATATGCATGGTGGCGTTCTGGTGTTCTCAGTCATGGCTGGGGATGATATCCAAAGTTCTGTACACCTGTGGACGTCTGCGACTTTTAAAAAGATGGGTATCTCTTAGCAGAAATCTAGCTCTCAAAGAGGCTACGAAAAAATTAAGATGAAAATATCTGACTCAGTATCTTCATTTAATTTTTTCCTTAATTACTCAAAGGGAGTTTTTATAACATTCTAACAGCAAGATGAAGTCAAAAATGAAATTATTATTACAACTTATTAAAAGAGATGATTTAGAGACTATAGGCCCACCAATTTTGGAGCAAGAATTTTTTTTTTGTAAGATTTTATTTATTTATTTGACAGAGAGAGAGAGAGAGATCACAAGTAGGCAGAGAGGCAGGCAGAGAGAGAGGAGGAAGCAGGCTCTGCTGAGCAGGGAGCCCGATGCAGGCCTCGATCCCAGGACCCTGAGATCATGACCTGAGCCCAAGGCAGAGGCTTTAACCCACTGAGCCACCCAGGCACCCTGGAGCAAGATTTCTTATTAAGAATGATATGCTGCTGCAAATCTAGAGTAAGTTTCCTTAACATTTTTGAAATTACAAAGTCCTCTAATAACTAATACCTTTCTTTTAATTCATTAAATCCTCAAAAAACATTTTAAGATATTAAATCACTGCCTTACTTGGAACCATTGCTCCCAGGCTAAAATACAAAGAATTTTGTTTAAAATAACCTTCTGGATCTACTATTTTCTCCTCTTTAGCCATATATTTTACTACTTTATAGTTTACACTCTATATTAGATTTCTTTCAGTTATTTGAATCAGTCATGCTCTGCTAAATGTCCCTGACATAGACATTCACCTATCACATTGATTCTCCTTGTAGTAAAGTACTCATCACAGTTTGGGGTTATCTTTTCATCTCTTTTCCCCACTTAGCTTAGAAGCCTCTGAAGGCAGCGTAAAGTCTGACTTTTTTATTACTACTCTATTTCCAGGCCCCAATGCAATGCCTACCTCATAGTGGATCTGTATTTCTGAGCATTCTGTATAGGCTCTCTCTGTCTGTCTGTCTCTCTCTCCACCCCTCTTCTTTCCCTCCCTCCCCTTACAAATACAGTGTATAACAAATGATGAAAAAAAAGTATTATTCACATTATTTCTCTCAGGACCTACTTTGTAGATTATTCATGGGATACAGATCATTTGCCACATCTGAAAACTGACGTTTTTGTTTTCCTTAAAGAACAAACAACTTTGAAAGGGTCATAAATAGTCAAGTGAAAGAGAAGATGCACCTGCCTAAGACAATCACCTAAATCAAACCAAGAAAACAATCAGAAAAGACAGCAAACTTACTTTCCTATTTGCTCCACTTTAGAAAATGAAGCCACACAGAGTTACAGAAGTTGAGTAGGTTTCCCAAGAATATATATCTACTAAGTGCCAGAACATTGATTTAAATCTATGTCTATTGAATAGCTAGTATTATACTCTTTCCTACATGAACAAACATAGTCATATATTATACTGAAAAAAAGTCTATGATCCTAAAATGACAATGATAGTGGGGGGAGTTTCTCAGTGCTTGAATTTTACAAAAGCAACTTAGGATCCATTTTAACTGAAATGTTTTACAATTTCAACAATAATTAAAATATTTTATGTGTAAAATAACAAAATTTGATCTATAGCAAAAAAAAGTATGTCATCAGCACATAATTATGCTTCATTAATGTTATTTATTTTTTTATTATTTTTATTTTTTTTTAAGATTTTATTTATTTATTTGACACACAGAGAGAGATCAGATCACAAGTAGGCAGAGAGGCAGGCAGAGAGAGGAGGAAACAGGCTCCCCACTGAGCAAGGAGCCCGATGCGGGCCTTGATTGAGATCATGACCTGAGCCGAAGGCAGAGGCTTTAACCCACTGAGCCACCCAGGCGCCCATTAATGTTATTTCTTAAGTTTAAGCTTAATTTGGCAAGACAATATCTTTCAAGAATTTGAAAGATTGACAATATTCAACACTGGGGAGAATATGCAAAAGCAAACATCCTTTTTTTTTTAAAGATTTTATTTATTTGGGAGAGAGAGAGCAAGAGACAGAGCATAACAGGGGTGGAGGGGCAAAGGGATAGGGAGAAAGAGACTCCCCGCTGAGCAGGGAGCCCAACATGGGGCTTGATCCCAGGACCCTGAGATCAAGATCCAAGCCAAAGTCAGATGCTTGACCAACTGAGCCATCCAGGTGCCCCTAAAAGCAAACATTCTTACTCGTGTTACTAAGATTATAGATTACTACGATCTCTTGGAAGAACCATTTGGAAATACTGATAATCTGTAAAAGATGTTCCTCTTGCCAGCAATTTCACTCTAGAAATGTATCTTAGAGAAATATTTCCAGAAATGTGCAAAAGTACATGTAGAATGATGTTGTGAATTTTTTTTTTAAGATTTTATTTATTTATTTGACAGAGAAAGAGAGAGAGAGATAGCGAGAGAAGCAGAGCTCAAGCAGGGGTAGCAGCAGAGGTAGAGGGAAAAGCAAGCTCCCCATTGAGGAAAGAGCCCAATGTGGGACTCCATCCCAGGACCCCAGGATCATGACCTGAGCTGAAGGCAGATGCTTAACTGACTGAGTCACCCTGGCATCCCAATGTTGTGCGTTCTTAAAAAAAAAAATTGGAAATAACCCAAAGATCCAATGATGGGACATAAATAAATTAGGTTCCATTGCAAAAGATACTTGGCAAATGCTAAAAAGAGTATGTGAGCATTATAATGTGTGGAAATAAAAGCTGGCCAAGATTGAAAAAAAGTAACAGAACATTACATATAGTATATATATCATACTATATTTTGAGAGTAATAATAATAAACTTAAAAAAACTATAGTCTATGGGGCACCTGGGTGGCTCAGTCAGTTAATCATCTGCCTTTGGCTCAGGTCATGATCCTGGAGTCCCAGGATCAAGTCCCGCATTGGGCTCCCTGCTCAGCGGGGAGTCTGCTTCTCCCTCTTCTCACTCTGCTCATCCTTACCTCGTGTTCTCTCTAGCTCACTCACTCTCTCTCTCTCTCAAATAAACAATCTTTAAAATAAATAAATAAAATTAATAAAACTATAGTCTATGCATAAAAATATTTTTAAAACATACATAAAATGTCAGTAATAGCTGTCATTGAATTTAAATGAAGTTATCATTAAAATTTTTATAGCCATTAAAAATAGTATGAGATTATTTTGAAAAATACTACTGAATATATTTGAAAATTTCGATGGATAAATTCCTAGAAAAAAACAACTCACCAGAAAAAGATTAAGTAATAATTAAGAAAAATAAATGCTTAACTCATAAGATATTTGATTATTTCATTTAAAATTGTCCCCCCCGGGCACCTGGGTGGCTCAGTGGGTTAAAGCCTCTGCCTTCGGCTCAGGTCATGATATCAGGTTCCTGGGATCAAGGCCCGCATCGGGCTCTCTGCTCAGCGGAGAGCCTGCTTCCCCCTCTCTCTCTGCCTGCCTCTCTGACTACTTGTGATCTCTCTCTGTGTCAAATAAATAAATAAAATCTTTAAAAAATAAAAATAAAAATAAAAAAATAAAATTGTCCCCACCCCACACACACACACAAAATTCTAGGAACAAATGGCTTTACCAGTGGATTCTATAAAATATTTAAGAAAAAAATTAACATAACCATCCAGACTCTTACCAAAATACAAAGAGGCAATCTATTCCAACTCATTTCAGGATTTTAACCAACATAAACTTGTCAAAATGTGATCAAATAAAATTACAAAAGTTGAAAAAATAGCTTAAAAAAACTTAAATAATACATTACCAACCCCAACCCACCAGTATATATAATGAGTAATAAGCAGATCATGAGCAAGTTAAATTTCCAGAAAGCCTGGTTTAACATATGAAAATTAATCAATATTATCCATTGCATTAATTTAGCATAAGAGCAAAATCATATGGTCATCTAAATAAATTTAAAATTACTAATTTTTTTTAAATGAAACAAACAGAAATAGGAGAGCATTTCCTTAACCTGATAAAGGTTATCTATGAAATGGTGAAGTATGGAAAAATTTTCTTATGAGATCAAAGAATAAGAAAAAATGTCAGGTATCACCACCTTTACTCAACATTGCACTAGAGATCCTAGCCAACACAAAGAGGAAAAATTTTAATAAGTTATAAAGAATGGATAAGAAGAAATAAAGTCATTATTCTCTAGAAACAATTGAGTATCTAGAAAATTAAAAGGAAGCAACAGAAAAATTAACATTGGTAAGTGAGCTTTATAAGTCATAAAAGGTCAACATATAAAATTGACTATATACTTTTTATTATTAACAAAGAATTAGAAAATGAAATTTAGAAATTACAGTGCTTATGATGGCATAAAAAAATCAAATACTTGGAACAAATATAACAAAATATGTGAAAGATTCTCACACTGAAAACTTTAAGCATCATTTAAAGAAATTTTAAAAGATCTAAAAAAAGGGCGCCTGGGTGGCTCAGTGGGTTAAAGCCTCTGCCTTCGGCTCAGGTCATGATCTCAGGGTCCTGGGATTGAGGCCCGCATCGGGCTCCCTGCTCAGCGGGGACCCTGCTTCCTCCTCTCTCTCTACCTGCCTCTCTGCCTGCTTGTGATCTGCTCTCTCTCTTTCTGTGTCAAATAAATAAATAAAATCTTTAAAAAAAAAACTAGAAAAAGTGATATATATTTAGGCCATGATTATAAATGAAAAGATTCAATTTTTTTAACAAGTCGATTATACTCAAATTGACTTCTAGGTTAAATGTCATCCCAATTAAATTCCAACAAGGATTTTGTAGAAACAACAAGCAGAATTTCAGATGTATCTAGCAAGGCAAAGAGTCATTAACAGTCAAGACAAACTCAAAGAATACCAAGCTGGAGAAGTTATTCTAGCAAATATTTAAACATATTTTAAATCCACAGAAATTAAGACTGTGTCTATGGGCATAATAATAGACAAATAACCCAGTGGAATAGAATAGAAAGTCCAAGAACAAATCTGCCCATATATGGAACACTAGATTTAAGACAGAGGTAGCACTGCCAAACAGTGGGGGAAGGATAGCTTTTTCAATAAATGATGAATTTTATATCCATAAAAGTAAGAAAAATAAAGTAAGAAAGCAAAACTCAAACCACACACAAAAATCAATTCCAGATGAAATGTAAAACAGTACAGTATCTTGAAGACAATACAAAAAAATCTCCATAACTTTTAGTAAGGAAAGGTTTATTAAACAAGACAAAAAAATACTAACTCTAGACTACATCAAAGCTGAGAACATCTGTTGATAAAAGGTAACATTAAAAGAATGGCAAAGCAAATCATAGAGTGGGAGAAAGTACTGGCAAATATTTTCTAAGGGCTCAAATTCAGAATATATAAGTAACTTCCTCTGAATTAATAAGGAAAAGACAAATAATTCAATAGCAAAATGGACAAAGATTCTGAATGACACATCAAAACAGCATATTCAAATGGCCAAAACATATATAAAAGGTGTTCAACTTCAAATTAATCAAAGAAATGCAAATTAAACCATACTTAGATATCCATCTCCACTAGATAGTTTAAGTTAAAAACACTATTAATACCAAGAGTTAGCAAAGCTAAGCAGCAACTTGAAATCTCATGCACTACAGGCTGGACTGGAAATTAGCTCAACCACTTGAGAAAAACAAACAATTCCTACTAAACATTGGCTGATGACTTATGACTCAGCAATCTTAATCTTAGCTCAATCTTAGCAAAATGCATACACATATATGTACTACAAAAGACACAGATATTGACAAATGTTCATAGGAGAACTACTGGTAATGACACAAAACTGGAAACTACCCAGATGTCTATCAAGTAGAACAGATACATACATTTTGGAGTATTCATACGAAATTTTATAGAGTAATAATAATGAACTACTATATGCAAGAACATGGATATTTCTACCCAAAAGATTGAGCAAAATAAATTGCATGCCAAAAGAAAGTGCATAATATATTATTCTCTTTATATTAATTTCAAAAACAGGCAAAACTACTCAATGGTCTTGAAATCAGAATAGCTACCTTTGGGAAAGAGCAAGGTAGTAGTGATTGGGAGGGACTGGAAGGAGTTCTTGAGTGCAGACAAGTTCTTTCTCTTGAACTGAGCGTTGATGTCATGGGTATAAGTACTTTGTTAAATCTCACTTAACTGATCCTTTTCTATGCACTTTTCTATATTTCTATTACTTTTTAATTAAAAAGAGAAAAATAAAAGCAGTAAAATGTTTTACTGAAAGCAGATGCCTTGCTTTCATCACCATTCAACTGGTGCATGAACCAAAATTCAAAAATAACTTTTTTTGAAAAAACTCAGTAATGTTCCAGTACCAAGAGAGTTGTTATGATCTCTAAATATATGCAAACAAAAAGAAAAATACAGTCAATCAATCAGTAGGTATATTTATAGATTTTTAATTAAGGGAGCTCCTGGGTAGCTTAGACAGTTAAGTGTCTGCCTTCAGCTCAGGTCATGATCCCAGGGTCCTGGGATCCAGTCCGACATCGGGCTCTCTGCTCAGTGGGGAGTCTGCTTCTCCCTCTCTCTCTGTGCCCCTCCCCCTCCGTTCTTGCTCTGTCTCTCAATTTCTCTCTAAAATAAATAAATAAATAAAATCTTTTAAAATTTTTTCAATTAAAATACAGTATTACATTTAATGTATAAAAATATTATGCAATGGGAATTTTTATCTGATATAAAATTCTGTTATATTAAACAAGTTGAATCCCAAACTGGAATATTATAAATGTTGTTTATAATATTTTAGCAGGCAATCTTGTCTGTTATGGATAGCACATCTGTACTTTCAGTAACCATGACAATTAAATACTGTAAGATTAGATGTCTTAAGATAGAATTACTGTTTATGATTTGTGGTGTTAGGAAGTAAAATTAGGGCAGAAAGGCATAAAAACTTCTGATGTTCATTCTAAGTTAAAATAATTAATTTTTAAATAGCACATTGCAATCGCTTAATTCATGTTTGGGAAACTGCCCCATGTAAATCACTGTAGTAGAAGACCACTTTTGTTTATATCCATAAATAAAACATGTATAAATTTAAAATGCTTTAATCTTTTGTGTGGATACTAAGTTTATTTGGGATAGATATCAGTCACCAAAAAGAAGAAAATTTAAAATGTGACTCACAGAAAACTAAAACTGGTTGTCATGGAAAGGCATTAAGCCTAATAATTTAGGTTTAGGAGTTAGATAACGTGCATGTAAATTCTATCTTGTGTAATCATTAGCTTCTTAGTATCTCTACTTTTTTTCACCTGTAAAATAGTAAAAAAATAATAAATAAAATCCACTTACTGGATTTGGTTAAATTATGAGATATCACATCAAACACATTAAAAACAATGCTCAATACATAGTGAATGCTCAATAAATGGTTGTTGTCAATAACTGGGAATATAGATATGGAGGTGAGATTATAGATAACATAATGTTTACACAAGTCAAATAGAAAAAAATCAGTCGTATATCTCAGTATTTTTAATATTCAAACTAGGCCAGATCAGTGCTATGGGTAAGTATCTATTTCTCATAAATTTCTTTTTAAACATTTTTTCTGAAAAAATATTTGACTCATCAGATAATCTTAAGACTGTATAGACAATATACTAAGCCAAGCTGGAGAGGTAAGTATCGTCTACTTAATTAAGAATATATTAGAAGTTGGGGCTCCTGGGTGGCTCAGTANCTAAGCCAAGCTGGAGAGGTAAGTATCGTCTACTTAATTAAGAATATATTAGAAGTTGGGGCTCCTGGGTGGCTCAGTGGGTTAAGCCTCTACCTTCAACTCAGGTCATGATCTCAGGGTCCTGGGATCGAGGCCCGCATCGGGCTCTCTGCTCAGCGGGGAGCCTGCTTTCCCCTCTCCCTCTGCCTGCCTCTCTGCCTACTTGTGATCTCTCTCTCTCTCTCTCTGTCAAATAAATAAATAAAATCTTTAAATACATAAATAAATAAAATTTTAAAAAAGAATATATGAGAAGGTACTTTAATAATTCTAGTAAAGAAAACATGAGTGAAAGAGTATTGCACTTATTGCCAGAAATTTAAAAAGATACACTCTGAATTAAAAAAGCTATAAGTATAATATGTACTTACACACACATACACGCACAAATAGTGTAAATAATCAAATAAACACAAGATTTTAAAATATGTTTAACAATATTGCTATCAGTGGGTTTCATCTTAAATTATTAAAAACCAAAGTAAAAATTCATGTAGGTATTAGTGCAGTGAATTTTTACTGGATTGTTCAGGAGTCTCAGCAGCTTATCAGGACCAACGTCCTTGACCTGGACAGAATGGTGCCTGGCATGCCTCACTGAGATGTTTTGGCTTTGGATTATGGATACTAACCATAATACACCAAATGTGCAACTGTAAGTAAGATTACCTTACTTCTTGTCTAGACTTGCCACTAACATGATTTTAGGCAAACTACTTATTTCTCTGAGCTTGTTTCCTTATCTGTAGGTGTGGATAATCATGCCTTCTATCTAACTTTTAGAATTGTTGCAAAGAATCAAACACAGTTATGCATGTAACCATGCTTTGTAAACTTCTGGAGATCACACCAATGGAAGACCTCTTATGAAATGAAGAAAAGGAAGGTGAATTTTGTCAATATTAATTCCAACACAGGTAAATGTATATATGTACGTTATCTTGTAACTATACATTTCTTGTTCTTTCTAAAATGTAGAATTATTTAAAAGGGAGTTGCCTACTAGTCTAGGATTTGGGAATTATTCAATGTCTTAGGCATAAATTTTCATTAAAAATTGCTTATTAAAGGACTCTCTTCTATGCATCTCATTTAAATCAATAGAACCAGGAGGTTAATTCTTTTAAAAAAAAAAAGTGAAATTTGACACGGCTTTAGTTTTTGTTTGTTTCCAAGGTAGAGATATAAATCCTTTGTTCCTTGAAATTTGAAAAACAAGTTTAATTTTAACCTTCCCTTTATTCATTTCTTCCAAAAATATTTATTAATTATCAACTATATGTCAGAGCCTTCACTAGACATAAGAAGAAAAAGGTCTCTATCCTGATTGGTTTACAGTGAGGATAATAGACAAGTAAACAATCAGTTACAATTTAGTATAGTAAGTGCTATGGATAGGATATCTATGTATTGTTATGGAAGCACTGAATAAGGACTCCAAACTCAGCCTTCAAGTTCAGGGAAGTCCTCCTAGAGAAGGTAGCAGTTCACCTGAGCCTTGAAAACCTTAGGCAAACTCACTGCAGAAGGGAGAAAGGTCATTTATGGCAGAGAAGAGAGTATGGAGGGGAAGTGAAGTTTGGGGGAAAAGGAGAGAAAACATGATGCATTAGGAAAAATGCCAACAACTTTGTGTGATTGGCACTGTGGGAGACCAGAAATATAAGAGACTAGAACAATAAAAAATTAATTCAGAGAATTGATAATGGACCATTTAATACAGAACTTTAGGTGAAATGCAAAGGACTCCAGGCATCTTATTTTTAGTAGAGGAGACACTAGATGAGATTGGTTTTAGAGAGAGAACTTTGATTATGGTGTAGAGAATGTGCTTGAGAAGAAGAAGGTAAGAGAGGGACAATGATGTAAAGACTCTCAACTCTGAATATCCTCATTTCCTACATGGGAAACAAAGACTTAAAGAGATTAGGTAACTTGCCAAATATCACAGGGTTTGTAACTGGTGAGTTGGGTTTCCTGCAAAGCTCTGACATAACTCTTAACACGTGTGTTCTTTAAGGACCAAGGAAATTGCCTCTCATAAAAGAAATGAATGTGGCTAACCCTCAGTATTAGAGACTAGTAACAAACAAAACTGTGTAGGAAAAGCAACAACAATCAGGTTCGCATCATCAAAATCAAATACAGGGGTGAACAATTATCCAGTGAATTAAGGACCATCTGGATAATCCCAGCAAAAGCAGATTTAGTGCTGGAGTCATTCAGATAATTGTGCAAACAATGTGCCTTGCTCTGGCTGAGTAACCTGGTCATTAATATCTTCCATAGTACATTTTGCCCTGTGGCACTTTTGAAATGGACAATAGTAGCTCAGAAAGAATTAAGACACTATTCACTTTATGGGAAAGCCACATAAATAATAATGGGATTCTAATAGACTGAGAGGATATTTTATATGTCCCTAGGAGCCATTTCACACAGTGAAATACATGATATACATAAGCCAAATCCCACTTCAAAGAATAAAAGAAGTTCAGCAATTGCACTCTCAAATGTGTGTTTTTATATTCAATTCTTTGTCAGGTAAAAGAACGTTTTCTCAGCATTAAAGCAATGAAAAATACTACTACAAATAGACTTTCAGGTCAAACTACAGCAAGGTTACAAATTTCCGTATATCCAAAAAAAAAAGATAAAAGGCAAAAAAGAAAAGTGAAGAAAATTTTCACATTATACAATGGATTCGTCTATTAAGAAACCATAACTCAATAGTCAAATGAAATCCACACATTAAGAAATACAAAGAGCCAGTAAACATGAAGACATTTTTCAAAATCATCAAAAACTCATAGAAACACAATTCAAAAGAATAACCAGAAACACATTTCTATTATCAAAATAGTCAACTTTTTAAACCACAATACCAAATATTAAGGAGACTATTGCCCAATTGGTTTAAACTGAGTATTAATTTGTGCCTAAACTTTTTTCTAGAGCAATTTGGCAACAAGTATTAGGAGTCTGAAAATATTTAAATGTATGACCCAGTAACATCTATGAAGTTATTATAAGGAAATGGTCAGAAATGCAAAGATTAATGTATAATTACGTTCATTTCCATAAATGTGAAAAACAGAAAACAATCTAAAGACTATCTATATAAGAGAATAGTGGCAGCCATAAAAAATACATGGTTAGTAAAAGCATTAAATGAAATAAACTATGTTTATGGTATGATGTTAAGTGGGAAAAAAAGGGGAATATAAAAATGAATATTTGCTCTAATTCCAAATTTGCATCTTTAAAATACCTATGTATATTCATAGAAATAAAATTAGAAGGTTGAGAGTGGATCTGTTGCATAGTGGAATTTTCTTTCAGTTTCACCTTTTTTTGAAAGATCCTGTATTTCCTTATAATTACAAAAATGTCATTTAAATGTAATTTTAAATGAGTATCCTTTTGAATGTCACTTTATACAGTAGGCCATTCATACAACCATCAGGAAATAATGACCCATCTTCCTCTTGCTACATTTCCAGTGATATAACTAGTAAATTCTCTTCTCAGGATTTGAACCAAGTAGTCTTGCTCCAAAGTTAGCACTGTGGATATGAAGATATGAAGTAAATCACAATAAACATTTCAAAGAAGAATATAACCAATAAAGAAAATTAAGAATGTATTATATCAGTAATATGTGGCATCTTAGATTAAAGCAGAAAGACATACATTGGGAGATTTGATAAATTGTCTACTGTACTAATCCAAGACATGCAATGACCTATATACCTGTATTGGGGAAAATATATGATACAAATTAAGATCAAAATGAAAATGGATAATTTAATTACTGAATAGAGAGGGTGGGCACTTGGAGATAGAGGAGGGAAATCTGGGAAAAAAATAATCACAAACCAGAAGTCTAGTAGACTAAGTGCTATTATAACCACCAGTTGACTTACTGACACTCACTTATCTGCATAATGATATACAGATATTAACACAAGTAGGCTTCCTTCCAAAGCCTGTGCTCTTTAGACACCAGGTTAGTAATTTGGGATGACTAATGGAGGAGAGATTAGGAAAGAAATGCAGAAGGAGAATTTGTTTCCAGTAGAATAAACTGCATCATTTGGAGGAATGCACTTGAAAACCTGAAGCAGGAAGAGGAGATAAGAGGAAGGCAGAGAAGTGTAGAAAAAGTAAGAGAAAAATCACAACATCAGATCATTGCAGTATCAGAAAGTAAAATCTCAAGGAAGAGATGGACAATGTGGAAAATGGTAGTTCAAAGGGAAAGAAAAATGAATAATAACACATCGATAGAAAAACAATCGTTGGACTTTAAGACCTTACTGATGACTTGGAATGGGTTCTTCGTTATGACGTAAACCATGGTCAATATATATGGAAATAGATGGTGATGGAAAATGGATAGATGTTTTCTTTTTTTTTTTTTTTGGCTTATGAAAATTTATTATTATCATGTTTTCGCCATCAAAATTTATGATCTTGGTCTTTCCTTCTTGCCTTTGTGTAAGGCCAAAAGAGAGACACTGGCTACTTTGACAACCTTAAAGCGAACTCCAGGAATGTCACCGACAGCATGACCTTTGAGACCAAATCCAGCAACCAGAACCTCATCATTTTCCTCATGTTTTGTATAGAAAAGTATAAATGGTCTATCTTTCAACTTAATCTCTAGTTGGTCTCAAGGGGCACAGATAAAAGAATATATAGAATAACCTGTACATAGCCAGAACCCCTATTGGAAAATTGAATCATTCTGTGGAAGGACACAGAAACACCTCATGTCTTCCAATGCTCCTCTTGGAGAAGATAACAGAATCTTAAAGCCTACTTAGAACTGTGTTCAGTGTGGTGGAGTATACCAATTATAGGTCATGGTCTATTTCTGCAAAGTGCTTCTTAGCCTAATTTAGAAGACAGATCAGACATATATATATATATATATTATATATATATACATACATATAATATTATATGTATATATATAATACATATTATATATATATATATTATATATATATATATAAGGGTTAAGCAAATAAATAAATAAGACTGAGCATCTGAATAACCAAATAACCTTGGCTTGTATTGTTACTGGTATAACACTGACCAAATTTTGTTATCAATACCAAAAATCACAGGAAGTTTTAGTATTCTGTTGGAGGGGAAACTGCTATGCGACATAATTCATAGTAGGTTGTTGAACTATTAGGGTTGAAATAGTGGACTTTTAGAAGGCCTAGGAAAATTTCTTTTATCCTCTAAATCTTAGTTTTTTCATCTAAGAAAATGAAAAGTTACCATCTGGACTAAATAACTTCAGGCAATGGGAAAAATAAATGCACATACATCTATAAAAGAAAGTCCATGTAATGCAAATCGATACGGTATGAAAAAGAAGCACACATTTAAATATCAGATCCACAAGTAAAATTTGTACAAAGAAATACATTAAAACTACCTTCAAAGGTTCTAAAGGTCCCTTAGTTTTACATCTTGCAAGGTGGGTGGATCTTCCCCCCCCATCTCCAAATGCTACTAGCTAGCTATAAGTTACCACCCAAATAAATTTACAACCCACCAATGAAGGTAGGGCATAGACAAACCATTATGCTCTGATGACTTTAATATCCTCAGTAGATGTGCATTTATTTGCTATGTGTGTTACATTTCAGGCTGGGAAGCTTCATCTATACACTGTAAAGCTGAAAAATTCAGGGAAATGGATGAAGACCAAACAGCACTCTAAGAATGTATTCAAAATAATATCCAGAAATACCAATATTCATGTGCGTTACAGAGACATTATTCCACGCAGGGCTTCCTCAGTCTGAACACATCTTCTCTGGCTTTTCCCCCCGATGGAGAATTCGATTCCCTTTTGCCCCTCCCACTCAGTGCTTCCAGATTGCTTCCGAAGGCCCAGGCAGCCTGCTCAGCAGCAGGCAAACAGGGCTGGGTGTGCAGGCGCTATATATAGCTCCACCTTGGAGATGTGCACACACAAGCACACATACAAGTGCCCATGCCGGATTTGGCATGAACAAATGAGAAAAGGTGGCAGCCTTCCCCTTCCCTTTTTCCCCATCACCCCAATGTTTCAATAATCTGCAAAGCAGGGTGTCTTCGGCTCCCTAGAGTGATGCAGCCTCTAGTCTCTCTGCAATTCTTCTGCCTACTCCTTCCAGCGATCTGACTCCGGCCGGAAGCGGCATTGGGCCGACACCTACTACCCAGATGCGGTCCCCCAGGGAGGCTGCCTTGCAGCGGCGGGGAGCCCATCCGGGCTCAATTACTTGACTCTCTGGGAATCCCCGAGGATAAACCCATTTTTTTAGAAACTAGGCGAAAAGGCGGTTTCCCCTAGACAACACCAGGCTGGGAGAGGAGAAGCGAAACCTTCCCTGCCTGTCCCCTCCTCCGTCCGCCGCAGATGGGGAGAAGGGCCCAGGTCTTCTCAGTGGAGACGTGATTAACCGGTAAATGCCCTTAGAGTTGCGGGATTTCTTCCCCACCCCCCACTCCTGAAGGGAGCCAGTTCTTAGCAGAGGAGCCCGGGAACAAACAAGTGCCTTCCTGCCCTCGGCCCAGTGATTCCCAGTGTTTGCAGGGATGCGCTTGCCGGTCTAGTCGCAAGGCTCGAGGGTAGATGAGTAGGCGCGGACAGGCGCGGGGAGGAGCAGAAGCTCTCCTCGGTTTGGGAAGACCTGCGGGCTCCCGGCGGCTGACGTGTCCGCTCCCCCATACCCTCCCCTGCGGGTGGACAGGGCATTCCTTGGGCGCGTCACCGGCCGCGGCGGCCGAAGCCTCCGAGAGGAAAGTTGCCGAGATACAGACGGAGGCTCGGGCCCCTCTCCTCGGGCACTGCCGCCCTGCCCCGCCCGCCCCCGGGGCTCCCGCACCCCTCCTTCCCAGCACCCAGACGACCTCTATCCCGGCCCTTCCAGCCGCACCTCACGACGAGAGCTGCGGCGACCACATCGGATTTGGGGGTGACGAGGGCGGGGCGGGGCTGGGGGAAGGGGAAGAAGGGAGGCGACCGTAGCATGAAAATACGCATATGCTTTTTTTCTACCTGCAAAGGAGGAAAAGTCCTGCCTCCTACCTGTTCTCTGCTCCTGCTCCCCTCGGCGCGGCACAGCTGGACCATAACCTACAGGTTTCCCACTTCCGCTGCAAACACCTGGGAGCGCCTCTCCGCACCCGGCGCCCCTCCTAGCCTCGGCGGAGCCCTGCCTCGCTACTTGACAGCAGAAGCCGGGCCTCTTAGAGCGGTCATTGGGGCCGCGGGGGAAGGGGGCGGGCACCGAGAGAAGCCCGCGTCTCTCATTGGATGGGCGGAATGCCACTCTCGCCCCGGACCGGGGCTCGCTGCGGACCGAGGTTGCTGCTAAACCTCACGGCGAAGGGTCTCTGCTGTCCCTGGCGCCAAACCCTGCTGCCACTTGGTCAAGGACCCCTAAGTGGAGGGAAACTGGTTTGATGACTTGTCATCTGAGACCCCAAGAGGGAGGGAGGGGCCAGGCATAGCCAGACACCCAGCACTTTCCTGAGCTTCCCCTGAAGGGACCATCTGCTCTGGGAGGTGGACAGGAGAAAATACCAGGAGCAGTGCGTTGATAGAGAAGCACGACCTTCAATACAGAATTATTGAAAATACAGAAATACAAATACTTAAGTGAAAAAAATCACAAGAAATAAAAAAAGACATGAGGGTTTTGCTTGTTTCAAGTTTCCATTTTTGCCTAAATGTAACATGACAGTTTTCCGGTGGAGTAAAGGTTGAACTGTTTGTTCTGTACTGCAGAGAAACTCCGAAGTACCCCCTGGTAGGAACAGTGCTTTGAATGGTGAAGCTTTGCCATAATAACCTCACCAGAAAGAGTAAAGGAAGGAAAGGAAGGCCAAACTGCATAATGGACTTGGCCTTGGGCAGTTCAGTTGGTGGTAGTAGTCTTCAAATAATCACCACCAGACTACCTGATATCAGTTTCTTTTCTATTGATATTCGTCCCTCACTCCTTTTGTGCTCAGACCCTGAGGCTGCAGAGGATGTATAAGCCAAGGTGATCCCTAGATGATCTCAAGCCTGCTTTTTAGGTGAAGGGGGCCAAGGGTAAAACAACTTTGTTCCCATCTTTCGTCTCTGCCATTTGTCCAGGTGGAATCAGGAAGCTGTGGAATTCAAGGCACTTCTCAAATGGGGGAAAATGACAGAAAGATTGCCAGTAGAATTGGAGGAAGGGAAGTATCTTATGTTAGTGCCACATAAAGAAACAATCTTCTCACTTGCAGGCTGCTTCATTTCTGCAAATAGCCAAGTTCTTCATCCACCTAAATTAAGTAGTCATCTTAACCAGCACTGAGTATGACACAGCTCACTGGATGACTGTTGGAGAAGATGGCATTGTTACTAAATGTTAAATAAATGTAGGCTCTTACCTTAGTGCTTGTAGTTGTTATGACTATTAGCCAGACTCTTCATAAAATGTTCTCTCTCTACAACTAGATGATTCAAATTAATGTATTTGGAAGTGGGAAGGGACCCGAAAGATAATTTATAGAGAACAACACATAGGGCTTTTGTGCTGGGAACTCACTTACCACTGAATGGGAATAATTAAAAATGTTATGGCAAGTTTCAAAACCAGTCATGTTTCTACATAAGGTACCATTAGTCTTCTATCTCCACTCCAGGGATCCACACCAATTGTTCCACTGAATTGAAGAAATCACGCATTACTTAGTGCATTTACTGAGCACTTACTCTGTGCCACACCCTGTGTTAGGTGCTAGGGAACTAAACAAGAATAATACATAGAATGTGTTAAAGAAGGACTCAGGGGCGCCTGGGTGGCTCAGTGGGTTAGGGCCGCTGCCTTCGGCTCAGGTCATGATCCCAGGGTCCTGGGATCGAGGCCCACATCGGGCTCTCTGCTCGGCGGGGAGCCTGCTTCCTCCTCTCTCCTCTCTCTCTGCCTGCCTCTCTGCCTACTTGTAATCTCTCTCTCTGTGTCAAATAAATAAATAAAATCTAAAAAAAAAAAAAAAAAAGAAGGACTCAGGAAGCAATGAAGATAGTAAAATATTATAGTAAGGAATATGTATTTTCAACATTGACATTCTTTTGATTCCTAAACTTAACTTATTTTGAGTAACAATGAACTCTAGCAGACCCTCCCCTAGATTTAAGCAGTGAGAAGGTGAAGTATCAAGGAAAGAAACTGAAATTGAGGTTAGCACAAAAGTTGAAATTTGAAGTGAAAAGAATACCAAAGAAATCTCTGCTATCCTCATTCTTTCATTCCTTAATTCATTCCTTTTTTCAACAAATATTGCTTTTATAAATATAGTGATGAATAAGGCAAGCTCTCATGGAGCATATTTATTTTTCAAACAGACAATGTTACTTTGCATATTTACTGATATAATTATAGCTCTGCATGTGTGACTGTGTGTGCGCACACATACACAATTTGGAAGGAGTATTATGATGATTATAATTTCTATCTGGGCATCAGGCACCTCATATATTTACAGATAAAGCAGACTATCTCCAGGTTATTGGTTATTATCTCATAGAGCAAAATGTGCACATCTGTCCCCAGAATACATATATTTTTATATATGTGAATATATCAAAAGTATCTGCTACGGTGCATTTTACGTTTTTCAAATCACTTTCAGATAAAATCCTCCCTTTTTTCTGAAGTAAGCAGGAGAGTCATTATTAGCTCCATTTCACAATTGAGGAAGTTGGAGTAGCCAAGGAAATGTATTCCTTTGAAAGTAAAGGTAATTTAAAAATTGTTATGTATATAATGGTCGGTGTATAAGAGACATTCAGTACTTTAAGGTGAATATATGGTTTATAAAATGTGAGAATTTAAAGAACATTAGAAACTCTCAGTTTTCATCATTATTCTGTGAAGGATAGAATCAATTATTGTAATTTGCTGAGGATCATGTACTTACTTAGAAGCCAAGGTGAGTCTGGAACCCAGCTCTCAGGGCTACTCCTTCATTATTTTTTCACCACAATGAACGATAATTTGGGTATCTCTTCCAGCAGAGTTCTTGCCCTTTTTCCACCCTGATCCACCCAGCCTTTTGAAATTTTCAAGACTGACCCAACCGTGTACTCATTTTCCAACATCTATAAAACTATGGGAGATCGTGCCAGTTTAACTGGAAATTAAGCTGGATGTAATCAGTAGCTGAGATAAGTTTGCCTGTAAGTTGGGGGTCTGCCTCCTAAGACTGGGATCAGAGTAATTGGGGCTGGTGTTTAGGTACAAAGAAAGCTGATGGAAATGGGGGGCTAGCTAGGCAGATTGCCTCTGGCACACACTGTCCCTGAAGTCCGAAAGAGGAGAACTGCAGAAGCATTAGTCTGGATCCTCACTATCGGCCAGCCTCGTATAGAACCTGTTTGCAAATCTCTAAAAGAAACAGTAGGAAAATTTTGCCAGATTCTCTGGCTGGCTCTAATTCCCTAATCACTCGCAGAGTCCCACAGCACAATTTATTGGGTATTATTACACTGCTAAACTTCCCCTGGCCCTATTATTGAATTCTTCTGCCATCCATCCCCTCCTTCTTCCACCCTGCATCGGCCCTCGTTCTTGAATCATTCCAATTTCCTCCAACCAGTGATTAAGTCTTGGTGAGAGGAAAGGAAACTCCAGCAGCAGTGCAGCTTTTGCCACAGTATGTATTCTTTTTCTTCCTCCTCTGCTCCACCCACCATTTCCTCACTCAGAAGCTTCCCAGAACAGGTGCTAGCATAGCCTCTGGTAGCGAAGAAAAGGGAGAATAAGAAAAAAGGGACCTTTCCAATCCAAATTTCAAATGAAACTCAACAGAGCAGAAAGACAACAGAGGCTCTGCCCACTAGTACGAAGAGAGTCATGCTAAACCCAGTTTGCAGCATCTCAAAGATCACATCAGTCCACTGACCTAGCTTTTACACAGCCAACAGGGAATGCAAAGGGATGTACACACACACACACACACACGCACACACACACACGCGCACACACACGGACACACACACACACACACACACACACACACACACACACACACCCTGTACCATGTGGCTGCAAGAAGAGGCAGGGAAGACAGTTTTCAAATAGTAAATCCTGGAAATACAGTTGACAACAGCAGTTTGCTACTTACCCAGGGCCACTGCAATATTTTTGGAGGTTAACAGTAAGATTAGAATTCCTTTGGTTTTGTCAGTGCCTGCTCTGCACCAAAAGGGCAGATTTATAGAAAAGCCACTGATATTACTGATATTGCGAGGATATCTTTACACAGACTCCTTTGTTTCACAGTAGAATCCACTATTTTTCTTTCATGTCACCTCATTTGCATAACAGGAACCAATGTGTGATATAACAAAAAGGCATGTTTCTCCTTAGTCAGCCAATATGTCCTCCAAATTCTTTCAACTTGCGAAACTCATGGGGAAGGACAACAGTCAATTCAATTGTTAAATTGCAACCTGGTCTCTGTTATTCATGGAGGGAGAGTAGGCAGTCAGTTATTATTAGTGAACGCCATTGTCAACCTTAATTAACATTCCCTTTCCCTTTCCTAACAGCTACCTGTAAACACTGAAAATTTCATTTTCTTTCTTTTTTTTTTTTTTAAGATTTTATTTATTTATTTCACAGAGGGAGAGAGATCACAAGGAGGCAGAGAGGCAGGCAGAGAGAGAGGGGGAAGCAGGCTCCCCGCCGAGCAGGGAGCCCGATGCGGGCCTCGATCCCAGGACCCTGAGATCATGACCTGAGCCATAAGCAGAGGCTTTAACCCACTGAGCCACCCAGGCGCCCAAAATTTCATTTTCTAAGTACATCCTTGAAATGATGAATACCTTCGCATCTGGAGTGGGCATGGGATGAGCCAGTAGAAGATCTTGTTCTACTCTGATCTAGTAAAGAGCAGAGAGGCTGGGGATAGAATTATAATCCTCAGTCCCCTATGCTATAAAATGAGGGGCAGAATGACACAAAGCTATTTGCTAATAATATAGTACCGGCATCTTATAAAAGGCCATCTACCCAAATATACATGCTACTCCCCAAAACAACAAAAAGAAGCAAAGGGAGAGGTACAGAGGAAAGAACTTTCCACTTCACCCAAATTTTCAAGTTTATTGGCCTAAAGTTATTCATAAAATCCCCTTTTTTGTGTGTGTTTAATATCTATTAGGTCTGTACTTATGATCCAGTTATTATTTCCAATGTTGATAAATTGTGGGGTTTTCTCCTTATTAGTTTTCCAGTGTTTAGAAATTTTATTAATCATTTTGAATATCAATTTGGGCTTTTTAATTTTTCTGTAATATGTATGTGTTTTCTATTTTATTTATTTCTTCTCTTAACTCCACCATTTCCTTCCCCTTACTTAGTCTGGATTTGCTCTTTTTCTCTATTCTTGAAGTGGAAATTAATATCATTGATGTTTCAGCATTTGATCTTTTTAAAATATTGCCCTTAAGTGTTTAATATTTTCTCTAAGCAGAGCTTCTGTGTATCTGACAAGTTTGAATATGTTATCTTTATTATCATTCAGTTTAAAAATTTTCTAATCTCTGCTTTTCTTTTTCAATCCAAAGATAATTTAGAAATACATCATTTAATTTATAGTCACTTAAGGGTCTTCTACTTATTTTGTTGTTTCTAAATTTTACTTTTATTTTTCTCAGAAAAATACTCTAAAAAGGTTTCAACTTTTGGCAGTATTTTGAGGCTTTGTTTACAATGCAAAATTTGCATTTTTGGTAAATGCTCCCTGTACTCTTAAAAAGAATATGGAAATTCAGCTTCAAGTAATAAAGAAGTAGCTATTGTTGAACTATCCACCCTCCTATAATCTCTGGAAAAAGAAAAAAAAACTATTTGAGTGCATTAGATAATAACCAAAAGAAGGCAGAACCTGAAGAGGTATCTATACATGAAGAAATGAAATGGCAAAGCGTGAGTTTCCCATTTTATACAGCTTTAGTCTTGAGGAAAGGTCCTGATAGGTTCCAAACAGGATGAATAAATCTGAAGAAAAAAAAAAAAGAATCTTTCTGGCTTGAAGAACCAGAAAACAGAGTTATAGATGACAAAAGAAATAAAATGAGACAGGAATGTCTCAGGAAGGAGACATCCAGAAAGGAAGAATTGTCAGTTCAGAGTATAAACTCTACCCAAATTTTAAACTGACTCCTACACTATATATACACAGGACAGACTCCAAGCAGGACTCCAAGCAGTACAGATAAAGCTAAAAGTACTGTAATAGGATAAGTAATGGCCCCTTACTCTCTGGAACCTGTGAATATTACCTTATATTGCAAAGTCTCTGCAGAAGTGATTAAGGATCTTGAGACTGGGAGATTATCCCGGATTATGTAGCTAGGTCCTAAATGAGATCACATGTATCCTTATAAGAGGCAGGCAGAGAGAGCTTTTACCATACACAGAGCAGATGGTGATGTGAAGACAGAGCAGGGAGAGATTTGAGGATGCTGGCCTTGAAAATTAGAGTGATGCAGCCATATGCCAAGGAACCCCTGCAGCTACCAGAATCTGGAGGAAGCAAGGAATGGATTCTCCCTAGGGCCATTGGAGGGGGGGTGGCTATGCTGAGCCACCTTGATTATGGCCCAGTGATGCTGATTTGGACATTCCGGACTCTAGAACTGTGAGAGAATATTTTTTATTGTTTTAAGACATTTTGTTGACTTAAGTGAGAGGATAAATTTAGTTGTTTTGTTGTGGTGATAATCTGTTACAGCAGCCATAGGAAAGTAGTATAAGAATTTAACAGAGATTTCAACTGATGCCAGTCACAGGGGAGACAGACTTTGGTATTTGAGGACATCCAAGTTAACCACCTTCTAAATGAACAAATGAAACATATTCATAATCTTCAAAAAGACACAACAGAATCCATAACTGCTACAATGTATCACTGCAATGTCCGGGATATAATCTAAAATTACTATACATACTTGCCTCCCCCTACTGCTGCCTGCCTCTCAAAAGAAAAACGAAAACAAAAAAAAGTGTAATTCATACTTAAGATATAAATGTAGTGATCTGAAGGAGCATGTGCACCTGAATGTTTATAGCAGCAATGTCCACAATAGCCAAACTATGGAAAGAACCTAGATGTCCATCAACAGATGAATGGATAAAGAAGATGTAGTATATATATACAATGGAATACTGTTCAGTCATCAAAAGAAACGAAATCTTGCTGTTTGCAACACTGTGGATGGAACTAAAGGGTATTATACTAAGCAAAGTAAGTCAATCAGAGAAAGACAATTATCACATGATCTCTCTGATATGAGGAATTTGAGGGGCAGGGCGGGGAGTCATGGGAGTAGGGAGGGGAAAAAATGAAACAAGATGGGATCGGGAAGGAGACAAACCATAAGAGACTCTTAATCTCATGAAACAAACTGAGGGTTCCTGGGGGGTTAGGGGGTAGGGATAGGGTGGCTGGGTGATGGACATTGGGGAGGGTTGGTGCTATGGTGAGTGCTGTGAATTGTGTAAGCCTGATGATTCACAGACCTGTACCCCTGGGGCAAATAATACATTATATGTTAATAAAAAAATAAAATAAATAAAATTGCAAAAAAAAAAAAAGAGTAAAGGCAGATATGATAGGAGAAAAAGATTTTAAAACTGCTGTTATAGTTGTGTCCAAGGGCAAAAAGGAAGATTTGTCTACAATGGATATTTTCCCAAGTAAACTGGAAATTGACATACAAATCTTCATCCTAGAATCTATTTCCTGGGTAACTCAACACAATTTAATAAATCATACATGCTCATTATATAATGTATAAAAAAACTAGGAAAGTTGGAAGGAAACTATATTTCCAACTATAATAGTTAGAAGGAAATCTAACCAGAAATTAGTAAATTACTGTTTGATATTACTAATTTACTAATCTTTAGTAACTCTAAATTTTCTCTGAATTTTCATGGATGTTCCAATTAGAGCAGACTAGTTTTAACTGCAACCAAGTATATTGTTTTTTTTTAACCCTTCTTCTCCTGTCTCCTTTTCAGCAATTATTGTTTATATCACCTATATTTTCAACACCCATTTTTCTAGACTTGCTCTTATTATAAATGTATTTCAAATCTCCCTCATAGAAAATTACTCTGATCCTGAATGTCCCTCTAATTACTGAAAACTTTCCACTGTAGCCTCACATGTCCTTATCACTTTCCAATTCTCTCCTGGGTTTCTTTCTAGTTCTGTAAGAACTCTAAAGTTCCTTCCCCAAATTCTCTTTTTCTGAATCTCTCTCCCTCTCTCTCTCAATGTTAATTTTATGTAGAGTTGTGCTGATTCTTAACTCTCTTATCACTTTACATTTTCTCCTGTGTGATATTATGAATTCTTTTGGCTCCAATTTCTTATATATATATATATTTTTTTTTTAAATCTCCATCTCCAATCTTGGGTCTACTCTGCACTGTAGACTCGTAAGCCCATTTCTGTACTTAGATGATTCAAAATCGTATCAAACTCAAAATGTCCAGAACTGAAATAATCACTTTGGTACAAGTTACAAAGGAACATTATAAGAAAAGAACCTTAATATATCTGGGAGAAGAAAAGGAAATAGAGATGATGTTTAGGTATATTCTTACAGGAAGAATTATCGGTATTTAGAACTTAAGACAACATTCCTAGTTAGAACAAAGTATGAAAGATATAATGTAAAATAGGAAGGCATACTCGAAGACTGAGATATGGTTATGATCAAAGCATAAGCATAAAGAGAATGAAAAACAGATTGGAAACTACATTGGCCTCTTCACTATTCCCCAACTGAGGCACACTCAATCATAGAGCTTTCATTTTTGCTGCTCTCCCTTCCTGAAATAGTCTCCCTCAATTCCTGTGTGAATACTTTTTTCAGGTTTTTATTAAAATGTTACCTTCTCAATCAGCCTACCCCTGATCATCTCACTTAAAATTGACATCCTCCCAACACAGAACTCTCATTCCCTTTTCTTCCTCCTTATTTCTCCATGGTGCTTTTTATCAACTGCAATACAATAGATTTTTTTTTTTGCACTCATTTGATTTATTGACTATCTTGTAGAATATGACTACCCTCTCTTTCCTTTGGAATTTGAGTTCCACTGTGGCTTAAACTGACTCTCTTTTGTTCACTTCTGTATACTTATTTGCTAGAATAAATAGTCCATGGGGCACAATAGGTGCTCAATAAATATTTGTTGACGGTGAAAAAGAAAGGATTAAAGAATTAGGAACCTAAAAACACAGAGTGCTTGCTCATAATGCCATGCCTTTTGCTTGACTCCGTCTTCACTCTTGTTGCTCTCTGAACCTGGGATCTATTTACCCCTCTGCCTTGCCCAGACTGTTTTCAACCAGGTAAACTCTTGTTTATCCTCTAAAACACTGTTAGCTGGTATTTATTTTGTGACACTCAAACTCTCCTCTCACACCCACACCCAGATAGTCACCACTACTTCTGTACTATAGTTCACACAAATTTATTATTCTACTGTTACATTTTATTGTATGCATTTTTTGGTATATCTTTCTCTTTTTAAAAAAAGATTTTATTTATTTATTTATTTGACGGAGAGATAGACAGCCAGAGAGCACTAGCAAAGGGAAGGAATGGCAGAGGGAGAGGGAGAAGCAGGCTCTGCACTGTGCAGGGAGCCTGATGCAGGGGTAAATCCCAGGACCCTGGGATCCTGACCTGAGCCGAAGGCAGATGCTAAACCATCTGAGCCACCCAGGCAACCCTTGGTATACCTTCCTTTGTTACAAATAAAAAGTTCCTTGAAGACAAGGATTATATTTTGTTGGTTGGGAATTCTGGTGAGAACTAAAAAATCTGTTATTGCCCTTTCCTTCTTTTACATGTTATCTTAGAAGCATTCAGAGAAGGTGACATATGATTTAGGTCTTTGAAAACAAATAAAGTTAACTAGAACGAGGGTAAGGAAAGCATAGATACAGTTTCATTCATGAGAGTTAAAATTTACAGGACTTTTTTAGTGTACTCATATTTGATATAGAAAGCATAGGTTTTTGAGGATCAGGTTAAACAGTTATGGAAAGAGTATCTATCACTTTTTACCTCAATGAGGTTTTAACTTGAAGGTTAATTATGAGAAATATGAAAACTTGCTGATAAAAGCATGGAAAATTATAAATCCACCAAAAGAAGTAGAGAATATGTAAAATTCAAATCTGAGGACTCTGAAATCTTGCTTGTTTCTGAAGAAAAGGAGGTCAGAAATGCCATTCCATTAGGCTCATTGCCCTTCCTTTGAGTATTCAGTACTCAGAGGAACACGTAGCACAAATATCTCAGTACATAAGGAATGCACAAAGCACCGTTTAAGAAGAAAGTATTACCTACTTCCAGTAAATCTGAGCTTTATGCTGCCATCCAATTATCAAATTAGAAGCACTATTTAAAAGAAAACTTATTTTAACATTTATATGTACATAATCATTCATTTTTTAAAAAATCTATACCATTTGACATTGCAATAAAATTGGCTCAAAGCCTGGATTCCTCTCCAGCTGGTTGTCTACCTGAAGAAAGTTGATACGTATATTTTTAAATATATGTCAATCATGTATACTTGACTAGAAACTGCTTACTCTACCTTTTCAGTTTACCTGAATGCCTGAATTTTTTCTATGTTGCTATTGCTGTTACCACTTTATTAGTCGCTCTAGCTTAAGTGAGTATTTCTTATACTATCAAGAATTCTTTTGTTGAGTAGCAAATTTCCCATATGAATGCAAAGAAATAGGACATGGGTCAGGTCAGTTACAAAAGGAAAAAGAGACTAGAGTGGTTCATTTGGATAGTAGGCTTGAAAATGATATGAAAGCCTAGTTTCTCATGTGTTGCATAATTCTTGGGAGAGCATGTTTGCAGAGGTCAACGGGATTGACACAAGGGCTACTCCATTCTGGGATGGTCTCTCACTCTGAGAAAAATCTGAACCTCCTCCTGTTTAAATCTTCCCCCCATTTAAAATTCTCTATAGGGGTGCCTGGGTGACTCAGCCAATTAAATGTCTGACTCTTGATTTCGGCTCAAGTCATGATCTCAGGGTTCTGGGATCAAGCCCTGTTTGGAGCCCTGAATGAGGCTCCATGCTCAGCATGGAGTCTGCTTGAGATTCTCTCTCTCCCTCTCCTTTGCCCCCCGCCCCAAATAAATAAATAAATAAATCTTAAAATAAAATAAAATACTCAAATGGCCTTGCATTACAGTTTGAATGTCCAACTCTTTCCATTATAAGTGATCTGGCTCCTACCTACGTCTCTGACCTTATCTCAAACCACTCAGCTCTTCCCTCACTGTGCTCCAGCCATAATTGGCCTTAATTCTGAACCTTGAACGCCAAACTCAGTGCTGTTCCTTTTTTCTAAAATGCTTTTCTGTCTCTGTTATACTTCTAAGATTTTTCAAGTATAAACTTCCATGTTACATCTCACAGAAGACTTGGTGATGATGTGACTGGGCATGTTACCATAGGAGCAACTGCTCTTGGGCCATCAGCTGAATCCTGAAAACACTCTGAAATTAAACCATAAATTCAATCAGGTGCAACAAAAGAAAATAGCAACTTCCTACCAGTGTCCTGTTTAGCTTTTCTCCTTCCTCCTTCCTCCTTTTGTGATCATGCTACAGTGTATCAGCAACAATTCTTGCAACAATAAATGCCAATTTATTTGGATTATTTTCCCAACATTCAATTAGATGTTCAATTCCAAAATGTAAATGTCATCTTCCATTCTTCCCTTTCCCTCACTCACTGATTTAATCTATTAATCATTCTTATTAACCATCTTGCAGATCATATTCTAATGTATCACAGTGCTGCCACTCTGATCAAAGCTACCATTCTCTTTTTCTAAGTCTAGTGCAATGACCTGATCATTGGTCTCCTTCCTTTCATTCCTAGCTATTTGTTAAATCACCCACTCTTAAATCAATCATTTAAGAACAGGAATCAGTTTAGATCACCCACCCATCAAATGCTTTATAAAGACATTGCACTTTGGTTTGAATGTCCAGTTTTTCCATTACAAACAGTGTGTCTCCACCCCATCTCTCTGACCTCATCACAAGCCACTCAACTCTTTGTTTACTAATTTCTGGCCACTCTGGTCTTGATTCTGCTCTTCAAATGTGCCAAATTCAGTCTGTTGTTCCTTTTCCTTTCTTTTTTTCCCTTCCATTCAGACTGTGTCCTCTTAATCCCCAGAAGGAGGAGAAGAACGATCATCAATGGCAATAGACAGCTGTGGAAGTAACACCTAGAGCCAGCTTCACACTGAGGAGAGAACACCGTGCCTCCTACTCATGGTTTCAGGGACTCTACATTTAGAGAAACCTCTCTAGTAACAAACCATAGACATGATCCCTGAAAGCATAGTCTTTGTTGTTCCTTTTTTCTAAAACTCTTCTCCTGGTTCTTCATATGATTGACTTTCTGTGGCTTTTCAAGTCTAAACTTAACGATCACCTCTCACAGAAGACTCCTGTGACAACACTCCTAACCTCTATCCCCCAACTCGGATTCTCTATCATATCACACTGTTGTTTTTACTTCAGAGCACTTCACTCTGAGACATAATATTTGGCATTTAGATGTTTGTCTGTAAATCTTTTTTTCTCTCTCTCTACAGAATGTAGGCTCCATGAGGACAAGGACCTGGGCTGTCTTATTAACTATTACCTCCCCAGTGCTAGAACAGCACATGGCACATGGTACTGGTCAACAAACATTTCAACAAATATTTTAGAAAAACTAAATAACAATTATGGCACGTGACCACCTTCTTCCTCCTCCTCCTCCTCTTCTTCTTCTTCTTCTTCTTCCTTTTCTTCTCTCTTTGTCGTCGTCTTCTTCTTCTTCTCTTTGTCTGCTTCTTCTTCTTTTTTAATATCCATGGCAGGCCATATAATGATCAGTGAACACGGCTAATGAGCACTCACACAGTCCAGACTGACAATTCCCTCTGGACGGACTGTCCTATAGGGTTGTCCATCTGGACTCTCCAGAGCAGGCTGCTTGGTTTTGTGACTTGGGCAGTTGGTGGGCCCCAGAGAGTTAGCACTCCACTGCTACAGTACATCTAAGAAAAGTTGTCTGACATTTTTATATCAAACAACCTGGTGTTTTATTTACTAGTGGTGGTCATTTCCTAATTTCTTCAAATAATTGAAATCGCCTCATAATTTCTGATTATGTCCCCAAACTTTCACTCCCCCTACATAAACTAAACTTCCCTAAACTTGGACTAAATATAAGCTTCACACCAAAGGGAAGAAAGGAAGAGCCGGAAAACCACTGAATTAGACCATAAAGAGACCAGATAAGGCAGCACAGTCACAAGATTGAGTCCAGAGACACTAACTCTAATTTATTTCTGTTATAAATTTATGAAAAACATTTCATGAAACATATGAACTTTTTCAGAGAAAGACATATTCCTAGGAGAATAAAATGATATTGCTATGCTACAAAGAAATGGAAATCCTCAGAATATAAACTTGCAGACTGAGAGGCTTGTCTTGCTAGGACAGTACACATGGAGACTTTGTCATGTATTTTTAAATATAGTTTCGATTTCAAAATACCTATACAGGTAAAACTTCATGTAGAGAGGATAATAATGATTGCCTGAATGTAAATCTCTTCAACTCTTACCCCCCAAAACGTAAGAGCAACAAAGAAGGCAAATAAAGCCCCATTTGACCCAAATCTTCAGCATTGCTAGAAGAGAGAAAATATCAAATTCAAATTACCTGTAAGTAAGTAAATAAATAAATACCAAATTCCAGCATGCTCGCTGCTGGTACCTGCATGTGTTGTGTCTGAAGAGTAAGAAAAAGAAGGCTAGGGCGCCTGGGTGGCTCAGTGGGTTGAAGCCACTGCCTTCGGCTCAGGTCATGATCCCAGGGTCCTGGGATCGAGGCCCACATCGGGCTCTTTGCTCAGCAGGGAGCCTGCTTCCTCCTCTCTCTTCTCTCTCTGCCTGCCTCTCTGCCTACTTGTAATCTCTCTCTCTGTGTCAAATGAATAAATAAAATCTTTAAAAAAAAAAAAAAAAAAGAAGGCTAAAAGATTCCTTGGGGAACAGTATACCTATGAGGAATAGGAAAACACCCTGGGGGAAAAAATCAGCCCCAAAATTCAAATAGTGGTCTGAATCTGCCAATTCACAGCACCAAGCATCTGGAAGTCACTCAAAATGAGAAGGTGGTAGCCTTAGAGAATTCCTGCTGGGGGAGAAAGGTAAATAGAGAAGATTAGGGCCTCTTGGGAAGGTGCGGTGGTAAAAACGAAAAGAAAATTAAAAGGTGGGGGAGAGAAGTAACAGTCCTACAGAAACAAAGGGGATGAAACTGAAGCAACTTGGCCAGGTCTACCATCACCAAAAGAAACAATAGTATCCTTTAATTAGACTATAGTTTGACAAACTGAAAGAGGTCACTCTCAAACAAGGAATCTTGTCCATCAGATGTTCAGAAATAGAAAAAAAGTCAAATTTCATACATAACTATTGAAAGAAGAAAACACAAACTGTGAATCAAAGATTTCAGTTGAGAAAATTCTACACACACACACAGACACACACACACAGACACACAGACACACACACGCACACAACTGGAGAAAACTGCAACACAGCACTTGAATCAGAATTTTAAATCCTCAAATGAGAATTCAAAGGTATTTTTTTTTTAAAAAGTAAGAATCAGGAATGTCTGGGTGGCTCAGTTGGTTAAGTGCCTGTCTTTGGCTCAGGTCAGGATGCCAGAGTCCTGGGATCTATTCCTGCATCCGACTTTCTGCTCAGCTGGGAATCTGCTTCTCCCTCACCCCCCTGCTCTTCTCTCTCTCAAACAAAATAAATAAAATCCTTTAATAAAAAAAAATCAAAAATTTAAAAATGAAGAATAGAAATGGTCCCCAAAATAAAAACAGCAAAACTCTCATAGGAAGAGAGCAACAAGAGTTTAGTTAGCTCAAAAAGGAAATTTAACAAAGATATAAACTATTCCTAAAAAAAAAAAAAAAAAGAAGAAGAAGAAATTACAAAATGCTCAAGGGATAATAAATCCAAGTGAAACTTTAATGAGGCCATTGAGGAAAGAAGAAAAACAGTCAAGAAAATAAAATGAAATAAAGAACTAAAAATGATTAAAGAGATGGTAAATGAAACAGAAGGCAAGCTAAGAAGGCCCAGCGTGGATATTACTAGAGTTTCTGAAGAAAAACAAAACAATCTCATAGCAGTTATATTTACAACTGTAATCTAACAAAGCTTTCAAAACACAGCTAAATTTACATACTGAAAAGGCCCCTTGTGTATCTTGGAAAACTGACCAGAACAATAAATTCTCAAAATCTTAGTAAAACTATTAGTCTTTAAAGACAACAAAATCATCCGGATTCCTGGACAAAAACATTAAATTATAAAAATAAAAAAAAATTACACTGGTGCCAGACTTTTCAAGAGCAAGACCAGAGTGTAGCAGCATTTCAAAAAACCTAAGAAAAGTGTGAGCCAAGGACTTTATATCCAACAAGTATCAATCCTATAAAAATGAATATCTTTGAATGAGAAGCAACACAAGGTACACTGTAACCAGGAGCTCTTCATGAAGCTTCTACTGTAAGATGAGCTCAGCGGAAAACAAAAAACAACTGGGAAGCTTCCACAAAAGGACAGAAGATGGACATTTCATATCCTTGATTGTAGAACTAATACAGGATTAGGTGTAGGTTTCAATATAGGAGGGGAAATAGTATGTAAACATCATATATTTTGTCAAAAAATAATGCAACTAATGGAAGGAGAAAATGGAATAAGAACATTGGTTGTTGTAAATGTAACGGGTGGGAATCAAAGAATGCCATTTACATTTCACAAATGGCAGAATGAACATTAAGTAAGAAATAAGGTGATTAAAGGCTCTATAAAAGGTATACATGAATAAGTATACATGAATAAAACATAAGACAAAACTCCCTCAATATCAAAAGAAATGTTAAATAAAGGAAAGAAAGATTAATAAATACAGAAAGAGGTAAATAAAAAAAGAGATACAGTAAATATAATACACAAGACAAAGTAATTATAAAATAACATTACAAAAGCAACATATCGGTCCCAACAATAAATATGAACAGATTTCACTTACATACCAAAGGAAAAGATTTTCAGACTGGCCCCCAGAGCAAACCCAGCTCTGCTATGTACAAGAGACACACTTAAAATGGTAACTCAAAAGTTTGAGACAAAGGCAAGGGCAAAGACATACTAGGCAAATGGGAACAATAAGGAGGCAGGACTTCGGTTTCTGATATCAAAGTAAAATTCAAGCCAGGAAACATTAAATGAGAACAAAAAGGGCATTTTAAAATGCTAGAAGCCGCAATTCACAAGAAGGAAATAAGTTATTTCTATGCACCAGATAATACTGGAACCTTTTATTGAAAACAAACCACAAGAGATACAAGGTGAAATAGTAACATTAAAAATAGGAGATTTCGAAACATTATTTTCAGCTCAAGACAAATAAAATTTAAAAATTCAGGCTAGAGAAAATCTAAATAACATAATCAACAATATACAATGTACAGGGATATATCACACACTATACAGCAATATCGAGAATATGTTTTCTTCTCAAATGCACATAGAATATTCACAGAAAATGAACCATATATTAGGTCACAAAGAAACCATCAGTAATTTCTATATTAGAAGCAACTGCAACAACACTCTGATCACAATTCAAAACAACTGAAAATTAAAAGAAATTTCATGTGGAAATTAACGTGGAAGAGGAAATACAATCATAAGTTAAAAAACCTCTGAAAAAAGAAAGATAACTAAAACAATACACTGCAGACTGTGGGGGTATATTTAAAGTAATGATCGGGAAAATTTCAGTTTTAAACATCTATATCAGGGGTCAGAAAATTAGTCCCCTGGGCAAACCCAGCTTAATGCCTGTTTTGTATGACCTGCAAACCAGTCCACCTTATTTATTTATGTATGTCTTATGGCTCCTTTGCACTGCAGCTGCAGAGTTGGAGAGCTATGCCAGAGATTATATGGCTCACAAAACCTAAAATTTACGCTGTTTATAAACCCTTTACAAAAAAGTTTGCTGTTTCTCACTCCATAGCAATAGAGAGATAGATAAAAATTAAATAAATTCTCAGCTTAAAAAATTCAAAAAAAAAAGTAAGCCAAAATAAGCACAATGAAGAAAATAATAAACACAGAGATTAGTTAGGTAGGGAAAAGAAAATAGTCTACTAAATTAAATCAAAATTTTACGGTGCCTGGGTGGCTCAGTTGGTTAAGCACCTGCCTTTAGCTCAGATCATGATCCCAGGGTCCTGGGATGGAGTCCTGTTTCCAGGTCCCTGCTCCGCGAGGAGTCTCTCCTCCCTCTTCCTCTGTCCCACCCCTGGTTTGTGTTCTCTGCTCTCTCACTCACTCTTTCTCTCTCTCTCAAATAAATAAATAAAAATCTTAAATAAACAAATAAATAAATAAATTAGATCAACATTTTAAGCTTAAAAATGGTAAAAAAAAAAAAGACAAAATGCTAGCTAAATGAGTATATTTTTAAAAAGGGAGAAGAAATACATGGAAGAAATAACTATTGATACAGAGGGAGAAATCTATATTATATTATGTATGTAATATAAGATAATTAGAAATAAATTTTGCACACCTGCATAAAAAATGAAAAACATAGATAAAATCAATAATTAATAGTTCATTAGGGAAATAAAATTTGTCAAAATTGTCTGGTAGACAATAGAATACTTTCTGTAAAAGAGAGTGAAAGATCAAATTTAAAAAACAACAAATAGGGAGAAATTTTTTTGCAACATATATCAACAGACAAAGGGATACTATGCCTAGTATATAAAGAAGTATTTTTTTTATCTTGGTAAAGAAAAAAATTCCACATTCTATAGAAAAAGTGACAAAAGATGAATATAGGTAAATTCACAAAGACCGTAATGATCCTTAAACACATGAAATGGCATTCAGTGTTCTTTATAATAAAGGAAATTTATTTATTTATTTATTTTTAAGATTTTATTTATTTATTTGACACAGAGAGAGAGATCAGATTACAAGTAGGCAGAGAGGCAGGCAGAGAGAGAGGAGGAAACAGACTCCCTGCCGATCAGGGAGCACGATGCGGGCCTAGATCCCAGGACCCTGAGATCATGACCTGAGCTGAAGGCAGAGGCTTTAACCCACTGAGCCACCCAGGCGCCCATAAAGGAAATTTAAATTAGAATCTCGCTAAGTTACCATTTTTCACTATAGATTGATACAAATTCAAAAGCTTAATAATGCACTCTGCTGGCAACGCTGTGGGGAAACAGGCTACATTGCTAAGGCAATGCAAAATTGTACATCTTGTCTAGAGAATCTGACAATATCTAACAAAATTTATATATGGATTTACATTCTGTACCAGAAATCCCACCTCTAGGAAGGTATGTTTGGAACAGTATGAAAATACATGTTGCACATTATTTGTAATGACAAGATATTGCAAATTACCTAAATTCCCAAATAGAAGTTCTACTAAACTACGCCCACATAGTGGCAGACTAGATAGTTATAAAAAGAATGAGGACGATTTTTATAAGTAGATATGGGGTGATTTTTAGGATATATTCATAAGAAAGACACAGTGCATATCAGTATATGATATACTGTGTTTGTGTTGTGTGTATGTGTTTGTACTTACTTTTGCAAAAGGAAACAAGAAAGATGGCAGAAAACAATGCAATTGGTTACTGGCAAGGGTACAGGGGAGCGGGAGCCAGAAAAGTTATGCTGCTGAGAGTGATAAATGTCTGGTTTACATTTTTGTGTAGTTTGATTTTAGAAACATATTAATGTCTTCCATATTAAAATACGAAAATGAAAGAAAAAAACTAAAACCTTATGCAATCAAAAACAAATGAACCCAAATGAATTACATAATCATAATGAAGTGATATAGGGAAACCTAACCCAAGTAACTTTTAAACAGAATACCTTGACTATATATCCACAATCTATTAAAAAAGAAAAAGAAATCAAATCAAATCTTACAGACATTTTAGTAAATATATTATTCATAACTGGATCGATTATTTCTGTTTGTTTTGGTTTTGGTTTTATTGAGGTATAATTGGCAAATAGCATTATAGTAGTTTCTGGTGTATAATATAATGACTCTATATTTATATACACTGCTAAAGNATCTCTCTCTCTGTGTCAAATAAATAAATAAAATCTTTAAAAAAAAAAAATAAATAAAAAAGAAAAAGNGAAAAAGAAATCAAATCAAATCTTACAGACATTTTAGTAAATATATTATTCATAACTGGATCGATTATTTCTGTTTGTTTTGGTTTTGGTTTTATTGAGGTATAATTGGCAAATAGCATTATAGTAGTTTCTGGTGTATAATATAATGACTCTATATTTATATACACTGCTAAAGAATCACCATAGTAAGTCTAGTTACCATCTGCCACCATACAAAATTACATTTTTTTTCTTGTGATGAAAATTTTAGAATTTACTCTTTTGGCAACTATCAAGTATGTACGGCAATATTACTGACAATAGTCACCATGCTGTACATATTATCACTATAAATTATTTATTTTATAATTGGAAATTGGTACCTCTTAACCCATTTCACCCATCCGCAAACTTCTTCTCTGCTAGTAACCACTGTTCTGTTCTTTGTATCTATGAGTTTTGTTTTGTTTAGTTTGCTTGTTTTTTTGATTCCAGGTGAAATTATACAGTACTTGTCTTTCTCTGACTCATTAGCATAATTCCATCAAGAGCCATCCATGTTATTAAAAATGGCAAGATTTTATTCTTTATTTAAAGCTGACTAGCATTCCATTTTATATATATATATATATATATATATATATATATATATATATATATATATACCACATTTTCTTAATCCATTCATTCGTTGGTGGTTACTTAAGTTGTTTCCATATCTTGGCTATTGTAAATAATGCATGGAAGTGCATATATCTTTTCAAATTAGAGTTTTGTTTCTTCAGATAAATACCTAATACTAGAATCACTGGATCATATTATTTTTAAAATTTTTAGGAAATTGCATACTGCTTTCCATAGTGGTTGCACTTACTTCCTTTGCAATAAATTAACTGACCATATATGTGCGGGTTTATTTCTGGGAACTCTATTCTGTTCCATTGATCTATGCATCTGTTTTTATGCTGATATCATATGCTTTGCTTAGCATAACTTTGTGATATAGTTTGCAATCAGGGAGTGTGATGCCTCTGGCTTTGTTTTTCTTTCTCAAGATTGCTTTGGCTATTCAGGGTCTTTTGTGATTTCATACAAATTTTAAGATTGTTTGTCCTATTTCTATGAAAAAATGCCATTGGAATTTTGATAAGGATTGCATTGAATCTGTTATAACTATATTAATTCCTATTTACATTGCACGTATTGTAGGATTGGGCAAATGCGAAAGTTGGTTAATATTTGTTGGGAGTTAGTAATAATATTGTGAAAGAAGGAAATGAAAATATGGAATGGGGAAAGGGCAAAGAACAAACTTGTGGAATAACACTGCAATTAGAAATGTCGTTATAAATTTATGCTTTTTGTCTGTTGATCCAAGAAGCAATGACATCCCTATGTCAATACAGAAGAAGATGTAGCTTATAGGAAACAAAGGATCAAACAGAAGAGAGAAATAAGCACAGGGGCTTCTAGTGTTGGTGCAAAAGAAGGACAAGGAAGCCAGCTTTGCAATAGGCTAAGGTAGTATTAAGTCCTTGAAGTGAGGCAACAAAGGATTCCAGATACCCTTCTAAAAAATGTATCATATAAATATAAAAATATATGCCATGCATATAATATCCATGTATCATAAAATACATACATACATGTATCATAAATATACCCAATGTTTGTTAATTCCAGGGGGGGAAATGTATTCAGCGAAGGAGATGTCATCATAGAATACAATAAGAGCTTCTACTTTGAAAAAAATTTGGTTAAGTGGTTTTACAAGAAGGGGAAGGAAAGAGTGCAGAAGATTCAGAAGGAAACATAAGAGAGGGCAGTCTTCATCTTTAGATCTTCAGATATTTTGAAAATGACACATAGGCAATAAATGTTTTTTAGAATAAATGTACAACTTATGGTTGTAACAATAAATGCCAGAAAGAGTAATCAAAGAGTTAAAAGTTTGGTTTCAGGAAAATAGAAATAGGGTTGGGGGGGGTAGTGCAGGAGACATTTGCTAACGACCTTTTTAAAATTTGTATCCATATAAGGAAATTGTTCATGAAATCGTGACATATTTGAAGAGCTAGCTTGCAGACTACCACAGAATGATCTGGTGGTATCATTCTAGAACTATTCTCCTGGGAAGATACTCTAGGTCATTCCTCTGTGTTTTTCTCTATTGTGCCCCACATTTGTGTCCACGAGCCCCCTTATTTGTTACCACTTCATCACTGTGGATCAAAAAGTATGCTTGTAATTTTGTCTTCTTCTTGTCCTGCTAAGTAAATACACAACACTGAAAATTTCTTGGAGTTAATTTAATGCAGTAACTATAATGAAACAGGTGTAAAAAGTCACAGCATGTGAAACACTTTATGCATCTGATGACTTAAAATTGCTACTCTTGGGGTGCCTGGCTGGCTCAGTTTGTAGAGCATGTGACTCTTGATCCTCAGTTCAAAGCCCCACACTGGGTGTGGAGCCCACTTAAAAAAAGTTGTTACTCTTGGTCTTAACTGAAATGTAAATGTACCTCTTCCTGACACTGAGCTTTCACTGATCCTATCTTTGTTTTCTTTTTGAGAGTCAGATCCACTTTTCTATTTCTTTGTAAGGACAAAAAATTATAATTTTAGAAATGTGGTTCTCAAAAAGTATACTACTTATGCATCTTTACAAGGGGAAAAAGCACAAAGATGAAAAGGTGGTAAAAAAATGGACCAATATATATAAGAAAAGGGAAATCGGGGCTAAAACAGAATTTTCAGGTAGGAGGGAGAAGTAGAGAGATTGGATACAATATTTGTTGCTTATAAACTCTGGACCTCCCAGATGAAATCTGAAAAGGAGGGCAAAGAGAAACTGAAGAAAGAGGCAGGCCACTCCAGACTGGCAGGTGGCAGGCTAGTAAGCAAGGGAACTTACCTACGAGGTTTGTCTTGGGCAGCCACAATACACGGATCTCTGCCTCTGCTTGCTAGAATTTTAAAAGTTTATATAGAGGTCTTAACTGAGCTAAGTCACATAATTTCGTTCGGATAGTCTCAACAACACGTTCTTCTCTCAACATTGCATCCTTATATAGTTGGGGTGCAAGGGAGCATGAGCACCTGGTTCTGGGGGTCTCAAGCAGACTGTTTTTGGCTATTCGCCACTGACAAAATCCAAAGGCAGAGAGACTGGTGGTGGTGAAACCAGAAAGGAATTTAGCTCAATGAGGCCAACACTGGGAAGACAGTGGACTAATGTCTCCAAGACTGTCTCCAAAGTGCCCCAAACACTTCAGGTTTATATAAAGAAAATGCAGGACAAAAGTAGGTGGTCACATGCCTGTGAGAAGTGAAGGTCAATTTGACCATTGCCCTAGAGTCACAGGGTCTTGCTCAGGGCAGTCCTTATTGGGGGGGGGGCATTTTGGTTCCCATCAAGGGATGCTTTGACCACAGGGTCCCTTGCTTGAGTTAAGAGATAGCTGGAAAGAAGAACATAATCAGTTAGAAAGTTTGAGGTCAAAGTGGAGGGAGTTGAAGTGCTCTTTTACTTGAAACCGACCCTACTGTGGGAATGGTGAGCGAAATGTACTTTCCAAGGACAGGAAAGTGGGCTAGGAGCCTCTGATTGCCCAAGGGCAGGTTGGGGGTCAACAGGTGGTCACATCCTCTTGATGACCTCCTCCGGCATCACCTTATGGACAGAATATTAGAAACTCTAGAAACTGTAAGTATCAAAGTATAACTATAATTTGATAAGACATCTTCAATTTTATAATTATTTATTTGCTTTTAATCATAGTATTCCACTTATTTTAAAAAGACAGTAGACATTTGATGTCCCTCAAAAATACATCTGGGTAATACATTTTTTAAAGCTGAGAAAAAAACTGTTATAAAATATCTGACAGTGAACAGCAGTATCTAAAACAGACATCAGGTAATAGGAACAAAAGTAGCAGAAGTCAAGAGTTTTAAACATTGATCATTAAATAAAATCAGTTGACAGACAATTTTCAATGTATTGGCCACCACCAAAGGAATAAAACAAGATGTATACTGTCCAAATCTTTAGGAGGTCCTCTAGGAAAAGAAGACAGAGGAAAAATAAATCTACAGCTCTTTTCATATACTTCCTTTTGTCTTGTCTCAGAATTACTTTGAAGCACATTGCTGAATAGTTAAGCCAAACCTTCAAAAATAATAAAATATAGCAAAGCCAGGCAACTTGGAATAAAGGAACAAGGAGTTCTCAGATTCAGCTAGGTTTTTTTGGAGCAACTCCTATGTGCTCCTTCCTTCTGAGGCAGTATTTCATCACAAATCTTTGAGATGGGCATCATTATCCTCATTTTCATGAATGAGGACACTGAAACTCACAGAGCGCATATAGCTCACCCAAGACCATAAATCTGATGAGCATCCATGCTGTGATTCAAATCCAGATATTTGCATCCGGATTCTGCCATCCTCTGAATTACTTCATGTTGCTTCCCTACAGCTTACTCAAGTTCAGCAGTGCTCAAGTTCAGCAAGTCAACAATTGCTTTCTCTTCCCTCTTTTGTTGTGCTGACTTTCCTGCTCTCATCATTTATGCAAAGAATCAAATCAACACAATAACATGTGCATTGTGCCTAAGTAAACAGGATGTTCCCACTTACAAGATGGAATAGCATGAATTTGTATTCTATCCAGCCTCTGGCATCAATCTCAACAAAAGTGAAAAGGAGGGCAGCTCTGGCTGCTTCTAAATTTCCCTTACATTCTAGGAGCTGTGCCAAGTGAAATCTTGCAGCTTATACTAAAAAAAAAAAAAAAAAAAATCCAAAAACCAAAAACCAAAAACCAAACAAACAAAAAAGAAAACCTTTGTGCATTCATTCTAGTAAGTAAGCACACACTTACAAACTCTTATTTATAACTATTCCCAATGGTAGCCAAGTAATTTCCCATTTTATTCTAAACATCCCAGTTACATAAATTTTGCATTATTTCCTAAACCATGAAAACTCAAGACAAATATTCACTTCCCTCTCAAAAAGCTAAAAAAAGGTATCTGTCAAATTGTCAGTACATAGGCGTTTCTTCAGGTAGAGTCCAAGTTTCTGTGTAGCCACTGGTTTTGAGACAGGAAAAAATGCTACTTTAATAGATTCACCCATCCTCTCTCTCATTGATCCAACCACACGCCCTAAATAAAAGGTTGGGATGTTTGGACAAAACAGGTACTTGAAGAATTGAGGTATCGCTTTTCTGTTGAGAACATTTAATCTTAACTCTAAGGATGAATTTAGGCCAAAAAATTATATACCATATACTTACTATGTTGGGGGAATTTAAAACTGCCAAATTTACCACAACTTAAGAGGGGAGGTACATTGACTTGCTGCCAAGTAATTATGTGTAATATCTAAGAAACTTAAGGTAGAGAAGTCATCCTGTTTTAATGCTTTTCCATTTACATGCTAAAGTGCTTACATTTTCAGAAAATTCATGAGTTGCTCAAGTCATTTATCCAACAAGATGGCTAATGCAGATGATTCTTTATGTGTATGATTTAGGAAAAATAAAGACAAAAACACGTACACGAACGCATGTAAAAACCACGCCTTTGTAACTATCTGCTTCTATAACTTCTTTAGTGTTAAGGAGTCCATTTTCTTTTCCTCAGAAAAAGAAGGAAAGAAAAGCTCAACTGATGACTAACAACTGTTCTCAAGCCTATCGCAGAAATGCTCACTAGTACAATACTGTGCCCTTTTAAGTTTTCTCCTGTGTTAGTAATTACCAAATCAGAGAGGCTATAAAATAATAATTTCAAAGACCAAATTCCAATTTTTATGTAGCAAAAGATGCTCTCTTGCCAGTTAAATGCTTTATGAGACATACATTTTTAAAATACAGCATATCCTAAATCCTAGCATTTCTTACCACCCCTACTTCTAACTACCACTTCAGCCAGACCTAGTCGGTTCTGGCTTGATAACTGTCTCTGGCTGCCTGCCTCTTCTTGGCCCTCTGCCATCATGTCACTGCTCAGCAGTGGAGAGAATGATACTTTTACAGTGTAAATAGATCATGCCATCCCTATTCTCAAAAACCCTCTAGTAACTTTTCAGCTCTCAGAACGAAAAACTAATTTTTTTTTTCCCATGGCTTGAAAGACCTTAAGTTATCTGGCTCTACCCTATCTCTCAGTGAACGCAATGAAGAGGTGCACGTGGCCAGGCATAGGGTGTAGCCATCTTCCCAGGAAAATTAGGGCTGTAATTTTGATAGTAAATTTGATTCTCTAAGAATAAGAAAAAAGGAGTTTCCAAAAAAAGAGAAAAGTGAAAAATAAAAAGAATATTTCCAAGCAGAGATCAGAAACTTTTACGTACATATAACTGAAATTAAGGCATCTTGAGATTGTTGGTTAAAGAAAAACTGGTAGGTTTATTTGGAAATAACTTATCTTTGCATAATTTCAATGTAAGCTTGTTTGCCTGTTGCAAGACGAAAAAGAAAAAAATTCACTTTGCTGTCATTGAAAGAGTTGCAAAGAGTACTGGCCTCCATTTTGTATTTACATTTTCTGCAAGCTTAGTTTTTTAAAGTTTTAAATTAACTTTAAAAGTCAATTATTCTCTAATAAAAAATAAATAAATATTTTTTAACTAAAAGAGGTTATTCCAGAGAACTATATATCAAAATATGGAAATCAAAATATTAGTTGAACAATTTTAGAAATTTTAAATATATCTGGAATGTCCCTAAGAGTCCAACTAATTCAAGACGCAATCCTCTGCCCAGTATAGGAATACTTTCTTTTATAGCTTTGAACATATGGTCATCTAATTTCCAGTTGAAAATTTCCAGTGACAAAGGGCTTTTCAACTTAAGATTGCTTCCATTACAATCCTGGTGAATGGAAAAGTCTTTACATTGAGTCAAATACCTCTTTACAATTTCCACTTAATTGATTCTAGATTTGTCTTTTTGACCAGTGTAGAATAAATCTAAGTTTTCATTGACCTAATGTTGTCCTCTATATTTGATTATAACTGGCATTTATTTTGCACTTGCTCTCTTCTACAGTCTAAAATTCCCAGATCTGGGGTGCCCAGGTGAGCCAGGGTGGCTCAGTTGTTAAACTTCTGCCTTCGGCTCAGGTCATGATCCAGGGGTCCTGGGATCGAGCTCTGCATTGGGCTCCCTGTTCGGCAGGAAGCCTGCTTCTCCTTCTCCCATTCCCCCTGCTTGTGTTCCCTCTCTCATTGTGTCTTTCTCTGTCAAATAAACAAATAAAATCTTTAAAAATAAAAAATAAATAAAATTCTCGGATCTTTCAATGTTTCCTCACATTGGATGGTTTCCATTCTTTTCATTGGATCACTTTCATTCCTTTGGAGAGATACCATTATTTGCAGATGCTCCATTAAAATATTACATCAAGTACAGATCTTCCTCAAATTATGATGGGGTTATATCCCAACAAAACCACCGTTAAGTTGAAAAGATTATAAGTTGAAAATGCATTTAATACAGCTAACCTACCGAATATCGTATCTTAGCCTAGCCTACCCTAAATGTTCTTAGAACACTTACCTTAAGGAGGTGCCTGGGTGGCTCAGTCGTTGGGTGTCTGCCTTTGCCTTGGGTCATGATCCCAGTGTCCTGGGATTGAGCCCCATATCGGGCTCCCTGTTCAGTGGGGAGCCTGCTTCTCCCTCTCCAGCTCCCCTGTGCTTGTGTGCCCTCTCTCACTCTCTGTGTCATAAATAAAATATAAAAAAAAAAAAGAACACTTATAATAGCCTACTGTTGGAGAAAATCAGAGAACACAAACTCTATTCTATAATAAAGTATTGAACATCTCACATGATTTTTTTGAATACTGTACTGAAAGTGAAAAACAGAACAGTTGTATGGGTACAGAGTGGTTGTATCAGTTGTTTCCGATACGTGCATATGCACATATGAACACCACTGACGGGGAGCTGTGGCCCACTGCCACTGGCCAAATCGTGAGAGAATATCGTACTGTTTATCACCAGCCCAGGAAAAGATCCAAATTCAAAATTCCAAGTATAGTTCTTACTGAATGTGTATTACTTTCACATCACCATAAATTTAAATAACTGTAAGCGGAAACATCTTAAGTTAGGGACCATCTGTATTAAACATAACACCCCAGATGCATCACGACCACTGAAAATGAAAATTATATTGCCTTTCTTAATCTATATATTTTTACCTGTAGCTCATTACTGTACCTGAGATATTTATACCTATAGCTCATTAAAACTCCCTGACTTTTTTTCACATAAACGTCTATGAAACCAGGTACCTCCCACCTTATATTTTATTTTTTTAATTAAAAACTGTCTTACTCAAATGCCAAACTTTAATCTTCCTTAATTGTTACTGTTAGTTGCAGTCTTTTGGACTGCTGAGTTCTTGGACAATTCCCTAGAATCGTGATTGTATTATAATCTTATAATCTTTGTTTAATTAACAGATTTGGCAAGATAGCTTGTATCACTATGTTCTTGATACAGTGTTAAATAGAAGAAGATCCCTTAAGGTATATCTTACTAGAATATATTTGGGAACACTTGTTCATCTATTTTTAAAATTTTCCTATCTGCATTGTCATCCAATATACATTGCTTTAGGGATATCCATCAACAATAACTTGAGACATTTTGTTAAAAATTTTGATGAAAGTGGCATACAGTAATATATATAATTCCACTGACTTAGCAATCTATTTATACAGACTCCCTAAAAAGAGCATAATTTAGGTTAATTTACACTTAGTGAAGCCTTTTTCTAGGTAAATAACACTTTTCATTCTAAGTTATCGCAAACCAATTGTTCTGAATTCCCTGTTCTTTTACTGGAAGTCTTACGTCAGCCTAATTATTAGCAGAAAACTGTGTGTGTGTGTGTGTGTGTGTGAGTGTGTGTGTGTGTGTGTGCATGCTTGCATACATATAAGAGTTATTTGAATCTATTCACACCATTTCAAACACCACACTTCAATCTCAAAAGCCTGAGTATACTTCCTGCTTTAAGAACTACATCAGGGCGCCTGGGTGGCTCAGTGGGTTAAAGCCGCTGCCTTCGGCTCAGGTCATGATCCCAGGGTCCTGGGATCGAGGCCCACATCGGGCTCTCTGCTCGGCAGGGAGCCTGCTTCCTCCTCTCTCCTCTCTCTCTGCCTACTTGTAATCTCTCTCTCTCTCTGTCAAATGAATAAATAAAATCTTTAAAAAAAAAAAAAAAGAACTACATCAGAATGGGGAGCCTGGGTGGCTCAGTTGGCTAAGCCTTTGACTCTTGATTTTGGCTCAGGTCATGATCTCACTCAGGGCCATGATCTCAGGGTTGTGAGACTGAGCCCCTCATGGAGCCCCTCCACCAAGCTCAATGCTGGGAGTCTGCTTAAGATTCTCTCTCCCTCTGCCCCTCCCCACTCTGCTCCCAGTCCCTCTCTCTCTCTGGAAAAAGAAAAGAAAAGAAAAAAAAAAAAGAACTACTTCAGAATCAATAATCTAATTGACCCCACATTCCTGTGAGTAAAAAGATAAAAAGACACCAAAAAGAGTTCTTTTGGTGCTTAGACTGTTGAAGTATGCACTGAATGTTCCTGTAGAGCAAACAGTATTACAGCAAGTTTTTGACACCAATACAGACCACAATTAATTGCTAAATAGAATCAATTTAACAACTTTCACAGATGCATGTGTGAAATTTTTAGAAGTTTTCAAAGTAGAGTTTTAGTTTTACATGGGTAAAATATGGTTTAAACAAAAATAAAGGTATTTTTAGACCAGGAAACTCTTCATTCTCTTAATATCATCTACTCTCACTTCTAGTATATATTCTAAACAAAAGTAAAAACAGATTTTTTTTTCTTACCAGGGAAGTATCAGTTTGGCAATGGCAGATTGGGTCAGGCTGCTTCAAAAAACCCACTTCCAAAGCTTCTTAAGTCATAATTGATCAGAAAATTGATTAGCATTCAGTTCAAAATTGAACTCAGCTATACTGGGACCCCCCCTGCAGCAGGAACAACATCCTCACACAAAAAGAGTCCCATACCCTAAAAGTAACACCTCTGGGCCAAGGGAGAAGTGCACGGGGTTGGGGGGTAGGGCGAGCGCTGAGCCAGGAGATCCAGATGCAGCAGCCCCAGGAGTAACGAGTCCTGCACTCAGGTGAGAGCCATTCGGTGGTCGCCACCTTCTAGCCATTATCTTGACCCTCGTCAGAATCCTCTTCAACAGGCATGCAGGACAATCTGAGAACAGCCACTGCGGTTCCCATAGATTGGGAATTCTGCCACAGAACCCTACCTCCAGACTCCAAAGCCGAAGCCAAACGCCCAGAATAAAACCTGCCCAAAGCTGGGCTTTTTGTCTCCTTTGATCCCCGCCGTGTTCTCACGGCCTGTTCAGGGCCTGGCACGGAGGATGTGTCCATGACCTAAGTGCGGGTGGTGAATCTATCATTTGGGGTACCTTCAGGCTGTATTAACAAGCATTCCAAACACTATTCCACACTTCTCATCTTCTTTATTTCTTCCTACTCTAATTTTCCTTTAAAAATTAACACGTATCATTNGGGCGCCTGGGTGGCTCAGTGGGTTAAAGCCGCTGCCTTCGGCTCAGGTCATGATCCCAGGGTCCTGGGATCGAGGCCCGCATCGGGCTCTCTGCTCAGCAGGGAGCCTGCTTCCTCCTCCCTCCTCTCTCTCTGCCGACTTGTGATCTCTCTCTCTGTGTCAAATAAATAAATAAAATCTTTAAAAAATAAAAATTAACACGTATCATTAATATTAGTAGCTACCTTTTGTTGAGTGCTATGGGCCAAATACTGTTGTAAACACTTCACAGGAATTAAATAATCTCTTCTAAGGAAGCAAATTAAGGAAGCATTCTTAGCTCTTCTTCCACTGCATATTTTACAAGTTACATTTCATGCTCAGGTGTTGCTGCTCTGACCAAAAGACGTCCTCCACTGTAAAGTACTTCAATTTACCCAACTTCCCATTTAGGACTGAAACCAGCCCCCTGGAAATCTGGCAAAGCAGATCTCTCTACTGCTAGCAACTGTCTTTTTTTATTGTGTCAATACTGAGTGAGTCATACACAAATTCAGAAGAGGATCAAAAGGACCGCCAACCAGACCAGATTTTGTTAGTAAGTATGTTGTTTATACATTTCAGGTTTTGAGTATATGAAAGGCCATCAAAAAGAATCACACTGGCTCAGGATAAATTAAAATTTTTTTAATGATTTATGCAAAGCATATCATGATGTGGTCTCTGCCTTCTAATCAGTCTCATTCTCTGGCACTCTCCTTTCCTGAATACACCATGGTCTTTCCTGTCCCCATGTCCCCTTAGCTGTTGTATTGCCAATGGTGCCCTAAGCTGGAGTCCTTGACAACCTCCCCAGACCGTAGCACGCTAGTGCGTGCTTGGTACTCAGAAATTTCTATTAGATGAATGGGGGAATGGATAAAGGAGAATTATTGCTGGAGAATGATGAACTTTTTTTCTACTCCTGTTAGCATTAATACTAACAACATATTTTACCAGACATGGTGTAGTAAAAAAAAACCCTCCTTGACGTTAACATTATTGTTGTTGTTTTTTACAAGAATTCTCCAGAGGCAGCTTTTCAATTCCATCCTCCCAACACTCTTAATTCTCCAAAGGCAAGATCAGTTAAACTGTTCAACATGGAAAGGGTTTGGAGAGAAAAGAAATAATACCAAATATGTTCCCAAGAAACTGTATAAATGCCTTCTTCATTCTCGACCACCGCGCAAATGTGGTTGGCTCTGGGCTTTCCAAGGGATTCTCCAGACGCAGCCCCCTGCAGCCACTAAGCGTATGTGAGACACAAGAAAGGTAAAGGGCAAATTGCTTTTTCTCTCACTTCTAAGCTTTTATCACATTATTGCGATATATTTGCAAATACCAGCAGGAAACTTTCATTTAGTAAACACTGAGAAACATCTGGAATAGTTTTACCTTAATAACTTACATAAGCCTGGATAAACATTACATGTAGACTCTTAAAGGTCAAACTATTTTCCCTCATGCAAAATGCATTAATAATAGCTGTACAACAAATTTCAAGAGCCAGCTGTTAGCATGTCAATTCTCCCCCCAGACTTTTCATCATCTTCCTCTATCCCAACCTTACCTTCTCTGCACCACCAAAGAGGTTGACTTCCAAAGCACAGCTCTGATCGCTCACTCCGTGGCTCAGAAGCCTTTGGTAGAATCTCAGTATTCTGAAATAATGTATAAGCACGGCTGTGCATTATTCAGAGGCTCCAAGTTCAGTTCAACGTATCTTACCAGTCTCGTTTTCCACCTTGCACCTGTGTGTGCTGTTTTTCCAGGCTATTCCTGGAATTGTTTCCCTAGCTATTCCTGATTCTGTCTTTATTCTCTACCCAGAGTGGCTGTCCTCTGAACTGCCTAATCATTTTCTGCCTTTCCTTATTGTATGTGTCACATGTTAGCATATTTAACAGTCCTGTGTGCATGCATGGGTATGTGTATGTGCACAATGTTGATAAACTGTTAGCTTTCTGCAGGCATGATTTCTTGTCTATATCTTCCACAATTCAGAACATTACAAATGGCAAGCACTCAAAAAATGTGCATTGAATAGAAAAAGCAAATGATTATATTTCTTTGTAAAACCACCATTCTGATTAGACATTAAAGTGTTTCAGTCTCGCAGTTTCATGCACACATCAGTTATCTTGCCACCTGTTGCTTGTACGTGGGTCAGCCAGAAATTACAGAAACCATGCTGGGGGTGGGGGTAAAAGAATCCCCTCTTTCATGGAGAGTAGCGCCATCTTCTGACATTGCATCTCGACTGTGCTGTTCTTTCAATTTAGCGTGACTACTCCAGCTCTCAGAAAAGGAAGCATTATTGTCACATATTTTCATAATTATATCAAGGTGGAACTATTGCAAAATAGTCAGACCCTTTGAAAACATAGACTCTGGTAATTCAGTTTCTGCTCCACAGACTTCTAATTCATGGCAATTTTAGAAATGGCCCATAGAAAGGATTGGAGATTCAATTGTGGCAGTCATTCGCTCCTTAAATTCACAGGGATACATTTGCATATTTGAAAGTCGGGATCATTCTTAGAGAGAACAAAAGTGCATTCATGAAAATGAGAGAGTACATTCCACTCTCCTGCATCCCCAGAGAGGCTTAAGTTTTATATTTTCATTTCCAAAATGCAATTCATCATCTTAAAGTATATTTACTGACTTCTCTTAAATAGTGTTTTCAGGGGCGCCTGGGTGGCTCAGTGGGTTAAAGCCTCTGCTTTCGGCTCAGGTCATGATCTTGGGGTCCTGGGATCGAGGCCCGCATCGGGCTCCCTGCTCAGCAGGGAGCCTGCTTCCCCCTCTCTCTCTGCCTGCCTCTCTGCCTCCTTGTGATCTCTCTCCCTCTGTGAAATAAATAAATAAAATCTTTAAAAAAAAAATAGTGTTTTCAGGACAAACTACTACTTTGCATGTTGNTCCTTGTGATCTCTCTCCCTCTGTGAAATAAATAAATAAAATCTTTAAAAAAAAAAATAGTGTTTTCAGGACAAACTACTACTTTGCATGTTTCTTTCGATACAGAAGCACAACTGATCCCTTCATGAAGATCACATACGTGACTTAGTGTGGACTGGGAGACTCTTTAAGGTGGTTTTTTAGATGTGAAACTATAAACTCCATCCTATTCTAGAAAGGAATTTTTGTGTATTGAAGTACTACATGCTCTTTCTGCATAATATCTCTTGAGTTTATGTGTGTACATTCTGAGTAAGAAAGTCCGAATGGAATGGAATCATGGATCATGGAAGAGAAATCAAATCGATCCCTGCAACTGAGGGGCAAGTCTGGGGCCCAGGACAGTGATGGCAGATCTCTGGAAGAGAAGTATGGCCCATGGATTCTAGCCACCATTATGTCTACTATCTGGTATAAAAGGGAATGGTGGGATTTCCATGCCTTCCTCCCCCAGTCTACATTGTAACTTTTTTCTATTTTTTCCTCCCTTCCTCAGTCTACATTGTAACCTTTTCTTTCTTTCTTTCTTTCTTTCTTCTTTCTTCTTTCTTTCTTTTCTTTCTTTCTTTCTTTCTTCTTTCTTCTTTCTTTCTTTTCTTTTCTTTCTTTCTTTCTTTCTTTCTTCTTTCTTCTTTCTTTCTTTTCTTTCTTTCTTTTCTTTCTTTCTTTTTTCTTTCTTTCTTTCTTTCTTTCTTTCTTTCTTTCTTTCTTCTTTCTTCTTTCTTTCTTTCTTTTCTTTCTTTCTTTCTTTCTTCTTTCTTCTTTCTTTCTTTTCTTTCTTTCTTTCTTTCTTTCTTTCTTTCTTTCTTTCTTCTTTCTTCTTTCTTTCTTTCTTTCTTTCTTTTTAAGATTTTATTTATTTATTTGACAGAGAGAACACCAGCAGGGGGAGTGGGAGAGGGAGGAGCAGGCTTTTCCCCAGAGCAGGGAGCCCAATGTGGAGCTCGATTCCAGGACCCTGGGATCATGACCTGAGCTGACGGCAGATGCTTAATGGCTGAGCCACCCAGGCGCCCCTACATTGTAACTATTTCTATTCTCAGGCCTTTGAGTAAAACTTTGTGAAGCAGTAAACTTTAAGACATTATTGGATGGATGTGTTCTCACACTTAAAAGAGTTCCAGTGTTGGGATGCCTGGGTGGCTCAGTGGGTTAAGCCTCTGCTTTCGGCTCAGGTCATGATCCCAGGATCCTGGGATTGAGTCCCACATCGAGCTCCTTGCTCAACAGGGAGCCTGCTTTTCCCTCTGCCTCTGCCTGCCACTTTGCCTGCTTATGCTCTCTCCCTCTCTGACAAATAAATAAATAAAATCTTAAAAAAAAAAAAAAGAGTTCCAGTGTCCAGGAGGAATAATATTGACCTGGCAAGCAGTGATCTCTATAGAAACTGAGAGAAGCAGCCTAAATGGAAGATGCCAAGTGACATACAGGAAATATTTGTGGAACAAAAAAATGTTCCTAAACGTTACCAAGAAATATTTGGGGAAGGAAACTTAATAAAAGATACTATTTCCTAATAAACAAGAGAGAGAAATGCGAACTCCTACTATTCCAGTTGTAAAGAGAGGAGAGACACAGAAGGCTGCAATTTAGGGACATTAAAATTCTTAAAAGAATCAGACATAAGCAAAATGATTCACAAAGTGTAAGAATTCGTGGTCAGTAATACTTTATCATTAATGTTTATTTTCAGTAGCTCCTCATTATTCAGTGAAATTTAGTTTGGCTTCCCGATCTGAACCATATCTAATTAATGTTGCATCCAATATACGTTTTCACTCCCTGTTAGATAGAAACAGTAGTTCAAAGGAAAGCATACATGACCAATGAATAACCCCAAACCTGATCTCTTTCTTTTCCTACTACAGATGTCTTTGTCTCCTACACTGGAAGAGAAATATCCCTTAATTAACTGTAAGAGGCAATATGTAAAAATGGAAAGAATCAAAGAAAATACAGGTTATAATGAATTATACAGGAAATATAGACGATAGTTCTGCAATTATAATTTAAAAATTGGGCCACAGGTAAATGGTAAATCATTACTAATAATCAAAAGGGTCTGTATTTCATTTTCATTTTTAAGCCATAAAGTATTTTGTATTTTCACTAATTATTCTGAAAATCCATAATTATGACATTTCTCTGACATCTTAAGTTTAACTAGTTTTAAATTAATATTCCATGTTGGGGAGCATATTTTTACCTGCCATTCATGTAAAAGATAAAAAAAAAGGTGTTTAGAGAATTCATCTGTTTTTGAGAATTCATCTTTTATCTTTTAGTCTGATGTTTATTCAATTGTTGCTTTTTACTGATACGTATTCTAGGGAAAAATAACTATCACAATGGCATACTGTCCATTCTTCACTAATATCTTTATCATCTCTGGGCATTCCTAACATGCACAAAGAATTCATTTTTCTTTTCTCACATAAAAAAAGCTTCCCTCAGGTCAAATACCTGACTGATTACTAAATTTGTATTGCCTAGGTATGTAGTCGTTGTGTATTGTTTTTATTAATGTGGCTTTCCCTCCTTATTCTGTGATAGAATTCCTCTTTTCTTTGGGAGCCCATTTTATGTGGTCACATGAGTCTGGTTATTCCCTGTGAATCATAGGGAATGGAATATGATCCATGCTCTGTGAAGTTCCCCCATTTTCCTGGACATTCTGACAGGTTCAGGAACAAGTATGAGGCTTGAGCTCATCCATGGAGAATCTTCCTGGAATGTTTTTCTTCTGTCAGAAAAAAACTGTTGCATTGGGATTGATAGGCTCTGGGGTAGATGTGGATATAAAGTGGGTTTATGTCAAGCCATCTGATCTACCACGAAATATGAGTCTGCTCAGGAGATGAAGAGCAAGGCAGAGTACAAATATCTTCAATTAAGTGCCTGTGTCTAGCTGTGACTGAAACTCAGTGCTTTCAGACTTTTTGATACATGAACCAATATATTCCCTTTTGGGAGAAAGCTATTTTTAGTTGGGTTCCTGTCATTGATGCTGGAAAAATTCCTAATAAACTGATTCCTAAATTGCATTCTCTGTGTCCCATCCATGGCCAGAATACTGTTACTTTAATACCCCCATCCCTGTGAGACTTGCTTTCCTAGATTACCTACCTATTTAATTTTGCCCCATGCCATCTTCTCTTTGGTGGACCTACGCATGATAGCTGCTTGATTTAATGGACTATTCTGGCTCCAGAGCCAAGCCCTGGCCCACAGTAAATAATGGTAAATCATGAACAACTCTAGCTGTGTTTGGAGAGATGACAGTATTCCTCACAGAATAGAATAACAGAGGCTAAAGTCATTGAATTTCTCTTTACTCTTAGATAAAAAAGAAAAAAAACAAAAACAAAAAATAAGCAACAACAACAAAAAAACACAAGGTTTTATTTTGTAACAACCTAAGCAAGTTGCCCAGACATCTTAGGTGTGATCCTTTTTCTTTTGCTTAAGGATTTTCATATTTACAGCATATTGTTCATTCTAAGAGAGTACCTCCTTACCAAACAGGTCAGATTACTTAATCTTATTGTGATGCTCATTTCTTCATGCAACGATATTTATTGAAATTTGATCTAAGATGGATATTATTCTGGGCCTGAGGGACATATCAAACAACAGGGCAATTTTTTTGCCCTCATGGAGTTTACAGTCTAGGGAAAGGAGATAGCTAATAACAAAAAATAAACAAGATACATGAAGAAAGAACAGTGTGATAAAGCAGGGAGTGAAGGGGATGCTTGTGAGGTGTGGATGCTTCTTAACATGGGGTCTAGGAGGCTTTTCTAATGGAGGCTACATGAGTGTACTGACCTGAAGAAAGTAAAAAAAAAAAAAAAGCCATGAAACTGTCAGCAGAAGAGCATTCCAGACTGAAGAAACTATGCACAGAACTCACAACACTGTTTTTTTACTGGAGCAGTAATACAGCTGGTATGGCTGGAGCACAGGAAACAGTGAAGGAGAAGTGGTAGAGACAAGGTTGAAATGTTGGGTAGAGGAAGGAGGGCTCTGTAACCACGATAGCACTTTGGTTGTTACTCTGAGTTGGGATGTCATGGGATGGTTGACCAGTAATGTAACAGGACCTGACCTTACATTTCTGAAAAGGTCATTCTAGCTGCTGTATAGCAATTAGGCTGAATACTGAAACAGGTGTGGAAATAAAAAGATGAGTTAATAGTTTATTATTATAAAGCAAATACAATTACAGTGGCTTGGATAATGGTGATAATGGTAGAGTCGATGAGAAGTAGTGAGATTGTAGATGTATTTTGAATGTACATGAAGTAGGATTAATTAATACATTGAATATCGTAGAAGAGAAAAGGAATGGTAATGTTTTGTCCTGAGCAATGAAAAATGAAATTGCCATTTACTGATATGGGGGAGCTTGAAGGACTGGGGGGTTGAGGTGGTGATATGGGAAATTAGCATTTGGTTTAGATATGTTAGGCTAATGCCTATTAGACATTTAAGTGGAAATGTCAAGTAAACAGTTGGGTATATGATCTGAAGATACCAGAGGCAGAGGTATAAATTTGAAATTGACAACATGTTGAAAGCCATGAATCTGAGATCGCCTAAAGGATGATGGATGATGTCTAAGTACTGAGTGATAGAGCCCTCCAATTTATTTATTTATTTANTGAGGTGGTGATATGGGAAATTAGCATTTGGTTTAGATATGTTAGGCTAATGCCTATTAGACATTTAAGTGGAAATGTCAAGTAAACAGTTGGGTATATGATCTGAAGATACCAGAGGCAGAGGTATAAATTTGAAATTGACAACATGTTGAAAGCCATGAATCTGAGATCGCCTAAAGGATGATGGATGATGTCTAAGTACTGAGTGATAGAGCCCTCCAATTTAAAGTGAGGAGAGATGAGTAGGAACCAGCAAAGGAAATTGTGAGGGAATAGCTAATAAGTAAGAAGAATGGGGAGGTGAGGGGAGAAAGACAGAGAGAGAGATGGGGGGATGGGAGGAGACAGAGAGGGATTGAATGATTCCAGAAGCCACATAAAGAAAGTGAGAATGAGGAAATGTTTAACTCCACTAAATATTAGATGAGAACAGAGAATTGACCACTTCACTTGGCAACGAATAAGTCACTGGGGACCCTGAAAAGAACTGTTTCGGTGAATTAAAAGCCTAGTTGGCATGGGCTCAGAAAAAGATTAGAAGAGAGGAATAGAGGCAGCAAACATAGACAACATTTTCAAAAAGTTTTACTGGAAAGGGGATTGCAAAATAGGACAGAAGCAAGAAAGTCATAGATTAGGGATTTTATAGCATATTGGTATGATGTTGGGAAAGATCCAGTTAGAAGCAGAAATTGATGATGCCATAGAGAGGAGATTGGGTGAATTAATGTATTAGAATTGGCATGAAATGTTGGGATCCAGTGTCCAAATGAAGGGGTTGACTTTAGACAAGATAGTGCATAGTTCATCCATAGTGATGAGAGAAAGGCAATTGACTAGTAGGTTTCTAGGGATGGTGTGGGAAGGATGTGGAATTTTTCCATATGGTTTCTTCTATTTTCTGTGGAGGAAGAAAAGCCAACAGTTGAGATTGGAAAGAGGAAAGGAGATACCGATGATTAGAGGAGAGAAATGAAGAAATGAAGGCACGAAATAGTCACATATGGCAGCCAATAAGTGAATGTACTAAGGAAATATAGTGGGTGATATTGAAGGTTCCCTTGAGAATGAAGGTCAAGTTAGCAGAAGAGAAAGAGGGCAAGAGTATGCAAGAGAATGGTTAAATCAATACATTCCAGCATCGTCATTAGGTACATATTGTCCACACTATCCCAACTTTAGTGAGGACCCCAGAAATTCAGCAGGAATGCAGAAAGAAAGAAATAACATAAAATACTAGACCTTGCTTCCAAATACATTTTGGGGGTGGGTGGGCAGTATGGCTCAAACCAGAAAACATGGGGCATGAGGTAAAAATGGGGCAAGAGGCAAATTCAGATGAGTAGCCAAGGTGGAATCCACAATGGAAAGATGTAAGAGACAGAGCAGAAATCAAAGTGACCTTCAATATAGGACATGGGACAGGAAGAGAGTCTGGTTAGTAACTGAGAGTAGAGCCTATGAGAAAATACAACTGGGCATAGGAAACAAAATCAAAGAGAAAGCAATACAAGAGACAATGAAATCCTGGGGTGCAAAGCCAGCTATACCTGGTTCAGGAATTTGGAGTTTAATTGTAAAGGGGAGTATTTCTCCACAATGACATTCTTCCCTCTCAGAAGCAACAGTATTCTATATCTTAAAATTGACTCAGGAAACAGCAGCCATCAAAGCATTTCTCCATGAGTACATTCTAACAATTTGATGGATACCAAAAGCTCCTTGAATTGCCTGCCCTGATTTCCACGTTGTGGATTCCAGTTAAAGCACACTTGACGTGGTTTGGAGCCAAAACACCAAAGTCCCTTTGGAGATTTAGGCTCTGAATGGAAAATGAGCATCTCTAGGATTTAAATCCACTTCACTGAGCAATGATTAGTCATTTAAATGCAAGAAGATTAGTCTTTATGATTTCCAAAGGATGAATTATGAGAGCATGGAAAATGAATGAGCTTAACAGTCAAAATGAATTTGAATCCTGGCTTCAGTTTAATTTTTCATGGGTCTCAGTTTTTTCATCTATATAAATGGGATAATAATGTTTATCGAGAAAATTATCTTAAAGATTAGTCAAATGACATATATGAAAGCACAAATCATGTGCCTACGAATAGTAAGCCCTCAGAAAATGGTTCATTTTCTTTGCTTTCCCCTTTCCTTTCTTTTTCTTCTTCCTCTCTCCTTCCCTCATTCTCAGACCGTTCTCTCCCTTTCCTCCTTTTCTCTCTTTCTTTTTCAGGCACTAAACCTTATCACCATGAGGCATCGACAAGGAACATTTTATTTCAATATACGTTTTTTTTTCCTTTCCCCATCTATCAGTAGAAAGTATGATAAATTTATGCACTTATGGGAAACATAAGTCTACTATTTGTCACAGAATCCCTTTAATTCTGACTTGCATTTGTAATTTCTTAACTACGCATATTTTATGGTCTTTCTGACCCTGAGATTTAGTACAACCTCCCAGAAAGTTCCCCAACTGACTTGGTTTTTAAAGTATTATCACGAATTGGGTGGAGTCAGAATGAATTTCCTACAATATATCAATTATTTTCTTTTTAAAATAACAGGAGCTTTTTGGGGTAATATGGTTATTACATTTTTGTATATTTTTTTATAAATGTAAGATCTTAGTTATCTCAAAATATCTCAAGTTTGGAAAAAAAATAGTTGCCTTTAGGCAACAACTCTGAAAGTAGATTCAGTCTTCTCTTCCCATCTACAAGACACATATTATTTTTGCTTGAACAAAAATTCTTGAATTCTTAACAGCCACATCAGCTTTCTCATCCACCTGGCCTTCCATCATCTCAGAAACATCTCAAGGTTGTGAAATTACCTTACAACAGGATGATAAATGGCTTCTGTTGTTGACTCTCATCTAAATTGTCAAATTCTCCTTGCTGATTATCTCCAAATTGTCTGTACTTAGCTTAACGCAAATAATTTTATTCAAGATTATGAACCATCTCAAACTTAATGAAGTATTTTATAACATTCTTACCCATGGCTTAGGCGGTTTAGTTATTTTAATTAAAAAATGTGAAACAAAATATTGTAGGTGACTCTTGCCTTCTTCAAGGCAATAAGTAAAATACAGCTTTGCAATTTCATAGCTATCCTTAAGAAATCATGCATTGTTATTTTACGGGAGAATTCAAAATTAAATTATATGTAAAAATATAAAATTGTATTTCATTAACATTTTATCAAAGTGATTTTTGTAAATGATTCTTCTACAAAGAGTTGGTTTTTATAGCCATGTAACCACGGAATGGAAATATTGAGATTATTTTAAAAAAAACAGACATGAGGGGAGTGGGAAATGGAAAGTTGTTGATCTATCGGGTATATAATTTAGTTACACAAGATGAATAAGTTCTAGAGATCTGGCTGCTGTACAAAACAGTGACCATAGCTAACAATACACTATTGTACACTTTAAAATTTGTTAAGGATAAATTTCATATTCAGTGTTCATACCACAAAACACACTTCCCCCCCTCCAAGAACACAAGGAAATTTAGGAGGCGATGGACATGTCTCTTACTGTGTCTTAACGTCNTAAAATTTGTTAAGGATAAATTTCATATTCAGTGTTCATACCACAAAACACACTTCCCCCCCCCTCCAAGAACACAAGGAAATTTAGGAGGCGATGGACATGTCTCTTACTGTGTCTTAACGTCTCACTGTGGGGAGGGTATCCCAGGTGTACAAATATGTCTAAACTCATCAAAATATATACATTAAATATATATGGAAAAGAAAATAGACATTAAAAACTCCAAGATCAGGGCGCCTGGGTGGCTCAGTGGGTTAAAGCCTCTGCTTTCGTCTCAGGTCATGATCTCGGGGTCCTGGGATCAAGCCCCGCATCGCCCTGCTGAGCAGGGAGCCCACTTCCTTCTCCCTCTCTGCCTACTTGTAATCTCTCTCTCTCTGTCAAAAAAATAAAATCTTTAAAAAAAACTCAAAAGGGCGCCTGGGTGGCTCAGTGGGTTAATGCCTCTGCTTTCGGCTCAGGTCATGATCTCAGGGTCCTGGGATCGAGGCCCGCATCGGGCTCTCTGCTCANNCCCCCTCTCTCTCTCTGCCTGCCTCTCTGCCTCCTTGTGATCTCTCTCCCTCTGTGAAATAAATAAATAAAATCTTTAAAAAAAATAATAAAATAAATAAATAAAAATNGATCTCTCTCCCTCTGTGAAATAAATAAATAAAATCTTTTAAAAAAATAATAAAATAAAAATAAATAAATAAAAATAAATAAAAATAAAAAAACCTCAAAGATCTATATTCAATTTTATGAGAAGCCATTGATTATTCAAAGAAATTATGAAGTAACACAGGAAAAAATAAAATACAGTATCAAAGACTGATAAATGATAATATATAGCTCTAAAAATCTGTAGATAATCTAAAGTATTATGGAGGAAGAGAAATTACCCTTAATTTTAGAGAATATTGTTTTAAGATCAAATCAAAATTAGCACTAGAAAATATGAGATCCAAAGCTATAGAATTTTAAGACAAGGGCCTCGAGTAGGCAGAAGCATTGCTTGTTTCCTAGAGACCTCTATTCAAGGGCTCTGTGGTTGAAGAGAAGGAAAAGAAAGTGATTGGAAAACAAAGGAATAAAACACCAGAGGAAAATTTCTCCCACTTTATGACAAAGATGGCAATGGCTTGTAAGCTGGTAATGGTGAGTCATTCCAAGAGTACAGACATGCTCATTCAGGCAAACTGCCCTCCTATAGAAACCATATGGCTGGCTTTAGATTTTGATCCTCTACAAGAAATATTAACCCTGTCCATGGTTTAGTCTCTGATGCCAGTCTTTTTTAGAATTTCATCCTTAGTTCTTTTCTGAACTGAAGTTTAAATTAACCAGTCATTCTAGGAATGATTAAAATATGTTTAAGGTTGTTAAAATATGTTTTCTATCAAAAAAATAGTGCTTTTCCTTTGAGAAAAGAGCAAATTAAAAAAAAATCCCTTTAAAAAAAAATCCCTTTTATAAATTCTAAGACTTTTACCTGCTAGGCAACATCACCATTATCCCCAGAAACAGAAAGATCTTGTATGTCATGTTGCTTCCAGTTTAAATCAATAACTTTAAAAGCTGACAGTTCAAGCCAATTTTTCTATCTTTAAGCATTCTGTTTAAAATAACTTTAAACAATTAAGAATAATTGTAGGATTTTACAAAAGGCTTTGACATTCTATTCTCTAAGAAAGCAAACCTTGTCAAAAAGCCAAAGTTATTAAATTTGTGGAAGGCACACAAAATATTAGTTTTTGATGCCAACATAGTGTGGCTTTGTTTATCCAGTCAATCCATCAGGGAATTAAAACGGAGAAGAAGCCTGGGGGAGGAGATGGGCTGACATCAGGAAACCTGTCAGTGTTAATTCCCTGGAAGGCAGCGGAGGGAGCCTGGGAACGGGATTTCTTTCACCCGTGTGTTCTTCACTGCGCTAAGTCTCCTTGGCTCTGCAGTAGTTCTCTCAGACATGGAAGAGAGTTAGCCGCCACATCTGGCGGTCCATTTACTTTGGAGAAATAGGTGCTTTATTCCAGTCCAGGTATGTGATCTTAAAATATCTGTAAAGTATAATAACACTTGGTCTGTTCTGAATGTTCTCTGAAACCCAGCATTTAAAACTTAATTCTCCTTAAAACCTTTCCCAACATCACCTCATTACAAGTTCACGATTGCTTGGATATCATAACATGTCTGGGATAAGCTTTATTTTTCAACCAAAGAGTGCAAAGACCAAAAAAATGCATGGTCAGCCGGTATCATGAAGTCTGGAAGAGTTTGGGCAATCAGCCATTTATTTATACTAAATTTTTGTCTTTAAATTTATTTTAATGAAAATATGGTTTAGTCCAACATTAGTTTAAGTGCCAAGAGATTTTAAAGTTCTTCATTGATTGTAGGTTGTGCTTTATATTCTATGATAGTTCAGTTGCCAGGTTTGGTAATGTTTCCTTTTTAAAAATTTTATTATGTTTAGTTAGCTGTGATATAGTACGTCAAAAGAGAGGGAGAGCACAAGCAGGGAGAGCTGGAGAAGCAGGGAGCCCGATACAGGGCTGGATCCCAGGATCTCAGGACCACGACCTGAGCCAGAGGCAGACGCTTAACCAACTGAGCCGCCCAGCCACTCTGGTAGCGTTTCCTAAGACAGTTTGAGTTAGATTCTGCCACTAAAAAAATTCATCCTTATACTTTACATACTAAGACTATTTCTCCCACTATCTACTGAGGTACATGTGATTTTTCTTGGCCAAGAGAAGCCAAGGTATTTTCTCCCTACTCCCGGTACCTCAGTTTTGTTTTCAGGATGTTCTTAAATATGTTTGACTCAGTAATTATTAATTTTTTGTAGCTTCAGGGACAGGATACTCATGCTGCCAAAATGCAATGCCTGGCATAGATATCTTCTTTAGTAGCCAGCTGAAATCTTAGATATTTATTTTTTATCAGATGATGAGCCCTATGTAAATACAAATGTAAAACAATATTTTTAACCATCTGCTGCTAGCACAGACAACACCCTATGCATACCACACACACATGCACACACACACACATGGTCAGACACACCCTCCCTACATACATGGCTTGTATCAGTTACTCTCCATTCTTGCCTTTATGTCCGTGAAAGATTTTGTGGGGGCAAGGTTTACTCTGATAGAGAAAAGACATTGGGAGCTTAAATTAGAACGTGAAAACCATGAGAGGGACAATGAGGACGATTTCTTTCCCCAGGTATTTAGGACTGGTTTTCAGCCTATGGAGTGTTAAGACCAAAGCTTATAAAGCCCTCCCTAAGGGAAGTTGTGAGACTCTGAACACAAAGAGAATTACCTTGGTGTCCTAGGTGGAAAAGTAAGGCTCAGGTCTACATTGGGACCCCCCGCCCCCCACTTCCATGCTGAGCTTGTCTCTGCAGAGAGCCCTCCACTGTTTAGATACTGGGATGCTGAAAACTGTGGTAGCATGCAGAGTCCGCATTCTTGGCATGGAAATTGGTGATCTTATGATGGACAATCCTGGCACACTGAGGCTTCTACAAAGGATTTGGGACTGTCCATATTTTAGAGCAGAGGTTGGCAAACTTTTTCTGTAAGAGACCAGATGGTAAATATTTTTGGTTGCCATACCACATGCTATCTCCGTCACATGATGTCCCCTTTTCCCACCATCCTCCTCCCTGTCCTCCTTCTCCCCAACTTCCCCCTCCTCCTCTTCCTTTTTCCTTTTTAAGTAAACCCTTTAAAAAAACTAAATACATTTTTAGATGGCAGGCTGTATAAAAACAGGCCATGGGGAGATTTGATCAACAATCTGTAGATTCTCAAACTCCTCCCCAAAGGCTAAGTTCAGAATGGACAAATGGTCTTGAAAGGTAGCACCATATTTCTCAAAATACTCTAACTTTGGCTATACATAAATCCCAAATCCCATGACTTAACAAAATAAATTACTTTTAACTCCCAATCTGGTCTAATGTGGAGGTTGGTTGGTGTGGAGCCAGTGGGAAGTAGATTGACCTGCCTGACAATGGTCTTCCATGCACCCAGGTTTTTTCTATCAAATGACTCTGTCATGAAGGCTTCCATATCGGGCTCACAGAGAAGGGAGGAGCAAGAGGAAGGGGACCTTGAAAGAGATTTTAGGGGTGAGGCTTATAAATGTTGTATATCATTGAACTCAATCTCATCGCCTCACCTGTGAAAGGGGCTGGACCATGTAATGCAGCAGTGGCAGTGGGAAGTAGAAGCCAATACGGTTGTTAGAAACTACTAGAATTTCTAGGAAGCAATGCCAAATAGACTGACAGTGACCGTATGCAAGACTCTATAGGTGGGGGGGGTGTAGAAGAGAGGAGGGGAGGTAGGAAAGCATACCAAAAGGAGGGGAGTGAAGATAAATCACTACCTACTTAGCAATCTGTTTACATGCTGTGTACAAAATATCACTATGGAATTTGAAATGATAGATAGTCAAATTAGATGTCTACTGAAGTAAAAAAGTTAGCAAGTAATATTCTCCAACTTGACAGTTTCCATCAGCATATGTCCAATGCAGAATGGGAGATGAGGTCAAGTTGAAATAAACAATCTGTAATATTATTTCATTTTAATCAGGGTATTTGAGAGTTTAATCCTTTTTCTTTTTTTTTTTAAGATTTTGTTTTTGAAGTAATCTCTACACCCAACATGGGGCTCAAACTTATTATACCCCAAGATCAAGAGTCACATGCTCTACCGACTGAGTCAGCCAAGTGCCCTAATTATTTTTTTAATATTTAAAGTATATTTCTTCTTCCACTGATCATGCTCCCCAGTGGCTACGATGTTTTGTTTAAAAACCTTGTTTGTGTCATTGCACAGGAGTATTTAAATTTTATCTCATCTTCTCAGTCAAGAGAAAATAACCTTTGTTTGACATTGTTTATTTTGTTGTAAATTGTACTTAAATAACTTCCATTAATACCACTGCGGTATGTTTAGCAGAAATTTACACTTATAAAACTATAGTTAAAGTAGAAAGCTCCGTGTAAGCATTTGCTAGTAGTAGCAGCCATAAATCAGTATAATTATTACAAATGCTACTAGTCCCAGGTTCTTTTGAAGAAAAAAAATAGTGTATCAGGCAATATTTTCACTGCATTGCTATGTTTATTTCTCTCAGATAAAAGTCACTGTTTTTAATTTTTAAGAGCCCAGGATATTTTTCTAAGCTAGCAAATCTTAGTAACTTCAAAAGACACTTTAAAATTAGTCCTTATTCTCTCTAAGCCATTGTAACGATGCCAATTATAAATCTTTCAGGAGAATCACCATCATTGTATTTGTAATAGTATAGATTGTTTCAATTCTCCCTAAATTGATTTCTAGATCTAGTATTATCATTATTAAATTCTCACCGGATATGTGGAAGTTAACAAATTAATTCTAAAATTTATATGAAATAAAAAAGAAGTTAAAACCCCATGCACAAAATAGGGGTTGAGTGGCTCAGTTGGTTAAGCCTCTGACTCTTGATTTCAACACAGGTCATGATCTCAGGATTCTGAGATCAAGCCCAGCACCAGGCTCTGCACTGAGTGTGGAGCCTGCTTAAGATTCTCTCTCTCACTCTCTTTCTGCACACCTCCCACCCCCACTCTCCCCCTCTCTCTCTCTCTTAAACACACACACACACACATCTTGAAGAATATAGAGAACTTACAATTCCGGTTATCATGACTTATTATAAAACTACAGTAATTACGACAATGTGGTGTTGCACATGTAGACCAATGAAATAGAACCGAGAATCCAGAAGTAAGCACATCCATACAATCAATGTAGTATATGGCAGAAGTGTCACTGACAATAAGTAGGGAAATGATTTTTTTCTCCAATCTATGGTGCTGGATCAAATGGGTAGCCATATGAAAAAACAAATATTGACTCCCATGTTACATCATATACAATAATTGATTCACAGATCTGACTGTGAAACATAAATGTGTAAATTTTTAGAAGAGAACATAGGTAAATAATTTTATGAGCTGAGGTACACAAATATCTCTAAATAGAAAACATAAAGCAGCAGAACAAGAAAGACCAATAAATTGTCCTTCATTAAATTAACAAAATCTGTCATTAAAAGACACTGTAAGAAAGTAAACAGTGAAAGGAGGCAAAACTAAAGATAAACACCAGAAAACTGGTTATCTTGAGGGGCACTCCTGCCTGTGGGAGAGCATAAGAGAATCATTGGGGGTGCTGATAATATTCTCTATCTTATTACATCTGGTGGTTTCACACATGTAAACATATTTACATCAAACTATAAAATTATAATTTGTGCATCTCATTGTATATAAATTCAACTTAGATGAAATGATAGTCCTTGGTTTTGCATTTGATTTTATAACCTTATACACAGTAGTTATAATTAAATCTCTATATTTGATCGTTCTCAATTATCACCACCAGATATTGATTTTAATCCATCCCTTGTTTCTTGGGATCTCTTTCAAGTAGTCTGTGATAAGAAGAATGTTCTTGGCCATATATGATCTGAAACCTTGCATACTTAAAAATACCTTTCATTGAATTCACACAAATATGCAAACCTGTAGTCATGTCTATAACCTGTTCAGCCAGTACTTACTAGTTAGGTCCTGCCAGACCTGTGCCTGTATCCATGATGTTGGTCCATTTCTGTGCCAGACTGATTGTTCATGCATTATTTTGAATATTCCTCTTTTTTTTTTTTTTTTGGCTTATAAGCAGCAGATTTCCTTCTCACAGTTCTAGAAGTCTGTGGCCAGAGCACCAGCCAGAGGAGGTTCTGCTGAGAGCCCTCTGCCAGGTTGCAGACTGCTGACTTTCTGTTGTATCATCACATGGTGGAAGGTCTGAGAGATGACCATCACTCTAAAGGTTGCTTTTTAAAGTTTTAACCTTTTTCTTTTGAAATGCAAATTTTGATAGGTCGTCTCTTTGTTGTTGGTTTTTTTTTTCCATTACTATTGCCCGGAATTTGGGGAGCACATGCTGTCCAAAAAACGCAGATTCTTCTTCAGCTCAAAAGAGTATTCTATGAAGTCATTCCTTGCTCATTCTGTCCAGCTTCCTTCAGAGTATTTCTTAGGTTGGATCTCTGTTTTTCTCTCCTCCTAGAAAATGTTTTTTCACTTAATTTTCAACTATGTCTTTTTCGTCCATATGCTAAAGAAACACTGAAGTCCTTTACCATATTTCAGTGATTTGGTGTTCTGCGAGTTTATGATGTTCTCTTCATCANATGTCTTTTTCGTCCATATGCTAAAGAAACACTGAAGTCCTTTACCATATTTCAGTGATTTGATGTTCTGCGAGTTTATGATGTTCTCTTCATCAATGCTGATTTTTTTTTAAAGATTTTATTTATTTATTTCACAGAGGGAGAGAGATCACAAGGAGGCAGAGAGGCAGGCAGAGAGAGAGAGGGGGAAGCAGGCTCCCCGCTGAGCAGGGAGCCCGATGCGGGCCTCGATCCCAGGACCCTGAGATCATGACCTGAGCCGAAAGCAGAGGCTTTAACCCACTGAGCCACCCAGGCGCCCTCAATGCTGATTTTTAATTTGTGACTGCTCTTGATATTTCTATCCATACTCCCTACCTTCCACTTCTGCCATCTCCTTTTGTGCCCTTGCCTTTACTTTTTACCCCCAGGTTTTTACTATTTCATATCTGCTTCAATCAGATGGCTTCTAATAACTTCTAATGTTCCATTTCTAATGGAAATGAATGTTCATAACTATACCTCTCAGGCATTAGCATTTTTAAACATTTCTGCGAATTATTTTCTCTTTACTAGTTTGGAATAGTGAACCACCAATTCAGGCCTAGCATCCGCTAAAATGGAATAACGCTTGTACCACTTACTGCCCACTTGGGTCCTGGTTGCTTTTCTGGAAAGAATGGAAAGGAAGCTTGATGGGCCCAATTGGTGATACCTAATCATAATCCAGTGTGATTTTGAGAAGTCTAATGTTAGTTCTTACACTTTCCTCACCAAGATTTGAGACTAATTATCAACAGGCACTACTGGCAGTGTTATTCCTGCTTTCTACTGAGAAAAAAAAAATTATTTGGCAACCAAAAATCCCAGAACGCACTTAGCTTTTGCACCTCTCTCATTATATGCTCCCTGTTGGGATTTATGATACATAGAGATAAGCTAGAATCAGACAGCTGTCAGTTGCAGGAAACATCACATTCTTTATATGTTTTAAGAAGACATTGCTTTAAAATATAGGGCATTGGGTGCTTACAAAAGTCACTGAAGGAAAAGCAGGCTTTAATGACTACCAGATCGATACCATTGAACTGACCCACCAGGGAACTACGATCCTTAGCAAAAGTAGGAGATGTGAGAGACAAGGAGGGCATCTCTGAAACTGTGGTCCAAAGAACAGCTGTGATCCAGAGATTCAGAAACCGCTACCTCCACAACTACTTCCTGGCAGCCATGAAGTGAGTGACTAGAGAACAAAATGCTGAGCTGGACCACAGACTCTCCTTGCACCTGCCTCTGTAAAGTCTGCTCTACAAAGGAACCTGGCCCGCTACTCTGCCCAGGCCAAGTCCAGTCAGCAAATACAGCCATCCTCCTTCGTTCAGTTTGTCTGTGGCTTCCTTCACCCCTACAGCAGAGTTGAGTAGTTGTGACAGAGCTTGTGTGTGGCCTCTTGTTCCACAGAATGTGACAGATATACTATCTGGCCCTTTAAAAGAAAGTGATGCCAACCTCTACTCTAGAATGCCATGGTTGGAATGCTGTTTTAGAAAAAAACAAGTATCTGATGGTGTCTACCGGAAACAACACCCAAAGAAGCAGGGGACATTTCTGCCTTCCCTATCATAGCAGTTCCATCTAATAGACACAACCTCATTCTTATCCTCAACCTCAGCTTCGAGGACTTTTAAAAATGGAGTTTTTATTTTCCAACAGGCCACATCGGGAGAAAGTTGGAGCTAATGTGAGTGTCATTTTACTACATCCACCCAATCCAGTCTTTTCAAAAAGTAACATTTACACACACATTTCTCCTTAAACTTCCAACAGCAATGGCAAACTAAAATATCCATTGCCATACAGATATAAATGCATTCACCTTCTCCCCAGGAGGGTGGAATCAGTGTCTTCAAAGACTATCTTCAACTCTAAGGTGATACTCATTCCTCTTCTGTTCAGTCAAAATGCCAAAATGTCATCCCAAACACGTCGTTCCATGATGTTTTCGTTCCTCTTTCCTCCAGGCCGAACGTGGATATGGAGCTGAGCTATTTTTGACATGATGGGTCAGGACAGCATTTAGGAATGGGGCAATAGGCAGTGAAAGGAGTTCCAATCCCTGGCAATGGCTCAAACTACCATCCAGCCTTAGACCACAACCCAGACTAAAATATGAGAGAGAAATAACTTTTAAGCCACTCTATTTTGGACTCTATTACTACAGCAGCTTAGATTGTTCTCTTATGCATAAACCTAAAAATTCAGTTAAAAGTTGAACATCAATGATATATCTTATATAAAAATTGACAAAGGGAAAAGGAGAAAAAATTAATTAGTAGATTAGACATATACCTAACATAGACAAAAAGAAATGATGTATTTCTTTCTTATTTCTTTATTTTTTTAATTTTTAATTTTAATTTTGCTTATTTATTTATTTTGACACAGAGAGAGAGAGATCACAAGTAGGCAGAGAGGCAGGCAGAGGAGAGAGGGGGAAGCAGGCAGGCTCCCTGCTGAGCAGAGAGCCTGATGTGGGGCTTGATCTCAGGACCCTGAGATCATGACCTGAGCCGAAGCCAGAGGCTTAACCCACTGAGCCACCCAGGCGCCCCTATGTATTTCTATTAGTAGTCATTTCTATGGGTAGTCATGAGACCTGTGCCATACCCTATTGCTTTCATGCCACACTTAGCTGGTTACTTTTGTTTGTTCGTTTTGTTGGATGGTTTGTTTGTTTGGTTTGTAGGTTGATTCACTTTCTTTGAGATATTTCGTTCCTTCATGGTCTTGCCTGAATGATGATTTGGTCGCTATCAACTTCTATTAAGTTTTACTAATAGATTGGCCCATATAGCGGGCAGCTCAGAGATCGCTTGACCCCAGACACATTCTTCTTTGTTCCTATTGTAAAACACGAGCCGCACTTCCCTTTGGTAATTAGATAAATCACTGGAAAGCATAGTTATTCTAATCCCACCACAGTTCATGTGGCCCAATTTTATTTCGTTTTGCTTATTGCAAGTCTAAAATGCAGCCATCACTACGTCCCTTGTAGAAGTATTTCTTCCTTCAGTAACATTAAGAAAATATTGCCCCACACCTGGTCTGTATGCATTTCCTAACTTCCTTCTGAGAAAAAAAAAAGGCATTTCTAATGAAATTGTTTAGGCACCATTGCATACTTGCCTGATGAACTTTAATAAACCTAAAAACTGTTCTGGAAAACTATTCACTCATCCACCATTTAACTGCTGCTAACTGTCAGAATTCTAACGATCTCTAATTAGAAAGCCTTTTTCTTGATTATCTAACTACACTTTTCTGTAAATGGCACTAGAAAGACAGAAACCTTTGAAATGGTCTGCTTTGGTCCCTTTCCTTGAACAACCTTGAAATAAAATTTTGACAAGTCCACATAATTGTATTGCTGGAGTAGGTTTTAAAAAATGGTAGAGATTTTTTTTTTGAAGGTGACTTTGCTACTGTAAGTTAGTGCATCACTTTCATTTCCACTCCTTGGTTCCTCAACTTTGTATTATGGCTATGGCAGGGGTGGGGGAGAAATTAGCATTTTCTATACTTCTTCTATTGTAAATCTTTTTGTTCTGTTTTAGAGTTTTGTGTCTCTGACATTGGCCTGCTTCTTAAAATGATTGCAGGGCGCCTGGGTGGCTCAGTGGGTTAAAGCCTCTGCTTTCGGCTCAGGTCATGATCTCAGGGTCCTGGGATCGAGACCCGCATCGGGCTCTCTGCTCAGCAGGGAGCCTGCTTCCCCCTCTCTCTCTGCCTGCCTCTCTACCTCCTTGTGATCTCTCTCCTTCTGTGAAATAAATAAATAAAATCTTTAAAAAAAAAAAATAAAAAAAATAAAATGATTGCAAATCATAGTTTACTTGTTAACATTTTTTTTCCCTTCTTAACAGTACTTAAAATAATGATGCTTCTTAAAATCAAGGCCAATTAGGGCATGAATCACTGCTTAAAATCATCTAATGCATTCACCAAGAGAGCCCCTTAACCTCACAAGGCACTATCTTCCAGAAAGTGTTGAAATTGAGTCTTCGATATGCTATTTCATTATTCTAAAAAGATATTTTCTTTGGGATAACAGGAGACATAGTACAAACAGGAAATTCCTCAGGCTTCAGGACATTGTCCCACCTTTCCAGCTAGAAAACAAGTCCATTGTTTTGAAACAACATTATAAGGAATACTGAAATTGTGAATGAGGCATTCAGTAAGTCCATGGATAAGGGTCTATTCCAGAGTGAATAAATCACTGCGATGTGGTTGAGAGTGATCAACCTGCCTCAGAGGTTTTCTGATACCAGTGGCATAAACCAGCATATTATGTACAGCATTGTTCTCTGTTTTGGCAAGTAGGACATTTAACAGTACTGCTAGCCAAATTAGCTTTGTACATAAATGCCACCATGACCATTTTGTCCCTGAGCCCCTCGAATAAGCACTAGACTGACTGGAGGAGAGGCTGAGGGACATGCATAAATCTTACACATGCAATTATTTTTAAGTTCTCACATTTGGGATTTTATTAAACCAGTTGACTTACAAAGCATTACAGATGTCACAGTTACAGTAACACCAATTTACCAATCTGTAGTTAACTGGTACATTTTGCTGAGTATGTTTTGTAAAGGAAGGGAAATGCCAAATCCCTGAGATAGTGGTTCTGCTACAGTTTAGGAGACAAAGGAGATTCTGTTTCTCAGACATTTGAATCAGGCTAATGAAAGAGAGAGAGAAAAAAAAAATTCTGAAGAGCTGCTTCACTAGAGATATTCTAGTAAATATAAACTACAGTGTTTATAGTGTAGCTCTTAAGATAGTTCACAAATCATAACACCCCTTTCCTGGGCTTCAAAGGTGAAGGTGTTTCATCTTTTCATTTGTACCGCTCCAGCATGTAGGCTTTTCAACATTACTATTTTTATTCTGGGGGCCCCTGGGTGGCTCAGTCGGTTAAGCGTCTGACTCTTGATTTCAGCTCAGGTCTTGATCTCAGGGTTGTGAGACTGAGCCTCAGGTTGGGCTCCAAGTTAGGTGTAGAGCCTACTTAAGATTCTCTCTCCCTCTCTCATTGCTCTCCCCTCCTCCACTCTCTCTCTCTCAAAAAAAAAATCATTCTGAAGTTAACAATCTACTTCCCCATTTCTGTTAGAATTTCAAACACAGTGCTTTAAGCCATTACTTCAATACTAAGTACGTATCACATGCCCTATTGCAAACCATTGTTTTTTTGTTTTGTTTCCCTCAGCAAGTTACAAAATAGCTCAGGGAAGTATGGTTAAGGCTCTGCCTCTGAACGGTGCTGATAAATGCTATACAATTTGTTGATAGACAAAAACTTGCTTCCAATTTAATGACTCTGTTACTCTGTAATTAAATAGTAATTATGAGAACATTATTAGGATTTCTCTTGCTATGATTTAGTAAAACCTCTTTTACTAAATTATTTCTGTGGCAGCAAGAGCCAAGTTGTTGTTTTTTTTTTCTTTTTAAGATTTTCTTTATTTATTTTACAGAGAGATAGACAGAGCAGGGGGAGGGGCGGGCAGAGGGAGAGGGAGAAGCAGGCCTCCGGCCAAGTGGGGAGCCTAACTCGGGGCTCCATCCCAGGATCCTGGGATCATGACCTGAGCCGAAGGCAGAAGGTTAACCCACTGGGCTACCCAGGTGCTCCACTTTTACTTCATTAATAACTAATTATAAAGTAATTAAAAACTAACATTTTCTTTTTTTTTTTGGTAGCATTTTGGAGAAACTGAATGGAAAAGAAGTCATGCTATGTGTTGAAGGAATTATAGCCAATAGGAGACAGACACAAGGAGCTAGGCTGTCACAAAAGCTAAATCTCTATTTTCCATCATAGTCACAATGTTCAGGGATGGCCTTTCACGGAGGCCTTAATCCCTTTCCCAGAACCATTTGTTTCTTCTTTTTAACTTGACTTGACTTTTTTTGTTTTTATTTTTTGCTGCATTTAATTAGCAATAAATTCTTTAGCCTTTTCAGGCTGTCACTGTCCAATAAAATGCATACATCTTGAATAAATTCCTCCCAAAAAACACAGCATAAACTGATTTTTCAGGTGCCTGGGTGGCTCAGTTGGCTGAGCGATTGCCTTCAGCTCAGGTCATGATCCTGAAGTCCCAGGATTGAGTCCTGAATCCGGCTCCCTGCTCAGTGGGAAGTCTGCTTCCTCTCTGACCCTCCTCCTTCTCATGCTCTGTCTCTCATTGTCTCTCTCTCAAGAAAATAAATAAAATTGAAAACAAACAAACAAAAAACCCCCAAACCAATTCAACTTAAAATTAATGGAAGTTTCTAAAGTCCCTGGACATTGATGATCTGTCATGCAGTAGATTGTCTGCACACCTTTTCAGGATTGTACTTGGGAAATGTGGGTGTGAGGAGGCTGCGTGAGAAACTGCTTGCCATTTTTAAGACTAGGGATTTTTTTTATAACAATTTTACTCAGTGTAATTTGTTTGTTGGTGAAGTAAAAATTTTGGAAACAATGACACAGCCAATCTGAAATAACCTTTCTGAGGTAAGCCTTTTCTTCTTCTTCTTTCTTTGGTCTACTCTAACGGTCCCTTTTGTTCTCTCTAAATAGTAATCATCTTACCCTGTCTCTGCACCTGGAAGTAAAAGAATTCAGCATTATGTGAGGAAGAATGCTCGCCATGACCCGGTTCTATCCTTCACTGCCTAACTTTCTCTCCTGAAAGCACTGATTGATTTCAAAGAGACTGCTGCAGAGAGATCGTCTGCGATGTGAAGAGAATTAGAATTGGACCCAAAGGTACAAGTGTAACCGGTGCTAAAAATAGCTCATACTTTAGAAAGTTGATTAACACACACACAAAGAAGTTATTAAAATATTCAGTAAGAATCTCTGCAGCTTGGAGATTCTAATTTTAGTCTTTAAGGTATTATGTATGCAAAACACAGAAGGGTGTGAACCTTACTAGGAACAGGAAAATAAAGAGAGGGAGCTGCTCTAGCAAGCACGTGGGGCTTCTCCTGGTTCCTCAAACTAACATACACTGTCTTTTAACTGAGGGGGTTTGCCTACGCTCTTTCCTCTGCCTGGAATGCTTGTCCCTTTGGCTGGCTGACTTCTCATTTTTAGAATCATTCTCCAAGAACCCTCTATTGTATGTAAAAGACATATTTTCTTATATGTTTTCATACCCTTATCATACGATTTATATAATGTCTCCTTACTTTGCTAGTATGTATGACAGCAGTGACATGATCACTGTATTGCTTGGCACCCAGTGTAGTTCGTGGCTAATTAAATAATAATTTTTTACTAGAAGAATGGTTGAATGAAATGCCATGCTATATATAAAATATAAAGACTAAAAAAAGGAGGGTCTTTTCGCCCGAAGGAAAATAAAAGGGAGAAAAGCTTTCAGAGGAAGTTAGGTTTGCTATGGGTCTTGAAAAATAAGTAGGACTTGTCAGGTAGAAAGAGCTTGTGGATTATTCCCAGAACTGGGACTAGCACTGAAGTGAATAAAGTGGGGCTTGGTGAGTTCTCCGTGACTCGACTAGGTGATAAAGAGAGTGGGAAAAGATTACAGCTTGCTGTTTGTAAAGCTAATTCAGGTTCAGGATGTTAAAAGATTTTTATGCAATCCTAAGTAGTTCATTTCTAACAGGGGAGCAAAAGGATCATAACAATTAATAAAATTACACAGGTGTTAGCATATTGCTATTGAGAGCACCTGATACAACACACATACTTTTTCTTATTTTCTTTGACTAAAATTGGTGTCAAGTGAATTAATTCATCTTCAAATATAAAACATTTATATCATAACAATTATCTCATATACATTCTATGTTTATTCTAAGATTCTTAGAGAAAAATAATTTTCTAAGATGAGGAAACCTATCGTTTTAATTCAATAAATTTGCAATTTTTAAGATTTTTTTCTTTTCTAAAGATACTCCTTTATGCAATGGAATTTCTGCTTTGATTCTACAAATTGGCCGTGTTTGAAATACATAGATATAAATGCCAAATGAGGAAATTCATTAATGCTTTAAATATATCTAGAAAACAATCATATTCCAATATCCCTAAATGGGGGCAAAGTTAATAGGTAGCCATGCAAGAAGAAACAACTCTTTGCTGCCATCTGATGGCAGCCCATTTTGCCACTGGACTTTCTCTTCTGGTTCTACTTCAAGCCCCTGTAAAGATAATAGGTCAGTTTAACCAATAAACAGCCTATTGAGGATATAAGAGAGTTATGCCAACTGGCATAAGGCTTCTCTGACCTTCATAGTACTTGAAATGTTCAATGATTCCATTTTTTCTTTAACAATTAGCAGATGAATTGTGAGTAAAATTAATTAGTATAAGATGAAACAGATTCCTTTGAGATAAGGCAGGGCTAACAAGGAATCCTGGAGGAGCTCCTCTTCCTGACTGTTGTCAACCCAGAACCCTTTGGAAACTGCCCCAGCCAGAGAAGCCTCTCTTATTCGATCTTCTCAAATGGTACCTTGGTACAAACAGTTGAGGCTTTTGAGCACTGATCAACTCATTCATTTAACAAATGTTGAGATACTTTGGTAAACAATGAAGACATGGAGCTTACATTGAAGGGAGGGTAACAAGGGAAAAAAAGGAAATAGACAAATTAACAGTTGAAAATTATAATAACAGTTTTGGAGGAAACAAGGGTCTAGTGGAATATCAGATGAGAACCTGCATTAGGAAAAGTGATCAGGAAGGATGTAACCATGAAGTTGAGACCTAAAGGAAGAGAATGAGATAGTCATGTAGAAATTTGGAATAAGTGCACTCTAGACACAGAGGATGGCAAGTGCAAAAGGCATGAGATAAGACAGACTTGGAAAATTCAGTACATAGAGGATGTTAGAGAGGTATGGCAAGGTGGGAAGAGTAATGAAAGATGAAGCTAGGTCTGGACAGTGCAAGTTCTTTAGGCCACTGAAAAGACTTTGGGTTTTATTTTGAATTCAATGAAACAAACATAACATAAAGATGTTATTTTAATCCATTATAACTGAAAATACCATCAAGGGAGGAAGATATATAATGAAAGACGACAAGACACAGCAGGACTATAGGCATCACATCTTGTCATATGTCCTTCACACTTGTTTTCTTTTTCTGAACCCACTGTGATTGTATAGTATCCAACCCATTTTTTTTTAAATCTCCAGCTCTGTAAAAAACTGTAATCTCTCTCCCATTCTCTAGGTCTGACCTCCAGCCTGCTTCTGTCGAAGGATTGATCAGTAGTCATTGCAGGTGAATTAGATTTTCCATCTGTGGGCCCTGGTTCCTGGTCAGATTTAAATATCCAGTTTACTGTCCACAAAAATTCTAAGAGATCATGATTTTAACAAAAGAGCAATTCCCTTCTGGACCCCTTTCTTTGCTGGGCGGTAGTACATCTCACCTTAGCCTTCTGACTGAGCCTTATCACTGGAAATGATTAAGCAATATTAACCAGATAAGAATTTTTCCTTTTAAATCACATTTCATGCTAGCTACGTTTCCCTTCTACCCAAATGAATACTGATAAGATGGCTTAAAAAATTCTGTTTTCAAGTAAGTAAACAAATCTTTGCAACTGAGGAAGAGCTGAAAGTCAGAATGGCTAACATGTATTAAAAGAAAACCCATGGAAGCCTTTCAAGGACTCTCTTCTTTTCTGGCTTTGGGAAATGTTAGAGTGCAAGTACTGTTTTGTTTTCGTTCAAATTCAAAGCTTATTTATTATTTCAGGGGAAAAATCCTAAAACTAATAAATGCAAATTAAAAAACCCCCACGAACTTCCTTGAACACAGTATAAGTGAATGGCCTAGAAACTGGAATCTGATCTTAGGTCATGGAGAGTGGCCACAGAACCCACACAGGTTTAGAATGAAGACACACTTCTGAGCTGCACATCCTTGGGCATCTCAATTAATCTCTCTAAGCCTAGGAGTACATCTGTTAAGCGGGGGAAGAAAACCTATGTGTGGTTCTTGTGAGTATTAAAGTTAATGAATATAATAGACATTCCATAAATGGCATTAGACTGACAACTTCCTGGTCGGCATACGGGGGTAAAATGAGTCAAGGATCAATCCAAAGATGTGTCTCTCTACCTTACAAAGGCAGTCTTTTCATGATTGTGTTTTGTGCTGCAACATAAGAAAGATTTACTACCAATTTACTTTACACCAGCAAGACATGACCCAATTTCCTAAAGCCAGATGGCAAAGCTACTTCCGGTGGGGCAGATGGGCCTATTGACTTTTAGTCCCATGAAAACATCAGGCTTGGAAGATACCCTGGGATCCAGTTAATGCACCAAGAAGATAGAGGAATGCCTTTGAGATTGGCCTGGGTATCAGGGAAGCAAAAAACTATCAGAAAGACATGTGCAGATTTAGACACTCACACAGTATTTGGGGCATGAAATAGAGTATTCAGAGGAAGCCAAGTTGCTTTCACTGGCACTTGGGATATTCAAGAAGCTTCATCAACTAACCCTCTTTGTGTGAGATTGCAGCCATGCCTCTGAGTACCAGATGTTCTTGCCCTGAAAGGAAATGGAAAAACTGGACACATTCATATTCATTAATTAGGTAATATCAAAGTTAATTTAGAAAGGCAGTTATTTGCTGGAAGCACACTGGCAACAAATGTTGAAAAGAAATATTACTGCAATGGAAAACATATGAGGTAATATTTGTCTTTGAAACAAACAAAAATTATATTGAAAATAACAACTCAAAATCCAACACTATGAATCGAAAAGTATCTATTTAACATACAGTGTACTTAAATTCCAAGAGATGTTCTTTTTAAAGTATTTTATTTATTTATTTGACAGAGACAGGGAGAGAGAGCACAAGCAGAAGGAGCAGGAGAAGGAGAAGCAGGTTCCTCACTGAGCGGGGAGCCCGATGTGGGGCTCGATCCCAGAACCCTGGAATCAGGACCTGAACTGAAGGCAGATGCTTAACTGACTGAGCCACCCAGGAGCCCTAAATTCCAAGAGATGTTTTTAACTTTTTAAGAGAGTTGGCTCTAAAATAGAAGACAGATTTGAGTCAATAAAGGAAATAACTTTCTGATATATATCTCTAGAAATAGAATTAATGCTGTAAGAAGTGTGAGTTTCCTACCTCTGGAACCCAAACGTGCCTAACATAATATAGTGAGAATTACAGTCAGCTCCCTGTGGATGGCTAAAACATATGACCTTATCGGCAATTTGAACCCTTGATTTTCTCTCTTTATATATATCATGCTTCATAGCTGTATTGTTTTAAAGCATCATCAAAAAACAGGGATTATTTCTACTCTTTTCAGTATAAAAAATAAAGTGTGTGGGGATGTGATTAGAATCTAGGGCTGAATTCAATCATGCTTTTTCTGCTGCCTCATAACCCTCTGATCTCATTTATGCACAAACTAACATAGAACCACTAGGTATATATACTGATTTACAAATTAATCTTTTAGGCATCCTACAGCTGAGTAATCATTAAGTACAAAGGTCAGCATACATTGCATCTATGGTGGACAGTGCCATTTCCTTACTCAGTACACATTCTCCCCTCGCTCCATTATTTACTATCAAAACCCCAACTTTGCAGATGCCGCAGACACGGGACCTGGAGCAGCTCGGAGGTGGTGAATAATAGCTCTTCAAGTCTGCAATAAAAAAAATGGCCTCCAATAAAACTACATTGAAAAAATGGGAAAGAAACAGAATGGAAAGAGTAAAAAAGTAGAAGAGGCAGAGCCTGAAGAATTTGTGGTGGAAAAAGTCCTGGACCGACGTGTAGTGAATGGGAAGGGGGAGTATTTCCTGAAGTGGAAGGGACTTACAGATGCTGACAATACTTGGAACCTGAAGAAAATTTAGATTGTCCAGAGGTAATTGAAGCATTTAATTCTCAAAAAGCTGGTAAAGAAAAAGATGGTACAAAAAGAAAATCTTTATCTGACAGTGAATCTGATGATAGCAAATCGAAGAAGAAAAGAGATGCTGCTGATAAACCAAGAGGCTTTGCCAGAGGTCTTGATCCTAAACGAATAATTGGTGCCACAGACAGCAGTGGAGAATTAATGTTTCTCATGAAATGGAAAGATTCAGATGAGGCAGATTTGGTGCTGGCAAAAAAGGCAAATATGAAGTGTCTTCAAATTGTAATTGCTTTTTATGAAGAGAGACTAACTTGGCATTCTTGTCTAGAAGATGAAGCTCAATAATAGTTTGTGTTGCATTTTACATATATATATGTGTATATATATATATATGTATATATATGTATATATATTTATATTTATATATATTTANAGATGAAGCTCAATAATAGTTTGTGTTGCATTTTACATATATATATGTGTATATATATATATGTATATATATTTATATTTATATATATTTTTATATATATATATATATAAACCCCAACTTTACTTATGGCAGAAATAATTACCTCTCTGTGTTTCTTGGGGCAGTTAGGCAAGACCAGACAATCCCATTCAGGCTGAGGTTATATAAATGGAAGTATATTTTGTTAAGGTTTTGGGAAAAGCAAAATTTCCCCCTTTAAAGTGCTTTCTATTTTATGTCTGCATTATGAAAATAATATCATTATAACTTATAGCTGTAGAGCTAAATAGAGATGTGGGAAAATAAATACATCTATGGTTTAACTTATACAGATAATCATTGGTGGTTCTTGATAAATATGTTAGTGCTTGTACAAACATGTATAGACTCTTATAAAACAATTTTATCTTAAAGAGTATAAAGTATATATACTTCTCGATTATTGCTTATTTATTTATTTATTTATTTTTAAAAGACTTTATTTATTTATTTAACAGAGAGAGACACAGCGAGAGAGGGAACACAAGCAGGGGGAGTGGGAGAGGGAGAAGCAGGCCTCCCACTAAGCAGGGAGCCCGAAGTGGGGCTTGATCCCAGGACCCTGGGATCATGACCTGAGCCAAAGGCAGACGCTTAACAACTGAGTGACCCAGGCACCCCTTTTATTAGTTAATATACTTGCTGTGGTCTGAACGTTTATGTTCCCCAAAATTCATATGTTGAAATTTTAACCCCCACTGTGATGGTATTAGGAAGTGGGGCCTTTGGGAAGGGATTAAGTCATGAGGGTGGACCCCTTGTGATTGAGATTAGTCCTCTTATAAAAGAGACCCCAGAAAGCAAACTTGCCCCTCCTTCCACATGAGCCATTTATGCTGAAGTAGACTCTCACCAGACACTGAACCTGTGGACACCTTGATCTTAGATTTTCCCAACTCCAATACTGTGAGAAATAAATTTCTATTGTCTATAAACTATCCATTTTATATTATTTTATTGTAGCAAACCAAAGGGACTAAAATAATATTGTAATCACTTTCTTCTGCCATTAACAATTCTTATACAAGGCTAATTAATGACTCTAATATATGCCTTTGTATGGCCATGAACATGATAATGAGGATGAATTTCATGTTAAGGATAGGAGAGCAGGAAGCTAAAGGGACCCTCAGGTCTTTCAGTCAGCACACCAAACATGGACTACTGACTTCTGGACTCCGTTTTACATGGAAAGAATATACCCCTAATTTAGGATGTTATCAGGTATCTGTACATGATATTAAGGTCTCTCCTTAAGTGGAACAGAAAATAAGCTGTTGAAACTTATAAGGAGGCATTGTTGGTCCTCTAATGATGCAGAAAGTTTGGGGTTTTTTGTTTACAAGTTGCAAACAACTCTGTAGATGTGATAAAACAAATAGAATTGATAATGTTATCATATATATATTATATGTGTGATATAATACATTGTACATATGTGTATATATTGTACATATACAATATAACCACAGAAACTCTCAGTACTTAATATAGCAATTAGTCTTGCTGAAAAGACTGTCATAGTTCTCAAGGATATTTTCTATTCCTTTTAATAAAAATAATCCAGTAAAGGGGCACCTGGGTGGTTCAGTTGTTTGAGCGTCTGATTCTTGGTTTTGGCCCAGATTGCAATCTTAGAGTTATGGGATTGAGCCCCATTGGGCTCCATGGTCAGCATGGAGTCTGCTTGAGATTCTCTCTTTCTCACTTCCTTTGTCCCTCCCCCACTTGTGCTCTCTCTTTATCTCTGAAAAAAAAAATAATAGTACCCCAGTAGAAATAATAGATTTAAAAAAAAAAACCATTTTGGCAAATATCCTATGAACTTTAGGCCAGAACAACTTACCAATATCAATAACACTGAACAACTTTTAAATATGATAATATATTATCAATAAAAAAGTTATATTCTGTTTGATAGACTGTGTTTACAAGGTAAGGAGAAATATAAACTAGTTTAGAGAAGTATTATTTGCAAAGCTTCAACACAACCTCCAAGTTGCCACTAGTATGCAGATTTTTGCTATAATAGGAGGAACAAAAAGGGACAGGAAAGCATTCTAAAGAGATGCCATTAGAATGACTTTAGAGTTATAGTGAGCTAAATGGGAAGGAAAAAAAATAATGCAGGCTTCAAACAGTTAATAAATAAATTGAATAATATTAGGTGGAAAGAATGGTTGATCTATGGAAGAATTAGGCAAATGGCCACTTGAACATGGTGGACACGTATTTGCAAAGTAGTATATCTAAAGCCTAGAAACATAAACCTTCATATCAAAGAACCTTAAAAAAATGGCTTATTAACTCCTGTACTTAACAGCCCCCATTCATATATCTTCATCTTTATTCTCAGACAGATAAGCAATTGTATCAATAACTTTAGTTTTTCTGAGACTGAAAAAATGTTCAACCAAGTTGGTTGGCTATCTTGTCAACCCTGGGAGGATTTGTATTTAAATTTAGAAATGATGAAATAAACGAAACTTTCAACATAAACATTTTAATGTTGAATATGGGAGTAATTTGAATTTTTATTAATTTTAACAATTTTGAGCAGAAAGGCATAAAAATTTGATTTATTTTGTAAACAGAATTGAAATCATTGCAAAAACTTGATTTGATGTATTTGTAAACTTAACTTTTTTTTTAGATCTATAAGATCTAAGTATTCTTCTTAGGATTTTAATTTGTCCTACAGAACATTTGAAAATCTGAAATAGGAATCAAGTATGCAATTTGTAGCATCCTTATTATGTGTGGTAGGCAGAATAATGACCATAGATATCTGCATCTTGGAACCTATAAATACATTATCTTACATGGCAAAAGAGACTTTATAAATGTAATAAATTTAAGAATCTTGAGATGAGAAAATTATCATACATTATCTGGGTGTGTCCAATGTAATCACATGGGTTTTTATAGATAAAAGAGGGAACAGAATCAGAAAAGGGGTTGTGCACACAGCAGAAGTCAATGATATGGGACGATGAGCCAAAGAATGCAGGCAACCTCTGGAATCAAGAAAAGTCAAAGAAACAGATTTTCCCCTAGAATCCTGAGCCCTATTTTCCATTATTACCAAAACAATTACTATACTATACTAACAATTACTATACTATACTATTACCTTATAGATCTAGAGGCCAAAAGTCCAAAATGGGTCTTGCAGGACTAAAATCAAGATGTTGACAAGGTTGCATCGCTTCTGGAAGCTCGAAGGGAGAGTCTATTCCCTGGCTAGTGGTTTCTCACAGGGATAATCCCATATCTTTCATTTCTCTAGTTCCTAGAGACTGTCAGCATTCCCTTGCTATTGACCTTTCTCCATTTTCAAATCCAGAAACACAACATCTTCAAATCTCTCTAACTCTGACATTCCTGCTTCCTCTTATAGATACTCTTGTGATTACATTGGGCCCATCCAGATAATGCAGAATAATCTCCCCACTTCAAGATTGTTAACTTAATGACCTATGCAAAATTCTTTTTGCCATGTAAGGTGACACATTCATGGACTTTGAGTATTGAGACATGGACATCTTGGGAGGCCATTACTCAAATACATTTCCTATCATACACCTCATGTAACCATTAATCTATTTTCTATTTCTATGGATTTGCTTTCTCTGAACATTTCATGTAAGTAGAATCAAACAATATGTGATCTTTGCATTTATCTACTCTCACATAATGTTTTGAGGGTCATCTATGCTATAACATCTCTCTCTTTTATTGCTGAATAGTATTCCATTGTATGGATCTGCCACATTTTGTTTACCTACTCCCTAGTTGATAAATACTTGGATTGTTTCCATATCTTGACTATTGTGAACATGTTGCTATGATCATTTACATAGAAGCCTTTGTGTGGACATATGCTTTCATTTTGGTTGGACAATCACCTAGAAGTAGAACTGTTGAGTCATATGGTAAATCTATATTTAACTTTTTTTAAGAAACTGACAAAGATGTTTTCTAAAAAGACTGCACCATTTTACATGTCTACCAGCCAAGAATGAGGCTTTTAGGTTCTCTGTAGCTCACCAATACTTATTTTCTTTTGTTATGATGATGATCATCATGGTGGATGTGAAGTAATATCTCATTGTAGTTTTAATTTGCATTTCCCTAATGATTAATTGGGAAAGCATCTTTCTATGTGCTTATCCATAAATTTGCTCTGGTAAAATAACCATTCAAATCTTTTTATCATTTTTTAATTTGGGTCATTTCTCTTCTTATTGAATTACAAAAATCATTTATGTATTTTGAATATTCATTTGCCAAATATATGATTTATGAATATTTATTCCTTCTCTGTGTTTTCATTTTTAAAATGGTATCTTTTAAAGAACAAAGTTTTAAATGTGTTGTATTTTTAATCACTTGTTCTTGGTACCACTCTTAAGAAATTTCGGCCTAATTCAAGATCATGAAGATGTACTTTGATGTTTTCTTCTAAGAGTTTAGAGTTTTTGCTGGTAAAGTTATGTCTGTGGTCCATTTTGAGTTATTTTTGTGTAACATATGATGTGAGGGTTTAAATTCATATCTTGCATATGCAAAATCAGTTTTGTCAGCATTCTCTGGTAAAAAGACTATTCTTTCCCCCATTCAATTGCCTTACTACTCATATCTGAACTCAGATATACATAAGTGTTCATTTCTGGACTCTCAATTCTCTTTCTTTGATTTATTTGTCTGTCTTTACCACATTGTCTTAACTTCTGCAGCTTTATAATTGTTTTCGAAATTGGGTAGTGTAAGTATTCCAACCCTGTTCTATTTCAGGGATATTTTGCCCTTCCATATAAATTTTAGAATTGGTTTCTAAATTTTAGCAAAAAGAGTCAGTTGGGATTTTTGCTAAGCTTTCCTGTATTTGTAGATAAACTTGGGAAGATTTGCTATCTTCACAATATTAGTCTTCTGATCCATGAATGTGGAACTATCTTAATTTACTTATATAATCTTTAATATCTTTCAGTGGTGTTTTGTAGTTTCTTTCAGCAATGTTTTATAGTTTAAATATGGTTTCTTCATAAAAGCAGGTAATATGCTTCAGGAAATTAATTAAATTAGTTAACGAAATTACTTGTTGAAGGAAATTCTGTTTAACTTTTTAACTGAAATATAATTAATATGCAATGTTATGTTATTTGTATACTATTTATATGGTTTCAGGTGCACAACATACTGATTCAACAATTCCATACATTACTCAGTGCTCACCACAGTAAGTAGTCACTATACACTGTTAGTACACTATTATTGACTGTATTCCCTATGCTGTATTTTTCACCTCTCATTTATTTTATAAATGGAAGTTTGTACTTCTTAATCTCCTTTGTCTATGTCACCCATCTTCCTTACCCACTTTCTCTCTGGCAAACACCAGTTTCTCTGTATTTAAGAGTCTGATTTTTTGGTTTGTATTCTGTCTAATTTGTTAATCAAACACTAATCCAAGAAAAACTGAAGGAAAATATTCTCTTTTTATTAGCCCTATAGATATCATAATGAGATTTGTAAGTCGAACTTCAAGGCATATGAAAAATTAGGTTATTTTATTTTTAACTTAAATAAATTGTTAATTTAAATCCTGATAACTGAAAATAGTCCTTTCTATGAACAAAAGCCCTACTTACTTTTTTAAAAATCACATTGATCTTATTAATCAAAACATTTACCTCTGAGACTTCCCTTTTGAGAGTTTAATATCTTTTTGTGTGTAATACCATCTGTTAGTATAAAAAATGAGTTTAGGATATATGTCAACCTAGAAATATTGAGATTGAGACAACGCTGACAAAGGGCTATTATAAGAATAAACAACAAACAGAAAATTACATCCTGAATGACTTGCTGATTCCCCTTCATCACTTGGGCTCCATTTTCTCCTCTAGTTTTCTTCATACTCTATATTCTACTACATTCTATCAAACTTCCCTTAGTGACATCCGGATGTTAAGAGAATTCTCCCCAGGGTACCACTCTTCCATCTCAGAAATAACTTTTTCTAGAAGCCCTGAGATTTTTCATACTTAAGAAATATGTCCAAAAAGAGAGAAATACATTAACTGTGGAGAGGTTCAGTGACATGCCTAAGATAGGTAGAAAGCCAGTGGCAACCCTCTCTGTGAGAAATATTCCTTTCACATTAGAGATGTTTTTGGCAAAACTAATTTTATAAACTTAACGTGTGTGGGAAATGATATGCTGTCTTTGGTATGCTTGGGCTTGGGCAGCTGATGATCAGATATTAAGAACTGCTGATAATAATGTGCTCAAAGGGAAGCAATTATGTAAAATACAATGTGGGATTATAGAAGATTCTAAGCTATTATCTTACCCTTAGAAGTTTGAATTTTAAAAAGAGTGGTGTGTACTAAGGGAATATGCAGATATAAAATTCTTTAATATCAGACTATAAGAGGAGCTGTAATGTATACCAGATGCTTCTACTATTTAAGGCACCTGATCAAATTTATATTCCTTTCATGATTGAAAGAGCATTTCAATTGTGTCAATTCTCACTGCTGCCACAATTCTTCCAGGAATCCTGGAGGTGAATTTGAGTTATAATTCTTTCCATTTCATCATTTTCCTTCCAGGCCTCCCCTACTACAAAACCTATAAGCATTCTCAGAGCCCCAAATTAAAATAAGCATTTGAATTAATTATTGAACTTCCTCATGTATTTAGTGCTTTTTGTTTGTTTGTTTCTTTTTGGTTTTTGCTTTTGTTTTTGGCTGGAATAGAAGAGCAAATATTGTTAAAATGTTGATACTACCTAGAGAAATCTACACTACGCTCAATCCAATCCCTGTCAAAGTACCATTAACTTTTTTCACAGAACTGGAACAAATAATCCTAAAATGTGTATGGAGCCAGAGAAGACCCCGAATAGCTAGAGGAATGCTGAAAAAGAAGACCAAAGCTGGTGGCATCACAATTCTGTACTTTCACACTCATGGATTGGAAGAATAAATTTTGTTAAAATGTCTATGCTACCCAGAGCAATCTACACATTCTCCCTATCAAAATACCACATTCAATGCAATCCCTATCAAAATACCATCAACTTTTTTCGCAGAACTGGAACAAATGATCCTAAAATTTGTATGGAATAAGAAAAGACCCCAAGTAGCCAAAGGAATGTTGAAAAAGAAAACCAAAGCTGGTGGCATCACAATGCCAGACTTCAAGCTCTATTACAAAGCTGTAATAATCAAGACAGTATGGCACAAAAACAGACACATAGATCATTGGAACAAAATAGAGAACCCAGAAATGGACCCTCAACTCTATGGTAAATTCATCTTTGACAAAACAGGAAAGAATATCCAATGGAAAAAAGACAGTCTCTTCAACAAATGGTGTTTTTCTCCCAACACCCCAAAACGGTGTTGGGAAAATTGGACAGCCACATGTGGAAGAATGAAACTGGACCATTTCCTTACATCATATACAAAAATAGACTCAAAACGGATGAAAGACCTCAATGGGAGACAGAGATCCATCAAAATCCTAGAGGAGGACAAAGGCAGCAAACTCTTTGACCCTGACTCAGCAACTTCTTGCTAGACAGGTCTCCACAGGCCAGGGAAATAAAGCAAAAAATGAGCTATTGGGACTTCATCAAGATCAAAAGCTTTTCCACAGCAAAGGAAACAGTGGGCAAAACCAAAAGATAACTGACAGAATGAGAGAAGATATTTGCAAATGACATATCAGAAAAAGGGCTAGTATCCAAAATCAATAAAGAACTTATCAAACTCAACATCCAAAGAACAAATAATCCAGTCAAGAAATGGGTAGAATACATGAACAGACATTTCTCTAAAGAAGATAAACAGTGGCCAATAGACACATGACAAAATGCTCCACCTCACTTGGCATCAGGGAAATACAAATCAAAACCACAGTGAGATACCACATCACAGCAGTCAGAATGGCAAAAATTAACCAGTTGGGAAACAACAAATGTTGGCAAGGATACAGAGAAAGGGGAACCCTCTACACTGATGGTGGGAATGGAAGCTGGTGCAGCCACTCTGGAAAACAGTATGGAAGTTTCTCAAAAAGTTGAAAATAGAGCTACCCTACAACCCACCAATTGGACTACTGGGTATTTACCCTAAGATACAAATGTAGTGATCCGAAGGGGCACGTGCACATGGATGTTTATAGCAGCAATGTCCACAATAGCCAAACTATGGAAAAAATCTAGATATCCATCAACAGATGAATGGATAAAGAAGTTGTGGTATATATATACAATGGAACACTATGCAGCCATCAAAAGAAATTAAATCTTGCCATTTGCAATGACGTGGATGGAACTAGAGGGTATTATGCTAAGTGAAATAAGTCAATCAGAGAAAGACAACTATCATATGATCTCTCTGATATGAGGAATTTGAGAGGCAGGGTGGGGAGTTATGGGGGGTAGGAGGGATAAAATGAAACAAGATGGGATCAGGAAGGAGAAAAACCATAAGAGACACTTAATCTCATGAAACAAACTGAGGGTTACTCAGGGGGTGGGTGGGGGGTAGGGATAGGGTGGCTGGGTTATGGACATTGGGGAGGGTTTGTGCTATGGTGAGTGCTGTGAAGTGTGTAAGCCTGATGATTCACAGACCTGTACCCCTGGGACAAATAATACATTATATGTCAATAAAAAAAATTGGTGAGGAAAAAAGAAAGTTGAAAATAGAGGTACCCTACAATCCAGCTATTGCCCTACTGGGTATTTTTTTTTTTTAAAGATTTATTTATTTATTTATTTATTTATTTATTTGACAGAGAGAGATTACAAATAGGCAGAGAGGCAGGCAGAGAAACAGAGAGAGGAGGAAGCAGGCTCCCTGCTGAGCAGAGAGCCCGATGCGGGCCTCGATCCCACGACGCTGAGATCATGACCTGAGCCGAAAGCAGAGGCTTTAACCCACTGAGCCACCCAGGCGCCCTGCCCTACTGGGTATTTACCTCAAAGATACAAATGTAGTGATCCAAAGGGCCACCTGCAACCCAATATTTATAAGAGAAATATCCACAATAGCCAAACTATGAAAAGAGCCCAGATGTCCATCAACAGATAAATGGATAAAGACGTGGTATATATATACAGTATCTATATAGAGAGGCATATTATGCAGCTATCAAAAATTGAAATCTTGCCATTTGCAATGACATGGATGGAACTAGAGGGCATTATGCTAAGTAAAAAAAGTCAATCAGAGAAAAGGCGGTTATCATATGATCTCACTGATATGCAGAATTTAAGAGACAAGGCAGAGGATCATAGGGGAAGAGAGGAAAAAATGAAACAAGATGAAACCAGAGAGGGAGACAAACTATAAGAGACTCTTTTTTTTTTTAAAGATTTTATTTATTTATTTGACAGAGAGAAAGAGAGCACACAAGCAGAGGGAGTGGCAGGCAGAGAGAGAAGCGGGCTCCCCACCGAGCAGGGAGCCTGATGCGGGACTTGATCCCAGGATCCCGGGATCATGACCCGAGCCGAAGGCAAATGCCCAACCAATTGAACCAGACAGGTGTCCCAAACTATAAGAGACTCTTAATCTTAGGACACAAACTGAGGGTTGCTGGAGTGGAGGATGTGGGAGGGATGGGTAGCTAGGTGATGGACATTGGGCAGGGTATGTGCTGTAATGAGCACTGATGGTATTACATAAGACTGATGAGTCACAGACCTGTACCCCGAAACAAATAATATATTATATGTTAATTAATTGAATTTAAATTTTAAAAAAGTTTAAAAAACATAAATCATGGGAATAAAAGGCATAGCATAGGGAATTAGTCAGGTATTACAATAGTGTGGTTTGGTGACAGATGGCAGCTATACTTGTGGTGAGCACACATATTGTATAGAGAAGTTGAATTACTATGTTGTACACCTGAAACTAATGTAATATTGTGTCAATTATACTCAAATAAAAAGTTAATTATTTGAGCAATGGTATATCTGTTTTCCTGACTTGGAATATGAGGAGGCAGTGGTATGGGGGCAGGACAGTGTTAAGGATAGGAGTGGAGTCTACTCTCATAGAACAATCATGCCATAATACAATTATTCTTTTATCTTCTTTTTCTCCTACTATCAGTGCTAGTGCATTAGTCATCTTTGAATTCCTGCCACACAGCAGAAAATTGACACATAACAGCCTCTCGATAACTGTAGAATGAACATAAAATGAAATTCTAGTACTTTACTATGATGAGAAAACTGTGTTTTTTGGGTAAATCACTTAATCCATTTACCTGTAAATTACCAGGAAATTTGACAAGATTGTTCCCTAAGTTCCCTTTAAGCTGAAAAATTCTATAACTGCACATTTATATGTACTTTAATTCTGTGCCCTATGACTGATACTCACATGGTGTTATTGTTATTTTTACTTCACAAGAATTTTAAGATTTTTAAAAATCAGATTATGCCATGGATACAGATTAGATCAGCAGTCTAGCTCTGAAACTAATTTGTTTTGTAACATCGCACAAGACCATCATATGTCTGTGCCTCAGGAGTGATTGTATGATATGGTTGGTGATGCCTGCCACTTTCTTTAATGTAATAACATTTTGTTGAAAATCTCTTTGAAGACCAGCAAGGAACACTATTATGGGCAACTAAAAATTAATAGTATAGAAGATCTTCTTAGGCATTGCTCTAAAATATCTATGGCTGAATAATCACAATGGTTTTGAAATAAAAAGAGGACATAAAAGAAACTTACAAACATGCTTTATTCCTTGTTTTAATATGGGCAATTTTAATGAAATTGTTGCTACTAATATACTGATGAGCTATCCAGGGAAACTCATAATTATATAAACTATACTTAATCCATAATAGAAACTCCCTAATTGAGTTCAAGGTCAAAAAATTCCTGAATTAAATCAAATAATGCTGGTAAAAATTTTCCCCAAATTTAGAGAGAAATTTGGCTACTCAGGCTGCTTCTCTAATGTGATGCCCACTTTGTCCTTAATTGTGCAATCTGGATCAGAGATGTATCTTACATTTACTTATCTGTGTGCTGTGCACAAAGATGATCATGTTATCCCAACTTGGCAGTAATCAAAGAAATCAGTAACTGCGTAGAGCCCCAAAACACAGTCACTGATTTGCACAAGAGCCCTGGTTGTTGAAGTAGTTATATGTTTAAGAATTACTAGAGCTAATGCTCAGTTATTATGAAGCAAAAACTAGAGATTGCTTTCCCTAGTATTATGTACTGTATTCTTTTTTTTAAAGTTACTAATCTAAACAAAAACAAAGATGTAAACAAATACTATGTAGCACGCTGGTTAGGATAGTAGGCTCTGAAATCAGACTAAATTTAAATCCTTACTCTGTCAACTTCCCAGCTAAATGACCTTGAGCAAGCTACTTAATATCACTTTTCTTCACTTTCTCCATCTGTAAAATGGAAACGATAATTGTATCCTACCTCACAGAGTTTTTGTGAGGATTAGATAAGCTTTTATGTATAAAATATCCTTAGAACAGTGCTCGGCTCAGAGCACTTGTTCCACAAATAAAAGTCGTTATTGTTGGCATTATTTTCGGTTTAAGTCCTTAAAAAGAGATTGCTATGGACTGAACGTTTGTGCCCTCCCCACCCTCCACAAAATTTATATATTTAAGCTCTAACCTCTAAGGTATGGTATTTGAAGGTGGGGCCTTTGGGAAGGAGTTAGATTTAGATGAGATCTTGAGGGTGGAGCCCCCCTGATTGGATTACTGCCTTTGTAGGAAGAGGAAGAGATCAGGGCCTTCACTCTCTATGCCTCCTGAAGATACAGAAAAGACACAGATGTCTGCAAACCAGGAAGAGTGTCCTCATTATGCATCAAATCAGCTAATAGCCTTGGACTTCCTACCCTTCAGAACTGAGAAATAAGTGTTTGTTGTTGAAGCCACCCAGTGTATGGTATTTTTCTTATACCATTCCAAACTAGCAGAAATACTGGAAATAGGAACAGGAAATATTATGAAATTTCAAAATATTAATTGGATGTGATTTAAAAGGTCAGCACAATTTGAGCCTGGTGAAAATTGCCAATATCTAAAGAATAATTATATCTGATTTGGAGACATGTGTGTGAAACAGATTTTGGGTCCTCTGCAGTAATACATCTTTCAACAAAGTAGATCAATTCTAATGATATTCTAATGTCTGACCTTTCACTTCCAAAAGTAGAAATAATATAGTACCAGAGACTAGTATAGCAAAAATTAAAGGGAAAGTTGTAGTTTTCAGAAGAAAGCATTTTTTCCTCTCTTGATGCGATTTTTTAAACTTTGACATATCCTTAAGTTTGATTTTTCGGGTATGTTGAGCCTCAATTTTTGCTAGAGAAACATAAATTCATCATGAAAAATATTCATTCACATAGATGAGATGATTTTTAGACCATCTAATTTTAATTAAGAAAATACCATATTACCCATGCAACTCTACTATAAATAATCACTACACCCAGAATGCAGCAGGACAATTTGAGGTTCCATGACTAAAAACCCAACTGTCTGTGTAAGATCATCCAGGGTGGATAGGCCAAACCTAGTTTTTTATATACTCTGCTTCATAACTCCTTGAATGACTTAGAAGCAGAACTTAGGGATGCTTATTTGTCATTCTATGCTTGTCAAGCTGTTTCCTAGGCAGTATAGCCTTTTTCTAATAGTGAGAAGTAACTGATGATTACTAATAAGCCATTGCATCAAAGGCTATGATGGGACACATTACAATAATTTCCAAGTTTTAAGGGCACTCATTAAACTCGTTTGCTACAAAAAAGAAAAATAAGAAGTATTAAAGGGGAGGATTGAAGTGTTAAAAATTTATCATATTTAATACCCCTACCACCCTGTGTTCTCATATATCTCTGAGGATGCTTTACTCAAATTAGGTGATTTTAATAAAGCAAATGACATCTTGTCAGTAAAAGTAATATTATTATGAATATTTATATAGTTTCCAGTAGAATCCCTTGTTCATTTTAGGAGATTTAATGGCCCTTATGACTAATTAATTCCTTTCTTGGAAACTTCCTTCTATTAAAAAATATCAGTTTCCTCTAGTGGGCTGAATTAAAGTTATTTCTTAATTTCTTCAAGGGGATTTGACAAAATTATACATTTTAAAAAACAATTAGCCTCAATTTTTAGTATATATTTAACCTTTAGATTTTTTTCAGTCTTTGCCATATTTTAAATGTTTGCTTCTACTAACATCCATTTCCGTTAAGTCTGTTAGAAATTCCAGAGACTGAGCAATGATAAAAGAAGAAAAACAAAGAGAAAACAAGATAGCAAATGAAATTGAGATTACCCATTATTGAGGTATATACCTTTTTGGATGCTCTGAGTCAGTTTCAGATTTTTTTCACCACTCTGTTCAAGTTGCTTCTGGATTACCAGAACACAGTATCCGACTACCATACAATATGTGGCATGGCAGGCACAAATCTATGTACACTAAATGCCCATTACTGTGTGTCCATGAGAGAATTTCCACACTAATCATAAAACTTGTTTGGAATATCTGTAATTTGTTATGTCTACTCCTAAGTGAGGTACATATTTAATATATAATAAGTGTTATTTTTTTCAATTTAGATTTGGAACTTAATGGGGAGTTTCTGTAAGGATGAGTCAGATTTATTTTGTATTTGTTATTCTGTGGAAGAGGGAGATGGTTGAATTGATGTCTCAAACTTCTTTTCATTGCCAATATTGTGTTAATAACCATTAGCATAAATGTTGGTTCCTAACATAGGAATATTTAGAGAAATAGTGATCATCATATTCCAGTGATTGTATTAGTAAAGTTCAGGGTGAATGATGTAAAGACACATGGTGGAAACTTAGGCTTTCCTCCTATCTCATGAACAACTTCACGTGGGTCCCCTTTGCTTGTGGGAGTGCCCCAAGGATCCAACATCAAAATTTCTCTAGCTAGAGTCAATCTGTAGGTGATCCTGTCCAGGACTATGGTTGCAAAGATTATCTGTAGTACTTGGATGGCACACATTTCCCTATGTATTTCCAGTACAAATCATCCCCTAATAATCAGGCTCAGATACCCAACACATTCTGTGGCATCTCCACTTGATTGTAAAATAGGCATCTTAAAGTTAACATATGCAAAACACTTCCCCCAAAACTCATCCTCTCCCAGTATTTCCCATCTCAGAAAATAGGTACTACCCAGTTATTCAGTACCCAAACCAAGGAGTCATCATTATGTCTCCTCTATCAAACCATCCTTGCCACTCCTTACTTTCTCAGTGCTTCTATCACAACCTCTGCTAACACCATCTAACACCATCTTTTGCCTGAACCACTGCCAAATCCAAATGATTTGTCTCCATACTTTCTCTCTTGTAGTTCTCACACTACAATACACACGATAAGGTTTACTGGTAACTCTTATTTTTTTAACTTTTTAATTTTATTTTTAATTTAATTTAATTTTTTAGGGGAGAGACAGAGAGCAAGGGAGGGTCAGAAGGAGAAGAAGAGAGAATTATAAGCAGGCTCCAGGTTTGGTGCAGAGCCCATAATGGGGCACAATCTCACAACCCTGAGATCATGACCTGAGCCTAAAGCAAGAGTCAGATGCTTAACTGACTGAGCTACTGAGGTGCTCCTCTAGTAGTCCTTTTAAAATTTAAATCTGTGGGTGGAGAGTGCCTGGGTGGCTCAGTCAGTTGAGCACCCAACTCTTGATTTTGGCTCAGGTCATGGTCTCAATTCTGAGATTGAGCCCCCTGTCTGGCTCCACATTCAGTGTGGAGTCTCGAGATTATCTCTCCCTCTGCCTCTGCCCATCTCTCTTGCTCATACACATGTGCCCGCTCTGTCTCTCAAAAGAAATAAATAAAATATTTAAAAAATTTTAAATCTGATCATGTCAATCTGTTTTCAAGCTTCTTTTATTTTTCCATAATACTTACAAAAAAAAAATCCAACCTCCTCCCCATGGCGGTCAAAGTCCTATATAATCTGATTCTCTGCCATTTTTCTCATTCACTCTCTTAGACACCCTTGCCCCTTTAAAAAACATTAGCCACATTCCCAACTCACTGTCTAGAACTCAAGTTTTTGTTCCCTAGAATATTTTTGTCATAATTTTATGCACTTATTAATTTATAAAACATACTTGCTTGGGTGCCTGGGTGGCTCAGTGGGTTAAAGCCTCTGCTTTCGGCTCAGGTCATGATCTCAGCATCCTGGGATTGAGGCCTGCACTGGGCTCTCTGCTCAGCAGGGAGCCTGCTTCCTCCTCTCTCCTCTCTCTGCCTGCCTCTCTGCCTACTTGTAGTCTCTCTCTCTGTGTCAAATAAATAAATAAAATCTTTAAAAACAAAAAAAATACTTGCTTATTATTTTCATGCTTAGATTCAATAATCATTTTCTAAGAGAGCCTTCTTTGAAAGCCTAATCTAAAATAGCTTCTTTTCTACCCCCTCCCAACTCTGTCCATCCCCTGCTTTTTCTTTATTGCTCATATTACATTATAACTGTTTGCTTGCTTAAGTAAAGGCATTCTATTCTACCATAATATAAGCTCCACAATTTTTTTTAAAAAAATTAATGATATTTCACCAATACTTAGAATAGTGCCATAGTGGACACTCAGCAAGTATTTGTTGAGGGAATCAGTGAGGTTACTCAGTACCCAAACTTCTAATCTAATAACATCAGCATATAACTGATAATATGAACTATCCAAAACCATCTTACTTATGAGATACCAGGAACATATTTTATAATAAGTTTTTTGAGCAAATAAGTTCTAATAAAGATATGTATTCAAGGTCTCACTTTTGGCATATGTAATATATCCAAAGGGAGGAGCTGACAAAGAAGACAAATCATGTACACAGCATATAGGAGAGAAGATGGTAAATAGCTGAAGCAGATACTTTTCAAAGGCAGAAGCTTGGCCAGTGGTTTCAAGTTTCACAGTAGCACTGGCAGGGGTATTTTATGGCAGGAAACGCCATTTCAAGATACCTCTATTCATTTGTTTTGGTACTATCCTCCCCAAGTAGCGGTTGGATTATGGTTTCTCATGAAAACTGCTCATGTTGAGAGACAGTTAACCTCATGAAATTTTATTAATGAGAATAAGTTGATACATTCTATCCCATTAGCTCAAAGCATAGTGTATTTTTCGACTCTATCACATGAAGAACCTAGCTGAGTGTGATGAGCGCTGGGTATTATATGTATGTGACGAATCATTGAATTCTACTCCCGAAACCAATATTACATTTTAGAATTTAAATACAAACTTGGAAAAAAAAAAGAATACCTTTTTTCCTCATTTGGATAAGAAAAATCTACAAAAAACCTGTAGCTAACATCATACTTAATAGTGGAAAACTCAAAGCTTTCCCACTAAGGTTAAGAAAAAAAAATGGATGCCCCTCCTCACACTCCTTTTCAACATCATACTAGAAGTTCTAGCTAATGCAATAAAACAAGAAAAGGAAATAACCAGTGTACATATAAGGAAGGAAGAAATAAAACTGACTTTGTTTGCAGATGACAAGATTATCTGTGTAAAAACCCTAAAGAATCGACAACAAAACCCTCCTATAACCAATAAGCAACTATAGCAAGGTTGCAGGATGTCATCATGCAAGTCAATAGCTTTCCTATATAACAGCAATGAATGAGTGGGATTTGAAATTTAAAGCACAGTATCATTTGTGGTAGCATCCCCAGAAATGGAATATTTAGGGATAAATCTGACAAAACATGTATAAGATTTATATGAGAATAACAAAATTCTGGTGAAAAAAAATTAAAGAAGAGGTAAACAAATGGAAAGCTATTCTATGTTAATGGATGAGAACATTTACATTGTCAAGACATTACTTCTTCCCAACTAGATCTATAGATTCAACACAATCTAAGTCCAGATCTTAGCAAGGCATGTTATGAGTATTGGCAAACTGATTCTGTTTAAATGGAGGAGCAAAAGTCCAGAATAGCCAACACAATATTGAAGGAAAAGAACAAAGTCAAAGGACCGTCACTACCCAACATGAAGAATTACCGTAAAGTTACAGTAATCAAGACAGTGTGATATTGGTGAAAGAATAAGTAGATCAGTTGGATAGAATAGAAAACCCAGAAATAGAGCCACATAAATATAGTCAACTGATCTTTGAGAAAGGAGCAAAGGCAATACAATTGAGAAAATGTAGTCTTTTCAACAAACGGTGCTGGAAAAGTGGAATCCACATGAAAAAGTAGAGACACAGACCTTATGCCCTTTATAAAAATTAATTAAAAATAGATCATAGAACTAAATGTAGAATGCAAAACTATAAAATTCCTAGAGGAAAACATAGAAAATCTAGATGACCTTGGGTGAGGTGGTAACTTTTTAGATAAAATACCAAAGGCACAATCTATGAAAGAAATATTTGATGTACTGGACTTCATTAAAATTAAAAGCTTATGTTCTATGAAAGATAATTGTTAAGAGAATGAGAAGACAGGCCACTGACTGGGAGAAAATATTTGCAAAAGACACATCTAATAAAGTATTCATCTAAAATATACAAAGAACTCTTAAAAATAAAACAAGCCAATTAAAAAATGAGCAAAAGATCTAAAACAGACACCTCATAAAAGAAGATATACAGATATCAAATAAGCATATGTAAGAATGCTCCCTATCACATGTCATCAGGGAAAGGCAAATTAAAGACAATGACAGGGGCACTTGGGTGGCTCAATGGGTTACGCATCCGATTCCTGATTTCAGCTCAGGTCTTGATCTCAGGGAGGTGAATTTAAGCCCTGTGTTGGGCTCTACACTGGGTGTGGTGCCTACTTAAAAAAAAATTGCAAAACATAACAAGATACCATTACTAACCTATTAAAATAGCTAATACTAGAACACTGGCAGCACCAAATGCTGGTGATGATATGGAGCAATAGGAACTGTCATTCATTGTTGAATGGAATGCAAAATGATATACCCACTTTGGAAGAGTCTGGCAGGTTCCCACAATAGTAAGCATACTCTTACCATACAATCCAGCAATCATTCTTCTTGGTATTGACCCAAGGAATTGAAACCATATGTGTATACAAAAAACCTGAATACAGATGTTTAAAGTAGCTTTATTCGTAACTTCCAAAACCTAGAAGCAACCAAGATATCCTTCAGTAGGGGAATGAATGAATAAACTGTGGACTATGCAGAGAATGAATATTATCCAGTACTAAAAAGAAATGGGTTATCAAACCATTCAAAGATATAAAAGGACCTGAAATTCATATTACTAAGTGAAAGAAGCCAATGTGACAAGGCTAAACAGTGTATGATTCCAACTATATGACATTCCAGAAAAGGCAAAACTGTGGAGACAATAAAATAATGTGTGGTTGTTAGGGGCTGCGGGGAGGGAGGTGGATCATAGAAGTGGTGGATCATAGAAGACTTTTAGGGCAGTGAAACTACTCTGTTGATACTATAATGGAGGATATATGTCATTATACATTTGTCCAAGCCTAGAGAATGTACAACACCAAGAGAGAACCTAATATAAATTATGGACTTAGGGCGATAATAATATGTCAATATATGGTAATCAATTTCACAAATGTACCACTGTGGTGCAGAATGTTGATAGTGAGAGAGACGGGGAGCAGGGTAGGTAAGAGGTATCTTGGAATGCTCTGTTCTTTCTGTTCGACTTGGCTGTGGATCCAAAACTGCTCTAAAAAATAAAATACATTTAGAAGAGAAACAAAGGAATGCTTTTCCTGATATTTATAAATTGCTGTTTAAAACAATCCTCACTCCTAGTTAATTCCTTACTAATCAGATGAAATCTTCTCTCCTTGATAATCACATCCCATTTATGCTCCTTCTTCCATGACAGTGTATAGTTTCCCTCTTGGGTCTATGAAGGTATTATTTAGTTTGGCATACCCCGATGTTTATATTTGGCTTCAGCAGTATTTTTTGATGAACAGCAAGATAAATTATGATAAATTAAACTTAAGTCTCAATTCTTCATCTGACCTTGTATTTGTGTCCTAAAAAATAAGGTTTTATTTATTTATTTCTTTGAGAGAGAGAGAAAGTGTGCGAGAAAAAGGAAGAATGGGGTGAAGGGTAGAGGTGGCAGGGAGAGAATCTCAAGCAGACTCCATGCTGAGCGCAGAACCCAGTATGGAGATTGATGCAGGGTTTGATCACATGACCCTGAGATCACAATCCTAGCTAAAACCAAGAGTCTGAGGCTTAATGGACTGAGCCACCCAGGCACCCCATATTCATGTCTTTTTTATGTAACTTCAAAATTGTTCTCACAAAAGGTAAATGTACTTCTTACCTCTTGAGTTTGGACTTGGCAATGTAATCTACTTCAGTTAGTGAGTTAGCAGACTTGATGTAGGGTGTTTGGGTGGTTGGGCATGCCACCACTATGCATCTGCCTTCACCATGACTGGAAACTGAGAGCCACATAGAGCAAAACCACCTATCTGATATGTGGTGTGAAACAAAGTTACTCTAGCTAACCTACAAATTTGTGAGCTAGCAACTGCATTCATTGTTGCTTGCCACGGAAGTTCTGAATTTGTTATGCAGACTATTCAATTTGTTAAGCCCTGACTCTTCTCCACTCTCAATTCCTTTGCATCATTCATTCAATCATTTACCTATTTAAAGTTCTTATTGAGTTTCTGCTCTGCCAGGTATTGTGTGATTCAGATATTGGATAAAAATGCATCTAAGCATATATATCAACTACATATGAGGGTGCACATATGTATGCATATATATGTGTGTGTGTAAATCTATGGCATATACATACCATACACACATATGTGTAGGCATACATATAAACACATATACTTGTGTGATTTCATACTGCTGCAAATTACCATAAAAAGTGGCTTAAAACAACACAAATTCATGATCTTACATTTCTCAAGGTCAGAAGTGCCAAATGAGTCTCCCTGGGATGTCTTTCTAGGAGGGGACCCGTTTTCTTGCCTTTTCCAGCTTCAAGTGGCTTCTTGTTTTCCTTGACTCTTAGTCCTTGTCCTTCACCTGAAATTCAGCAATGTTTGGCTGAATCTTTTTCTCACTGCCATCTCTCTGGTTCTCTCTATCCAGACTTCATTCTTTCTCTTATAAGTGGGATCACTTGTGATTATTACATTGTCCCACTCAGTTACTTCAACATAATCTTTCCATATCAAGGTCAGCTGATTAGCAACCTTAATCCTTCTACAACGTTAATTCTCTTTAGCCATGTAACCTAACATATCCACAGGTTCTAGGGATTAGGGTGTAGACAACTTTGGTTCAGCTGGGGGAGGGCAATCTTATCTTACCTACTGCACAAAGCCACAGCAAATCCACATGTGTTGTCAGTTTCCATCTGTATATCTCCTTTGATTAATCCGAAAGAATAAAAGCTTTAAAGCATTTAGAAAAAAGTACATAAAGCCACATATTAAATCCTTAGGCCCAGATATATTTTGTGATTCAGAATTGTTACAATTTAAAAGGTAATTACAAAAAAAAATAAAAGGTAATTACAAAGATTACAAAGGTTCGGTGGTATCTGAATCATTATCCCACATCAAGCACATTAATCTTTCTGCTGGAAATGTATGAATATTCACTCCAACTGGGATAAATTAAGACTTTAAATAACCTCATGTCAGCTGAGGTCAAGTTTCATTACTTAACAAGTTTAGCTTGGGTCAAGATTCTGTTGCCATGTGACCTATGGAAAAAAATTGATTTTGGTACTTTTGGGATTATAAAAGTGCAGACAGGGCGCCTGGGTGGCTCAGTGGGTTAAAGCCTCTGCCTTCGGCTCAGGTCATGATCTCAGGGTCCTGGGATCAAGGCCCGCATCGGGCTCTCTGCTCCGCAGGGAGCCTGCTTCCTCCTCTCTCTGCCTGCCTCTCTGCCTGCTTGTAATCTCTCTCTCTGTGTCAAATAAATAAATAAAATCTTAAAAAAAAGAGTAAACATTAAAAAAAAAGTGCAGACAGTGTGTGTATGCATAAAATATAATAGGAAATGCAAAAATATTAATAACAGATCAGCTTATTTAATATTTTCTGTGCACTCCCAATTTTCTACAGAGATAAACTACTCTGTCTTTAATGTTTTATTTCAATAAAATTTACAAAAATGTGCACTCCACAGGAAAATTTATAACAGTGAATTTTTGTAGTGTGAACACTTTGTGTAACCAGCATCCACATCAAAGAACAAAATATTCCTTTAAGCCCAGAAACTCCCTTGTGCCCTTCTTGTCATTCCTCAAACACTACCACCTGAGGGTAACTACTCTGTTTTCATCATAGATGTTTTGCCTGTTTTTGAATTTTCAAAAAAAAAAAAGGAATCATAAAATATATATTCCTTTGTGTATGGTTTATTTGCTTTACTATTATTTTGTGTAAAATTTGTATTTGTGTATGTAGTGGCAAGGTTTTTTTTTCTTTTTATCTCATTGCCCTCTGTCGTACTCCATTTTGTCACTGAATATAGTTTATCTATTTTATTCCGTTGGGTATATACTGAGAAGTGGAATTTCTGGGCCCTAGTGTTGCAGGTGCTCAGCTCTAGTGGATACTGCCAAGTAGCTTTCCAAAAATTATCACATTCATGTATTATTTGAATAATAAAGGGGGGAAGTAAAAATGTAAAATAAGAGAAAAAGTTCTGATTTCTCAGAAAGAGCACTGGATTATACCACCAGGAACTTAGGTGTTAGGCCTGGCTCTGCCACCAACTGTGACTGGTTAAGTCATCCATCCTCTCAGAGTTACTAGGCATGCTTAAAAATACAAATGTACTGCCCCAACCTCAAACCCACTAAACTTGAATTTTTAACAGTCTCATTATTAGGCACCAAGAAAATACCTATTTGTGGACTCGTTTGGAAAATACTAGCATAGTTTAGAACTTTAAGAAAGAAAAAAGTGGATGATAAGAAGATAGCTATAAGGAAACATACAGTTAAGACTTTTCATTTTATTTTATTTACTCATCCATCTACTCTTTCATTTATTTATTCCATAAACATTTGTTAAGCACCCAGTTTTGTGCTTGGCACAATACTAGGTGCCAGGGATACATTTCAAAAAAAAAAAAAGATTCCAACTCCAGAAGTTTGCCATCTAACATGGGGGAGACAGACACAGTACATAGAGGAAAATTTTATGGAGTGTTGTAAAAGAAGTTTGCACAGAATATAGGAGGCATCTGAACAGAGGGGGACCCTTTCTACTGGGAAAGGAAAGGAAAGGAAAAAAGTGGCATTCTGGGAGAGGGATGGCTGTGGGGCTGGAAGGGTAGAAATGAGCTAAAGGTAGAGATGGTGTTCTAATCAAAATGAATCAATGGGCATAAAATTTCAGTCAAGCAAGGTGAATAAATTATAGAGATCTGCAATACAATATTGTATCGATAGGCAACAGTTCTGTGCCATAATCGTAAAAATTTAAGAGAGTAGATCTCATGTTAAGTGTTCTTAGCACAATAAAAATATTTTTTTAAAGAAAATCAGCTTTTGGAGGAGGAGCAACATGGTAGAGGAGTGGAGACATAAATATCGTCGGGACCCAGGAGTTCAGCTAGATATTTATCAAACCATTCTGAACACCTACAAACAGGAGATTGAAGAGAAGAAGAGCAGCAATTCTAGGAACAGAAAAGCGACCACTTTCTGGAAGGTAGGATGTGCAGAGAAGTGAATCTGAGGCAATATACAGGAAGATAGAGCACAGAGCGGGGTAGGGGCGGCTCCTAGCAAGTAGAGCAGCAGAGCACAAAATCAGAACATTTAGAAGTCTGGTCCCTTGAGTGATGTCACTCCAGAGGCTAAGCAGGGGGTAGAGCCCTGGTGGGGACAGTGTGGTCTCAGGGCCTTCAGGGTCACAGAAAGACCAGGGGTGTCTGAGTGTGGCAGAGCTTCCAGGTATTGGAGTGGAGAAGCTGGCTGCAGAGATAGACCTGAAGAGGGAGCTCTCAGCTGGGGGTTACCTTAAACTATAATCTGAGGCATAGTCGGGCCACTGCTCTTTGGGTAGGGACCCCACAAGCAGCAGTTCCAGGGAGAACTCTTCCTTCCTCTTCTGGGAGGAGCAGCACAGAAGTGTGCTGCAGCAATCTGCTGGGTTTGGAGACTCCAAACGGGGCTGTGAGCCAGAGAGAGAAACATTCCGTCACAGGCCAGGTGAGCTTGGAGTGCGGCCAGAGACCAGGGAGACAGAAGGGATTGGCTGCTTTTCTCTGAGGGCTCATTGAGGAGTAGGGCCCCAAGTTCTCAGCTCCTAAGGGCCAGAGATTGGGAGGCCGCCATCTTCATTTCTGCCCTCCAAAGCTGTATGAAAAGTGTTCAGGGAACAAAATCTCCTGAGAGCAAAACCGATTAGATCACTTAGCCTGGCCCCTAGCAAGGACAGTGCAATTCCACTTCAGACAATGGCAGGCCCCTCCCCCAGAAGATCAATAAGAACATCCAGCCAAGACAAAGTTCACCGATCAATGAGAACTGTAAAACTTCAGAGCTACGGGAATACAGCACATAGAATTCATGACTTTTTTCCCCATGATTGTTCAGTCTTTCAAAGTTAAATTTTTTTTAATTTTATTTTTTCTTATTCTATTTAAAAATTTTTTTCCTCTTTTCTATTTTAATGTTTTTAACTATTTTATCTTATCAATACCTTTTCAAAAAAAATCTCTTTAAATTTTCATTGTTATAGTCATATTCTATCCCTTCACTGTATTTAACTTTATTTTTTGTATACATATAGGTATTTCGTTCTTTAAAATTTTGGGATACAGTTTCTTCTAATAGATCAAAATATATCCTAAATTTAGTGCATTGCTTTGTTCTAGTCTCCAGCCTGATCACATTCTTTCCTCTTTTTTTTTTCTTCTTTCAACAAATTTCTTACCTTATCAAGTCCTTTTTTAGAATCCTTTTTAATTTTCGTCTTTACAGTTATATTTCAGCCCTTCATCATATTTACTCTTATTTTTGTATATATATATGTTTTTCTTTCTTTAAAATTTTGGGAGGCAGTTTCTTCTAACAGACCAAAATACACCCAAAATCAAGTGTGTGGCTCTATTCTATTCACCAGTTTGGGGTCTCTTCTGATTTGGTTAGTGTATATTTTTCTGGGGTCATTGCTATCCTTTTAGTATTTTGTTCTCTCATTCATCTATTCTTTTTTATTTTAAGATTTTATTTATTTCACAGAGGGAGAGAGATCACAAGGAGACAGAGAGGCAGGCAGAGAGAGAGGGGGAAGCAGGCTCCCTGCTGAGCAGAGAGCCTGATGCGGGCCTTGATCCCAGGACCCTGAGATCATGACCTGAGCCGAAAGCAGAGGCATTAACCCACTGAGCCACCCAGGCGCCCTCATTCATCTATTCTTATCTGGATAAAATGACAAGGTGGAAAAGAAGAACAAGAGGCAGTACTGACAGCTAGGGACTTAATCAATATGGACATTAGTAAGATGTCAGAACTAGAGCTCAGAATGACGATTATCAAGGTGTTAGCTGGGCTTGAAAAAAGCATGGACGATACTAGAGAATCTCTTTCTGGAGAAATAAAGTACTTTATGGAGAAATAAAAGCACTAAAAGCTAACCAAGTTGAAATCAAAAAAGGTATTCATGAGGTGCAATAAAAAATGGAGGCTCTTACTACTAGGATAAGTGAGGCAGAAGAGAGAATTAGTGATATAGAAGACCAAATGATGGAGAATGAAGAGAGACAAACAACTACTGGACCATGGGGGGAGAATTCAAGAGATGAGTGATGCCATAAGACAAAACAATATTAGAATAATTGGGATCCCAGGAGAAGGTGAAAGAGAGAGAGGGCCAGAAGGTACATTGGAGCAAATTATAGCAGAGATTTTCCCTAATTTGGTGAAAGGAGCAAGCATCAAAATCCAGGAGGCACAGAGAACCCCCCCCAAAATCAATAAAAATAGGTCCACACCCCATCATTTAATAGTAAAACTTACAAGTCTCAGTGACAAAGAGAAAATCCTGAAAGCAGCTCAAGACAAGATATCTGTAACATACAATGGTAGAATTATTATATTGGCAGCAGACCTATTCACAGAGACCTGGCAGACCTGAAAGGACTGGCATGATATATTCAGACCACTAAACGAGAAAAATATGCAGCCAAGAATACTATATCCAGCTAGGCTGTCATTTAACATAGAAGAAGAGATAAAAAGCTTCAATGACAAACAAAAACAAAAAAGAATTTGCAAACACCAAACCAGCCCTACGGGAAATATTGAAAGGGATCCTCTAAGCAAAGAGAGAGCCTAAAAGAAACATATACCAGAAAGGAACAGAGACAATATACAGTCACAGTCACCTTACAGGAAAAACAATGGCACTAAACTCATATCTTTTAATAATTACCCTGAAAGTAAATGGGCTAAATGCCCCAATCCAAAGACACAGTGTATCAGAATGGATAAAAAAAAAGACCCATCAATATGCTCTTTACAAGAAGGTCATTTTAGACCCAAAGACGCCTCCAGACTTAAGGTGAGGTTGTGGAAAACAATTTACTATGCTAATCAGCATCAAAAGAAAGCTGGGGTGGCAATCCTTATATCAGATAAATTAGATTTTAAGCCAAAGTCTATAATTAGAGATGAGGAAGGACACTCTATCATATTTAAAGGGTCTTTCCAACAAGAAGATCTAACAATTTTAAATATCTATGCCCCTAACATGGGAGCAGCCAATTATATAAACCAATTAATAACAAAATCAAAGAAACACATAAAAAATAATACAATAATAGTAGGGGACTTTAAGACCCTGGTCACTGAAATGGACAGATCATCTAAGCAAAAGATCAACAAGGAAATAAAGGCTTTAAATGACACACTGGAGCGGGTGGACATCACAGATATATTTAGAACATTCCATGCCAAAGCAACAGAATACACATTCTTCTCTAGTGCACATGGAACATTCTCCAGAATAGGTCACATTCTGGGTTACAAATCAGGTCTCAACCAGTGCCAAAAGATTGGGATCATTCCCTGCGTATTTTCAGACCACAGTGCTTTGAAACTAGAACTCAGCCACAGGAGGAAAGTTGGAAAGAACTCAAATACATGGAGGCTAAAGAGCATCCCTCTAAAGAATGAATGGGTCAACCAGGAAATTAAAGAAGAATTTAAAAAATTCATGGAAACAAATGAAAATGAAAATACAACTGTTCAAAATCTTTGCGACACAGCAAAGGCGGTCCTGAGAGGAAAGTATATAGCAATACAAGTCTTTCTCAAGAAACAAGAAAGGTCTCAAGTACATAACCTAACCCTACACCTAAGGGAACTGGAGAAAGAAGAGCAAAGAAAGCCTTAACCCAGAAGGAGAAGAAAAATAATAAAGATCAGAGCAGAAATCAATGTAATAGAAACCAAAAGAACAGTAGAACAAATCAACAAAACTAGGAACTTGTTCTTTGAAAGAATTAATAAGATTGATAAGCCCCTGGCTAGATTTATTAAAAAGAAAAGGGAAAGGACCCAAATTAATAAAACCATGAAAGAAAGAAGAGAGATCACAACCAACACCAAAGAAATACAAAGAATTATAAGAACATAATATGAGCAACTCTACACCAGCAAATTTGACAATAAGGAAGAAACGGATGCATTCTTAGAGACATATAAACTACCAAACTGAACCAGGAAGAAATAGAAAACCTGAAGAGACCCATAACCAGTAATGAGATTGAAGTAGTCATCAAAAATCTTCCAACAAACAAGAGCCCAGGGCCAGACAGTTTCCCAGGGGAATCCTACCAAGTATTCAAAGAAGAATTAATACTTATTCTTCTGAAACTGTTCCAAAAAAATATAAATGGAAGGAAAACATCCTCATTTCTGGCCTCAAGGTCAGCATTACCTTGATCCCCAAACCAGACCAAGACCCCATCAAAAAGGAGAATTAGAGACCAATAACCTTGATGAACATGGATGCAAAAAGTCTCACCAAAATACTAGCCAAGAGGATCCAACAGTACATTAAAAGGATGATTCACCATGACCATGTGGGATTTATTCCTGGGCTGCAAGTTTGGTTCGACATCTGCAAAAAAATCAATGTGATGCAATACATTAATAAAAGAAAGAACAAGAACCATTTGAACTTCTGAATAGATGCTGAAAAAGCATTTGACAGAGTACAGCATCCTTTCTTGATCAAAACTCTTCGCAGTGTAGGGATAGAGGGAACATACCTGAATACCATAAAAGCCATCAATGAAAAACCCACAGTAAATATCATTCTCAATGGGAAAAAATGGAGCTTTTTCCCCAAGGGTCAGGAACACAGCAGGGCTATCCACCATCACCACTGCTATTCAACAGAGTACTAGAAGTCCTAGCCTCAGCAATCAGACAACAAAAAGAAATAAAAGGCATCCGAATCAGTAAAGAAGAAGTCAAACTCTCATGCTTTGCAGATGATATGATACTTCATGTGGAAAACCCAAAAGACTCCACTCCAAAACTGCTAGAACTCATACAGGAATTTAGTAAAGTGTCAGGATATAAATTCAATGTACAGAAATCAGCTGCATTTCTATACACCAACAGCAAGACAGAAGAAAGAGAAATTAAGGAGTCGATCCCATTTACAATTGCACCCAAAACCATAAGATACCTAGGAAGAAACCTAAACAAAGAGGCGAAGAATTTGTACTCATAAAGTACTATAGTACATGAGTACTATAAAGTACTCATAAAAGAAATTGAGGAAGACACAAAGAAATGGAAAAATGTTGCTTGTTCATGGATTGGAAGAACAAATATTGTGAAAATGTCTATGCTATCTAAAGCAATCTACACATTGCACTCTCTATTAAAATACCACTAATTTTTTTCAAAGAAATGGAACAAATAATCCCAAAATTTATATGGAACCAGAAAAGACCCCAAGTAGCCAAAGGAATGTTGAAAAAGAAAACCAAAGTTGGCAGCATCACAATTCCAGACTTCAAGCTCTATTACAACGTCGTAATCATCAATATAGTATGGTGCTGGCACAAAAACAGACACATAGATCATTGGAACAGAATAGAGAGCCCAGATATTGACCCTCTGCTCTATGGTCAAATAATCTTTGACAAAGCAGGAAATAATGTCCAATGGAAAAAAGACAATCTCTTCAAAAAACGGTGTTGGGAAAATTGGACAGCCTCATGCAGATGAATGAAACTGGATCATTTCCTTACACCACACACAAAAATAGACTCAAAATGGATGAAAGAGCTGAATGGGAGACAGGAATCCATCAAAATCCTTGAGGAGAACACAGGCAGTAATCTCTTCCACCTCAGTCGCAGCAACTTCTTCCTAGAAACATCGCCAAAGGCAAGGGAAGCAAGAGCAAAAATGAACTATTGGGACTTCAACAAGATCAAAAGCTTCTGTGCATCAAAGGAAACAGTGGACAAAGCCAAAAGACAACTGACATAATGGGAGAAGATATTTACAAATGACATATCAGATAAAGGGCTAGTATCCAAAATCTATGAAGAACTTATCAAACTCAACACCCAAAGAACAAATAATCCAATCAAGACAATGGGCAGGAGACATGAACAGACATTTCTGCAAAGAAGACATCCAAATAGCCAACAGACACATGAAGAAGTGCTCAACATCACTCGGCATCAGGGAAATACAAATCAAAACCACAGTGAGATACCACCTCACACCCATCAGAAAGGGTAAAATTCACAAGTCATGAAATGACAGATGTTGGCGAGGATGTGGAGAAAGGGGAACCCTCCTACACTGGTGGTGGGAATCCAAGCTGGTGCAACCACTCTAGAAAAAAGTAGAGGTTCCTCAAAAAGTTGAAAATAGAGCTACCCTAACCACCCAGCAATCACACTACTGGGTATTTAGCCTAAGATACAAATGTAGTGATCTAAAGGGGCGTGTGTACCCAAATGTTTATAGAAGCAATGTCCACAATAGCCAAACTATGGAAAGAACCTAGGTGTACATCAACAGATGAATGGATAAGGAAGAAGTGGTATATATATATATATATATATACACACACACACACAATGGAATACTATGCAGCCATCAACACCCCCCCCCGAAATCCTGTCATTTGCAACGACTTGGTTGGAACTAGAGGGTATTATGCTAAGCGAAATAAGTCAATCAGAGAAAGACAATTATCACATGATCTCTCTGATATGAGGCATTTGAGAGCAGGGTGAGGGGGTCGTTGGGGGTAGGGAGGGAAAAAAATGAAACAAGATACAACCAGAGAGGAAGAAAAACCATAAGACTCTTAATCTCATGAAAAAAACTGAGGGTTGCTGGGGGATGGGAAGAAAGGGATAGGGTGCCTGTGTTATGGGCATTGGGGAGGCTATGTGCTATGGTGAGTGCTGTGAATTGTGTAAGACTGATAATTTACAGACCTGTACCCCTGAAGCAAATGCTACATTTTATGTTAATTGAAAAAAAGGAAGAAAAAAAAAGGAAAGATAAGTTAGATCTTAACATTAACTAATTTGTAATGAATAAATGCAGTTTACTTTTAAAAAAAAGGAAATCAGCTTTTGGTTAAGAAGTACAGAAACCTGGGGCATCTAGGTGGCTCAGTCAGTTAAGAGTCTGCCTTTGGTTAAGGTCATGATCTCAGGGTCCTGGGATCGAGCCCCACATCAGGCTCCCTGCTCGGCAGGAAACCTGCTTCTCCCTTTCCCTCTGTGCTCTCTCAAATAAATAAATACAATATTTAAAAAGAAATCTTAAGAAAAAGGAGAAGTACAAAAACCCACTTCAACTAGCTCAATAAAAAATTCAATAAAATAGAGAGAAATTCAATAAAAAATTCAATAAAAAAAGTATGGGAGGAAATCAATCCCTTTCTCTGTGGAAACAAACAGCTTGGCCTCTTGAGAATGGCACATTTATGGATTTGTTCTCTCTCTGACTCTTTCTCCAGGACAAGAGATTTCTCAATTCTTCTTTCCATTCTTTTCTCTTCTTTAAGGCTTGGTTCATGCTCCACCATTAGTTCAGTTTGCATGTGGCTGTGGCTTGCTGGTGTTGCTTATGCTCACATTTATATGATCTTTCCACTCCCATGACCATGACTGGTTTTGTCTCTCCCAGTATCTGTTTTTGTACAGATCCTCAGTGCCCCAAATCCAAATTCCTGGGAAAGATAATCTGATTACCCCTGGTTGTTTTAATCAATCATCCTGATACAGTCAACTGTGCTCAGATGGAGCAAGATCTTTAGATGTATAGGACTTTTCTTTTCCAGGGGTTATGTATTCTCATAAGAAGAGCCTGTGAACAGGCAGACGATGTTACGTAAGTTGGTATTTATCACACGGGCAAAGTAGGAAAGAAAAAGAAATAAATGACACAGAGATGACATAGAAGAGCATGTTCAAGGAAATGTAAGCACTTTGCATGATTATTTATAACAGAGGTTGCTTAAATATTTAGGGTAACTAGGAAATAGGAAGAACAAAAGTGAAGAAGAAAGTATTGGTCTAACCCTTCACATACTGTGACTAGAGAAGAATGTCTAGCATCAAGTATCCCTTCATGAAAGGGCAGACACCAAAAGAAGTAAGCGAATGAATTTGCACCAAAAAGAAGAATAAAAGATGTAAAACAGATCATTGAGGGTAAAATCATTTATACATCCTGCACTAATCCTTCAGTTATTTGCATGTGATTTCTGGGAACAACCTGTGGATTCCACCCATTAAAGTGCTCAGTGGGGTGTTAGGAAAGGTGTTTTCTCTATATACGATTATTATGACTAAATTTGACCCCTGTATTATAAATTACCACTGCTCTTTGCTAATTTGCTATTTGTGTCTATGTTTTGTGAGTCTTTAATGAAACAAAATAGGTTTCTGGTAACAAGAAGGGAGACCCCTGCGGAAATACACATCAAATATTTTAGAAAATGTTGAAAAAGCTCTGAAGGTGCAAACCACAGAGGAATGCCTTTTTCTTAGCCCTGTCATGGCAATAGACAAAGGTTTCAGTAGTACTACATACATTAGTTTCTTGGTCAATGGGAAATAAATAAACCTGCCACTCTCTTGCTCCAGAGAATTCTTTAGGTTGTCTGGGCAGTAGATAAAATTGTTTCTAAAGTCCTTCAAATGTACATTTGCTGGTGTTCTGTCCTTTTATAAAACTGAATGTCAGAAAGGAAGGACCTATTTGCCAATAGTTGGTTTTAATTATTTTAAATGTCTCTATTTGAAGTTTGAAAATAGTATACATTTAAGCTAAAGCATGGGGGAGTAGCTGTTGTATTATTTGTACAAATGAATTAATCCCTTGGTCACGTTTTGACTTGTACATCAAAGTTGGGCCAATCACTCAAGGTTGAAATCCAGGATGAGCTTGGATCCTATTTTACATTAGAGTCTAAGTTATTACTGTGTTCACTTAGCCCTTGAAATCTTGCCTCCCTAGCAAAATGTTCCTGAGCTTTGATTATTTTAATTGCTTTTATTATGCAAACATTTTCTCCCTTTCCGAGTGAATCCAAATTAGAAAATGAATTCTTGGCACGCTCATCAGTGTAAGATATTAAACAGTTTTTGTCAGTATGTTTGTATTACAATTGGTCAAAGTCAGAAAATAAAATAACCTATATAAATACAGGATTGGGAAATCTAAACTATTTTATTTTTACTTATAGACATGTGTAATAATCTGTCCTTGGGAGAGGACATTAGCTTTTATGCCCCATTGCCCTTCTTCCACATTTTTCCATGACTTAGGTCATGTCTGGACCAGATTGATTGTGTCTGGTTAAATTATGACCCAGGAATGGGGTCAAAACCAAATATGTATATCTTATTATAAATCACAATATCACACCAGACCCTGGGTATGGGTTTTTAAAGATTATGGATGAGTGTGGCAGGGATCTTGACCTCCCAAATTCTAGCTTTGACTCTTAATTGGATTCTTCTACCGTCGGACCCTCAGTGTAACCGCGTGTTCTCTGACTTCCAGTTGTGTATTCCTGAAATTGGTGTCCAACCCCATAAGTTATTTCTTTCCCACATCTACCAGGACTGTCCAAACCACCATATAAGTGTTTATCCTTTTACTGGACACTCTTGCAAATAATTTCATTGTAAAACGATGAAGATAATATTAAAGACTTATAAAAAAGAATTATTTACTAAAGGCTTCAGGTACACAACAGTAATTTAGGCTTCTCTTAAAAAAATCCTAAAGAAATAGAGAAATAAGTTCCTCTGACATATAGGTATGTTTAAATACATAGAATTATAAAGAATTATAGTAATTTGACCATGTTGACTGAAAAAATTAGTAATTTAGTATGATTAAAACAAAGAAAACCAATCCCTCTACACAAAGCACTTCAACTCTTATTATGTTGTGCCATAGATTAACTTCCAATGTATTATAAATGTTAAAAAATAACCTACTGACTATTCCAAAGGAATTGTTTGAACTTCTACCGTGTCACGTGGCTCATTCCTTTTCAGTATTTTGGGGAGGAGGGAATCAACAAGATATGTAAGTAGCTTTATTATTGGGAATATCTACCAAAACAGTTGCAGTAATGTCACCCTTGAGTGCTCAAACTCTATGTCTCAAACCCTATAAGCAGCCTGTACATTTTTGCTCTGTGTAAGTTAATCAAACATGCACATTAGGGTGGCAATGTCAGACAGTGAAAGTTTCAAGCTAGCTCTAAAAATAGATCTCATTTTTATTAAAATATGCAAGAACTTTCAACATGTGGGTATAGAAGAGGCCACAGACAGGGCACTAAACCATAGCAGACAGTGCTGAAGAATGATCAGGGCCATGGCATGACAAGATGATGTGCCACACACACTGTGAGCTGCTGTCACACTGAGAGTCAATGTTCTGTAAATGCTGTGGACTTGTTTCATGTCGCTGTGGGTCTTTTCATCCCTTCAAGTTTGCAAATAGCAATTGTAATATTTAAAAATATGAAATGAACAAAGTATTGAGAATTCAGTATAACTTTCCTCTAAAAAGAAGAAAACCACAGTCTGGGTATTTCTCTGAAATATAAACACATTTTATTTCAAACCTTTGTGTTGGTAAAGCCTGACGTTAACTCTTTGTGCTTCATTGTCTCTTGAAAATCCTTTTGGCCAAATTCCATCCAACATGTGACATAGGAAACAACCAATATTCACCCACACACACCACTCCATGGAAATTTTAAAGCAAATCTGAGATGTAATATAATTCCACGAGTAAATAATGAGGTATGTATATGTAAAAGATAAGGATTAAAAAGGAAAGTAGAAAATACAATTATAATACCATCATCACAACCAATAGAATTAATGTCAATTCTTTCAAATCACTTACTATACAATCTGTGCTGTTTTCTCTGTCTCAAAAATGTCTTTTTATGATTGATTTGGTCAAATCAGGACCCAAACCATATATGTGAATTGCATCTAATTCATGTGCTTCGTAAGTCCTTTCTAATATAACATTACTTTCTCCTTTATACTTCCATTTGCTGAAGAAACTGGGTCACTATTCCTTGTTTTGACAGCTTACCTTCACAGTATCATCGAACATGTTTCTATAATTGGTATTTAGATTTAGAAGCTTGATTGGATTCAGGTTCAATACTGTTAAATACAAAATGGAGCCCAGACTTGAAAATTCCCTGAGCAGACAAAACTATTTAAGTCAAGTAAACAAAACTAAATCTAGCATATTTCATGTGCATAAGTGAAACTTAGGGTATTTCTTGTAACTGAATCTGATAATCATTAAAGAAACTTAAATCATCTTCCTAAAAATAGAATGAAATTATCACTTGTAACCACTCTGCCATCTGGAACTCCCCCCTGTAATAACCAATCATTATAAATCACTGTTAAACAACTTCTTCATTTTCACTTTTTCAGCCATCCTTGTAACATCATTCCTCCAGCATTTTATCAGTTTTAAATTTGAAAGCTCTAGTTTGTGACCTGTTCATATATGCATAATAAACTTTCACTAAATACTATTTATTGAGTGGGTGGTTTTAATTTCACTCTTTCTGAATTTTTGACAGTTTTCAGCTAGAATAGCTTATAGTTAGTGCTTTTTTTGTCTATTGCAGCACCAAACATAATGTCTGACTTCTCCACTATTAATAATATCACAAAAAACGGACCAGGGGGTTTTAGCTTTTGTAAAACAATCCTAATCTTTTACATATGGTTTAGGCAGTCACTGATAATCATTGCCAAGATTTGTTATTTCATTGGGAGTTACAACATGGCTATCTTTGAATTCTCTTCTTCCTTCTACATGTATTAGTTTCTATAAAAAAGAAATTTCACTCATTAACTATTCACTCATTAACTATTCTTGTATATACATACAAGACTGGCTAGATAAATATTTAATTCTTCTGCTTTATTAATTTTTAGAAAAACCAATTGATATTTAGCAACTATGCTAAGGTGGCTAAAGAGAATTTTTTTTTTAGATTTTATTTATTTATTTGACAGAGAGAGACACAGCGAGAGAGGGAACACAAAGAGAGGGAGTCAGAGAGGGAGAAGCAGATTTCCTGCTGAGCAGGGAGCCCAAGGTGGGGCTTGATCCCAGGACCCTGGGATCATGACCTGAGCCGAAGGCAGATGCTTAATGACTGAACCACCCAGGCACCCTGAGTTTTGTTTTTTTAAGTACCATTATAAACCCCATGTTTTCTTTATCTGTCTGGTATGCTTCAGTGGACTTGAATAATTACTATTTTGATGCTCAAGATGATTTATCTTTGGTAAATGTGACCTTTTATGTTGTCTTCTGTCTCTTTTTGACACAGTCTCAAGAGTTTTTTAGAGTTTCCTTGATTTTAGAGATGACAAGATATCTCAGATTCATCTTACACATTTACTGCCCAGATGAGGAATGGGCCATTTTTCTAATGGCTAGTTCCTTTTGGTGGAAAATGGTGTTTGAAGATGAAAATGGCACTAGGGGTGCCATTTCTTTTTTATTTTTATTTTTTTATTTTTTTCAGTGTTCCAAGAATCATTGTTTATGTGCCACACCCAGTGCTCCATGCAATACACGCCCTCCTTAATACCCATCACCAGACTCACCCACCCCCTACTTCCTTCCCCTCCACAACCCTCAATTTGTTTCTCAGAATCCACAGTCTCTCATCTTTCATTTCAGGGGTGCCATTTCTACTAGTTAGTAATTGCTTCTAGACAACTAAGTGGACAATACTAAGAAATATACATATTTTTAGAATGAAAAAATACCTTCACAGTTCATTAAACTGATGCTTCCAATTAAAATGAAAAAAAAATGAACATTTTTTTCATGTGTCTGTTGGCCATTTGTATGTCTTCTTTGGAGAAGTGTCTGTTGATGTCTTCTGCCCATTTTTTAACATGACTATCTGTTTTTTGGGCGTTGAGCCTAGAAGTTCTTTATAGATCTTGGATATCAGCCCTTCGTCTGTAGTGTCATTTGAGAATATCTTCTCCCATTCCGTGGGTTGCTTCTTTGTTTTGTTGATTGTTTCCTTTGCTGTGCAGAAGATTTTTATCTTGATGAAGTCCCAAAAGTTCATTTTTGCTTTGGTTTCCTTTGCCTTTGGTGACATGTCTTGAAAGAAGTTGCTGTGGCTCATGTCAAAAAGGTTACTGCCTATGTTCTCTAGGATTTTGATAGATTCCTGCTTCACACTGAAGTCTTTCATCCATTTCGAGTTTATCTTTGTGTATGGTGTGAGAGAATGGTCAAGTTTCATTCTTCTATACATGGCTGTACAATTTTCCCAGCACCATTTATTGAAGAGACTGTCTTTTTTTTCCACTGGATATTTTTTCCTGCTTTGTCAAAGATTATTCGACCGTAGAGTTGAGGGTCCATATCTGGACTCTCCACTCTGTCCCATTGGTCTATGTGTCTGTTTTTGTGCCAGTATCATGCTGTCTTGGTGATCACAGCTTTGTAGTAAAGCTTGAAATCAGGCAACGTGATGCCCCCAGCTTTGTTTTTCTTTTTCAACATTTCCTTAGCAATTTGTGGTCTTTTTTGGTTCCATACAAATTTTAAGACTGTTTGTTCTAGCACTTTGAAAAATGGCAGTGGAATTTTGATTGGGATGGCATTGAAAGTATAGATTGCTCTGGGCAGTATAGACATTTTAACAATGTTTATTCTTCTGATCCATGAGCATGGAATGCTTTTCCATCTTTTCGTATCTCATCACTAGCCATCAGGGAAACCCAAATCAAAACCACATTGAGATACCACCTTAGACCAGGTAGAATGGCCAAAATCAATAGGACAGGAATCGACAAGGGTTGGAGAGGATGTGGAGAAAGGGGAAACCTCTTTCACTGTTGGTGGGAATGCAAGTTGGTGCAGCCACTTTGGAAAACAGTGTGGAGATTCCTCAAAAAACTAAAAATATAGCTACCCTATCACCCTGCAACTGCACTACTGGGTATTTACCCCAAAGATACAGATGTAGGACTATATGTACCCCAATGTTCATAGCAGCAAAGTCCACAATCGCCAAACTGTGGAAAGAGCCAAGATGCCCTTCAACAGATGAATGCATAAAGAAGATGTGGTCCATATATACAATGGAATATTACTCAGCCATCAGAAAGGATGAATACCCAACACTTATATCAACATGGATGGGTCTGGAGGAGATTATGAGATTATGCTGGGTGAAATAAGTCAAGCAGAGAAAGTCAATTACCATATGGTTTCACTTACTTGTGGAATATAAGGAATAAAATGGAGGACTCTCAGAGGAGGAAAGGAAAAGTGAATTGGGATAAATCGGAGGGGGAGATGAATCATGGGAGGCTGTGGACTCTGAGAAGCAAACTGAGGGTCATGGAGGGGAGGGAAAAGGGGGGATGGGTGAGCCTAGTTGGGGGTATTAGGGAGGGCACGTATTGGATGGAGCACTGGGTGTGGTGCTAAAACAATGAATCTTGGATCACTGAAAATAAAAAGTATTTACGAGGTGAAACAAATAAATAAAATGCATAATTTCAACCTAAAAAATAAAAAAAATAAATGCAAAAATATGAGGTTTTTGCCTAACTTATCTGATTTATATCAAATATCTCTTAACCTCTTATCTCTTAATTTTGCCATGAGATATGGGTTTTCCTGTGGAAATATAGTAATGAAAGAATTAATAATTATGTCTTAAATACTTAGAAATGTCATTTCCACTTCTGTTTTCTCAACATCTCTATTTGTAAGTTGAAGTTAAATAAGTAGTATGTAAGTCAGTTCATAGAACTATCATAAAATTGCTTTGTAGTATTGAGGAAAGAGAATAATAACACTGATTGAAAGCAATATTTTGCTAGACAATATGATAGCATATGTTTACATATTACACATGTTTCTCATTCCAGCCTTAAACAAAACTATGATGTAGATATTTTTATTAGCCCCATTTTGCAAATGAGAAACCTGGGGCTTAAAAAGAAGTTAAATAACCCACAGGGATGGTAATTAATGCTACTACTACTACTACTACTAATAATACAGATAATAACCAGTATTAACGAGGATGTAGAAAAACACTGCTGGTGGGGATGTAAAATGATGCAGTCACTTTGGAAAACAGTTTGGCAGTTCTTCAAAAGATTAAACATAGATCTGCCATATTACCTAGATATATACCTAATAGAACTCAAAATAAGATTTTTATTTATTTATTTATTTGATAGAGAGAGATCACAAGTAGGCAGAGAGGCAGGCAGAGAGAGAAGGAAGCAGGCTCCCTGCTGAGCAGGGAGCCTGATGCGGGGCTCGATCCCAGGATCCTGAGATCATGACCTGAGCCGAAGGCAGAGGCTTTAACCCACTGAGCCACGCAGGCACCCTAGAACTCAAAATAAATAACCACATAAAAACTTACACATTGGGACACATGGGTGGCTTAGTTGTTGAACATCTGCCTTCCTCTTGGGTCATGATCCCAGGGTCCTTGGATTGAGCCCTGCGTTGGGCTCCCTGCTTGGTGGGAAGTCTGCTTCTCCCTCTCCCACTCCCCCTGCTAGTGTTCCCTCTCTTACTGTATCTCTTTCTGTCAAATAAATAAAATCTTAAAAAAAAACTTGCACATGAATGTTCATACCAGCGTTACTCATAGTAACCAAAAAATCAATCCAAAATAACCCAAATTACCCGTGAATGGATAAACTGAAAGTCAGAGAGCTTAATAATAGAATAGAATTCAGCCATAAAAAGGAATCAAATACTGACATATGCTACAATCTAGATGAATTGGGAAAATTATGCTAATAAAGGAAGCCAGACACAAAGCAAACCACAAAAGGCTCTTAACTCTAGGGAACAAACTGAGAGTTTGCTGGAGGGGAGGTGGGTGGAAGAATGGGGTATTTGTGTGATGGGCTTTAAGGAGGACACCTGACTTAATGAGCACTGGGTATTATATGCAACTGGTGAGTCACTAAATTCTACCCCTGAAACGAACACACTATACATTAACTAAATTGATTTAATTTTTTTAAAAAAGACCACATATTGCTTGACTCCATTTATACAGGATGTTCAGAACAAATCAATAGAAATAGAATGCAGATTAGTTCGTTGTTGCTAGGGGCTGGAGGGAAGGGGAGTAGCTGCCAATGGCATGGACTTTCTTTTTGGAGTGATGAAAATGTTCTGGAATTATGTAGTGTTGATATTATATTCACTCATTATTTTTGAATATACTAAAAACTGCCAAGTTGTACAATTTAAAAGGGTGAATTTTATGGTATATGAGTTATACCTCAATAAAGCTGTTATTTAAAAATAAGGTTAAGAGTTTATGTAGTATTACCAAATTGAAACAGGGTAAGCCAATATTTGAACCAAGGGTATCTAGCTCTAGAGCCTGCATTTTTAATAGTTAAATTTTCTCTATCTCTAATGAGAAGAAATATACTAGCTGGTATCATTTTATTTGTCATTTGCTTGCCCCAAGGATATACTGTAGTATACATGGGAGGGCCAGGCTGAAGACTTCTATGAATAGTTTTCTCAAAACAGAGCTTTTGGTAATGATCAGTTATAATTAATTATAACCACAGTCAAGAACCTGGAGGATATATATTTCATTGCAGATAAAACTCTTCAGTACCTATGAACTTCCTATTATTGAATCCTCTTATTCTATCACACCTCACATCTAACCCATCACGAATCTTGGCTCTATCTTCAAAGTATATCCAGAATCTGATCTCTTCTCACTGCTGTCAACAACATCACCTTCATCCAGGCCACCATTACCTCTCACCAAGACATTGAAATAGCCTCCTAACTGGTCTTGCTTTCCTTCTGTTCTTATCTAGTATATGTACTCTGCACACTAGCCATATGGTATATTAAAAATGAAGGTCAGATCAGATTCCTCTTCTGCCTCTTTTCAAAGCCCATTTTTCCCAGTACAAATTCTAAAATCTTTCCAAGTCCTCCAAAATCTGCCGACATCTCTGACCTCATGCACTCATGCTTTTCTTCCCTCATTGTACTTAGATATTCTAGTTTCATGTCTTGAATAATAATCTGGTCATACTTCAGTAACTTTGTACTTACTGTATGAAGAATACATGACCTTTTAGATAGCTCTTGACCTAGAAATCCACATGATCCCCTCACTTCATTCTTGTCTCCTCTCAAACTTCACCTTAACAGAGAGGACTTTCTCAAATGTCTTGCCTAGAAGATATCCTCTCTAACCTCTTGCCCTGCATTGTTTTTTTTTTTCTAAATAGCACTTGCCACCACCTGACATATATTTATTTATTGTTTTCTCCATGCACACTCCTAAGCAGATGGAATTACATTGAACTAGAAAGCTTCTGCACAGGAAAAAAATAACCAATAAACTGGAAAGACAACTTACAGAGTTGAAGAAAATATTTGCAAACTATCTGATAAGGGGTTAATATTCAAAATATATAAGGAACTCATAGAACTCAGTAGCAAAAAAATGATGAATAATAATAAATCGATTAAAACACGAATAAAGGAGCTGAAAAGATAGTTTTCAAAGGAGACATGCACGTAGCCAACAAGTATGAAAAGGTGCTCAGCATAAGTAATCACCAGGGAAATGCTAATCAAAACCACAGTAAGTTATCATCTTATACCTGTTAAGAAGGCTTCTATTAAAAAAAAAAGACAAATGTTGGTAAAGACACGAAGAGGGAACCTTGGTGCACTGCTGGTGAACACATAAATTGGCGCAGCCATTATGGAAACGATTATAGAAAGCTGAAAAATAGAACTATTATATGATCTAGCAGTGCCCCCACTGGATATTTATCTAAAGGAATTTAAACCAAGATCTCAAAGAGATACCTGTACTTTCATATTCATTGAAGGATTATCCACAATAGCCAAGATATGGAAACAACTTAAATGCTCTTGACAAATGAATCAATAAGAACATGTGATACATATATACAATGGAATATTATTCAGCCTTGAAAAAGAAGGAAGCTTTGACCTTTGCAACATGGTTGGATCTGAAGGACATGCTGAGCAAAATGAGCCAGACCCACAAAGGCAAATACTTTATGATCTCAATTATGTATAGAGTCTAAAATAGCCAAACCTATAGAAGCAAAGAGTAGAAAGGTAGCTCCTAGGACCTGAAGGGAAGGAAAAAATAGGGAAGTGATGGCCAAATGACATAAGGTTTTAGTTATGGAAGATAAATAAGTTCTAGAGATCTGCTATATAGCATTGTGCCTATAGCTAACAATAGCATACTAAAAATAATAACTAAGCTAACAATAATATACTAATAATGTACTATAATAATTTAGTAAGAGGGTAAACCTTATGTTAAGTGTTCTTACTACACACACACAAAAACATAAGATAATAATTAAGGAGGTAGGAGGAAACTTTGGATGGTCCTGGATATATTTACTGTCTTCATGGCAGTGATGGATTCATAGGTGTATACTTTTGCCCAAATTCATTGACCTGTATACATTAAATGTGTACATTGAAAAATTTTCAGCTTTATTGAGGTATAATTGACAAATAAAATTGTAAGATGTTTGAAGTGTACAACACAATGATTTCGTATATGTATACGTTATGAAAGGACCTCCCCGAATCAAGTTAATTAACACCATCCATCACCTACATATTTACATTTTACCTTTTTTTATTTTTGGTGAGACACTTAACTTCTGATCCCTTAGTATATTTCAATAATACAATACAGCGTTATCAACTATAACCACTAAGCTATACATTAAATTTCTTATTCATCTCATAAGTGAAAGTTTGTACCCATTTATCAACTTCTATTTCCCTAATTACCTATCCCTGACAGCCATTTTCTACTTTGTTTCTATAAGTTCCACTTTTTTTTTCATATTCCACAAACAAGAGATAACATACATCATATTTCTTTGTCTGGCTAAGTTATCTTAACATTATGCCTTCCAATTTTATCAATGTTGCCACAAAGCACAGGATTTCTTCTTTCTTAAGGCTGAATCATATTTTGTATTTTATTATAAACATATACCACACTTTCTTTATCCATTCATCTGTCAGCGGACATTTAGGTTGTTTCCAGATCCAGGCCTTTGTGAATAATGCTACAGTGAACATGGGAGGCTTTTGTGCAAGGCCACACCACCTTCTGGAGCAACTATTCTATTTTCAACAAAAACTAGCTTTTTACTGGCTTCTGGCAACAACCAGTAACATGAAACAAAGCTACTCATTCTGGACTGGGCATTATCTTGTTTATATAGCCATGAAGTTAGGCATTTCCAGCACCAATCTACCAACCATTTGAAGTCATATGTACAGAATGGAACCCGTGCCCCTATTAAGGTCTCAAAGGTAAAAGTCAGTTCAATGAATGGTTTCTTAATGCCTGAAAATGTGATTCCTCCCACTTGACTACCACCTCTTTTTTAAACGTATGCCTTTTGCTTGAAGAGGGATCTTTCTTATGACCAGTTGACACAAAAGGATAAGACTCAAAGCTGGGTTATCAATGACCCCAAGGCCAGATTACCAATGGCCCCAGTATCAATGAAATGTGAGCAGTGTGGTATTACAGTTTTTCTCAGGCATGATAAAAAAAAAAAAACAACTGGGGAGGAAATTTCTCATTGGCCATTGTGCTTGGTAGAAGGTCGGCTTGAAGTCAAGATTTACACTGATTCCTGAGAAGTAGCAAATAATTTTTATAAATAACCGAGGGAAGAAACAAGATAATGACCTCATGAGATGAAGAATAGAAGAGTATATTGCAGAGCCATGATATTAAGTTTCTCCCTGACATGTAGAATTCTTCTTGCTATCAAATAAATATATATGCTCACTAATTGCTTGCAATGTTTATTTTTCATATTCTGCCAACATGAGAACAAAATGCCTCATAATTAGAACTCACTTTTTGAGTGAGAGACAAATTGGAGAATGACACAAAGAACATTTAGATAAATCATTTGGGTCACCCAGAATAGATCCAGGTCTGAACATAAATAAGTGTGTGCTTATCAGAGGTTCCCTACCAGAAATTTTCATGGGAGAATCAGGAAATGAACAATATGTTTTAACTGTTGTTTTCACATTTGTGCTTGTCAGTAAATCTTTCCCATCCTACCTAGTAGTTGCTAAAAGAGGTTCATGAATCAGGTAGCAGTTAAGGCAGGATGGAGGACATACATGGGCTCAAAAGACTAAATTTGATTTCCTAAAGCCAGTAGGAATACCACTGTGCTGAAAATAAAGTGACCTGCCTTTTGGCATCACCATGGGGGCCAGTTACCTACCCAGTAACAAGTGAATAACTTTGATCTTTTTCTTTTGGAGAGAGGACAATATGTTTTTTCTGATATAACCTGCTATTGATTTTTATTTTCCTTTTATGTTCAATATGTCTCAGAAAGTAGACATAGGCTTATTGAATATTTTACTCACTACCATGAAATACTGCACAGCACTTCTTCCAACCAAGGAATCTGTTTCCAAAAAAAGGCAATAGGTAGACATTACATGAATTATTTTATAATTCCTTATTATTTATGGATAGTAAGCCTCGAAGGATTGGCCTATTGAGAATTCCACTCTGACCCCAGCTGAGGGTGACCAGCTCAGACACCCCGCTAACTTTCCAGCAAGTTTAATGTGCTGATTGCAGGAGGTATTATTAGCTGAACCATAAGTCAGCATTTACATTCTCTCCCATTTGCTGAAACTCCCTGATAGCCATTTTGAGTCTTTCGTGACTCTAGAGCAGCCTTCTTAAGCAGAAAAGGCTATCATCATATTGTCCAGGATGATCAATTCTCACTATCAAGAGAAAATAGAGGTACTTTTACAGAGTAAGGGCTGAGCGGTAAGTGTGATGTTGACTCTATGTTTTATCATTCCCTGAGGTAAAAAGGTATTGAAAATCTCCTACAACTTCATCTAATTGGATTTTCAAGGGCTCAAATCCCTCATAATTTTTCCACCTGACAAACTCTGGTACAGCCTGAGAGGAAAAAAAGCTGGAATGAGTGAAAGACATGGAGGATAGACGTGGAGCCTTGGGACCAACTATAGAAGTGACACCTGTAATATATACCTGTGTTTAGCTATTAATCATCTCTGTTGGTAGTTACCAACATACTAACATAACAATTTTCTTTCCCTACAACTGGGCATAGTGTTTAATGGATGTTAAATTTACCACTAGTCTAAGTTACAAAGAAAGGTGAGCAGTACATAAAAGGGTTATGATAAATTAGGTTGGGCAAGTGTTAATAATTGTACATTTTTATTTATGTAAATAATTTTGTACGAGGCACATTTAGGAATATATGTACAGGAAGAAGGATATGTGTGTAGGCAGCAAAGTGGTAGGATATGTTGAAGATGAGAGTTATGATGTTATTGAACCTCAACTTCTCATTTTTGCTAACTACTTCAACATATACAAAATACAAGGAGAGAAGTGGCCTCAGGGGAGAAAACTCTAGCTCACTTTTAGTCTTTTTTTAAAAAAATATTTTATTTAGTTAACAGAGAGAGAGCACAAGTAGGCAGAGCAGCAGGCGGAGGGAGAGGGAGAAGCAGGCTCTCCGACGAGCAGGGAGCCCGATGTGGGATTCAGTCCCAGGACCCTGGGATCATGAACTGAGCTGAAGGCAGCCACTTAAACAACTGAGCCACCCAGGCACCCCCAGTTCACTCTTAGTCTTATCAAGTTTGTGTTATCTATAGAACATCCCGTTAGAGGTGTAAATTCAGATTTGTATCAATGCGTCTATAACTCAGAGAAGACCTTGGGGTTGGAGACACAGATTAGAAATCCTCAGAGTACAACCTATCTACATGTGTCTGAAATCATCCAAGGAGCCTGAGTAACATGAGAGGATGCAACTTTGGAGAACTGAGATGTCAAGGACAGTGAAGGTATCCACAAATGGGGGAACACTACTAAAAATGTCACAGAAACAGCAAGAAAAATGTTTCAAGGAAGAAAGAGTGAAAATGGCATCAGACCCTACTTCAAGAATTATAAGGCTACTGGTGTTCTAAGAAGAGAAGTTTCATAGAATGAAAGGGATAGTGTAGCTGGCATAGAAAAGGGAAGGAAGAGAAGAAAAACTTAGTTTCAATCAGTTTAGCTGTGAAGGGAAAGGACAAAACAGCATAATGTCCTTATGAGATAAAGAGTAGAAGAATATATAGGAAAGCCATGATACGACTCAGTTTCTCCTTGAGGTGTAGCATTCTGATGGCTATCAATAAAAACATATGCTCAATAATTGCTTGCAAAGTTGTGTTTATTTTTCAGATCCAGTCAACAAGAGAACAAAATGCCTTATAATGAGAACTCATTTTTGAGTGAGATACACATATTTAGTTACCTATTTAGTGATCATTTTTGTTCATTTATAAAATAAATAGCTGGCCTGTTCTACCTGGAAAGGTTATAATAGTTTTAATTGGCTGCTGGGGTTACAGATTGTTGGCATATGTCTGAGCAAGAACATGTTGTGACGTGCCTATATCTGTAAGGTGTTGTACTGCCATCCGGACAGTTAAGAACAACTTCTCGGAACTCATAGTTATCTTCTCGGCAACAAAGGCATGAATTTGTCAACTTAAAGAGTGTATAATTGTACCTAAAGGAAAAGAAAATTCAGCAATAAATATTTTTGGGATATCTTCTGAAGCAAATTGACATCAGCTCAAATTATAATTGTTAAGATGATTTAGCAACCCTTCCAATCAATTTATTCTTTTCTTACACCTTTCGTTTCCCCCTCACCATGAACTTCTTATGTGAATCAGTGATGTTAGTATTTAAGACCAAAAGAAATAAATCCAAAATGGAAATGTATAAGCTCATAATTAGAGCATTATGGTGCAGAAGTATAAACAGATTTTTAAATAAACAACTTCATGCCAAATTATTATTCTCCATATATTAATCTGTACATGAAAGTATCCATGAAGAAAAAATATATATATTATGTCTAACATGCAAGAGATGGTTTAGAAACACATTTTTAAGCAAGAGTACTTGGTCAAGTACTTTGGGTAATCACTGTGCGAAAATAAATACATTTGCGATGAGCATATTATGCTTGATTTATTTAGGAAACTACTTTAAAATGATTCATCGCCATTGAAAATATTTATTTCTCATATCTTAGATATTTTAGATATTTGTTTTACCAGGTCTTGATCATTAGCTATCATGTAAAGTTTATTCCATGTAATGTTTTGAAAGCTTAATTTCCTCCACAATGTTACAAAATTAATGCACAGTACGCATTCAAAGAAAAACTCACCGGACAGTCTTCTTGCATTCCCCTACACATCTTGTCATCTGGATTCTTTTCTGGCAACCATTGTACTTAATAGTCACATTCACAGGTGCAGATCTACAACTAGTCTTACCTAAAATAAAATGGATAACAGAGTAACAAATGAGGTTTAACATTAACAATTGCTCAGTCTCCATTTTCTTAACCCTAAGTAGAGAATAACAACCAAAAATACTTCACAGCGTTGTTGAAGAGATTAACTTCCTCAGCACCTAGCACAAGCTACCCAATTAATATTCAATAATTGTCTTTAATAAATGTTAACTTTTTTATTATTGCAATCATTACTAACACAGGAGAAGGAGGAGGGAGGGGACAAGGGAGAAAGGAGGAGGGAAGAGAGGGGAGGGAGTGGGCTGTTTCTGACATCCATTTCTCCTTTTTGATGGTACTTACATTCTAATATATCAATTTACAACACAACCTGCTGATATTAGGAGAGCAAACTACATTTTTTTCATGAAAATTAAATTATGAAAAAATGACAAGTATCAATTATTAGCTTATAGATATAGGTTAGATTACCTGTTATGTTAAAAAACACAGGAGAATTTCTATTAATGATCTGCCATTTTGTTTTAAACAAACAGTAAATTTTTGTCAACAGTTGACATTTCCTCTATGTGTGGAGCTTAATGCTACTTACATGTATAGCAACATTTTTTTGAATCATAGACTCTGTCTTCCTATAGGGGCAAGAGAAATAGGAAAAAACACTTTAAAAGTCTGTATTTTTATATAAGTGATATGACATTTCTTAACTTACTGGAGTAAGATTACAAAGGGAGAAATGGAACAGGTAAACAAGATGATCTCTGATCTAGGAAGCATGGATGAAAGAGCATAAAAATAAAAATGAGTCTGAATATTTACACTAAAATTTTTCAGTAGTGGGTAGAGAGGGGAAACATTAAATCCTTCTTTAAAATAATAAGCAAAAAGGTAAAAAAATTTCTCTCCCTTATTTTAATTGAATAATACCTTAATATTGATATTACTAGTAGACGCTGTAAGTATCTCATAGGCAGGATTTTTCTCTTACACATTATTATAATCTCATACCTATCAATATTTCAAAGTAAAAACTCAATAAATGCTTAAATCCAACATTGGAGTACTGAAATCAAACTGAAATCAAGCTATATTATAAATTATATCTCCAGAAAGAAAAAATAGCTAAGTTCGAACCATAAATTGTGAGCATTTATTATTAACTAATTAATTTAATTAGAACTTAAGATGAAAACTTAGCATATTGGGAGGAGGGTAAAAATGAAGACTGTGTCACAAAGAGAGTTCTGAACAGTAAACTTACATGTGATTTTATGGAAATTTTATATTTTTATAGAAAATGATTAACCAGAATCCACTCACCTTGCAAAAAAACTAAGATTTTTTTTTGGTTTGTTTAAAAATGGTACAATGCTTTCTAAAGTGACTTACTTCTAGAATAGCACTAAATTAAGTTTTATAGAGCCTACAAATATAACTTTGATATGAAAAATATACTTGGCAATAAAAGGTGTGAAACATAGCTGGAACAGAATCCACAAGGAATTTATGTCTGTTGGCCAGACACATATTTTCCAAATGAGAAAGAAGATAGCTTTTGTTTATAAGAAGTGGATGTTGTTGATCATTACTTAAGAAGATGACTTACTTCTGGACACCAGGTCTGCTTTGGACAGTCTTGGACTACTGCAACAAAACCAGTGTCATTGCAGGAGTAGGAGATGCATGGGTTGTTGGGATCATCAAATGAAGCACCAATCTGGGAAGCAGAAAGGAAGAGAGAACAAAGTAATTATTGACCGTGATTTCTTTCTGAGGTTGAAAATAAAATCTGTAAAAAAAATTTCAAATTCATAATGTTTAATGCATTTCTAGAGACACTTTCGGTCATTAATTAATACGTAAGGAAAAGTGGATTGAAAGACTTCTACTTCCATGAATAAACCAGTGTGCCTCCTTGAGAGCACAGAATGTGTCAAGAGTCTCAATCCTTAAATGAAGATCCGTATACTCTATTAATCTACTCAGTTACTCTAGTTTTCAAGTATTTTCAAGAAAGGTTATTTTATGGTTAGCAGTCAACCAATTGTTATGCTATTAAGTTTGAGGGAAAATAAGAAAGCTAAGTAGAAAAAAAATGGTACAAAATAGCTCTATCAGATACCAAAAATGACAAACCCACAAGACATCCTACTTCTACCTCAGCTGTGTTCTTACTCCTGCTTGTGTTCCTATACTTTTAAAGTTCTCTGGATTGCTTTAAAAATAATTTATGTTCAAAATTCAAACTCCAGTTTGGGAAACTGTATTTCAAACTGCAAATTTAACTTTCTGGTAAACTGGAATTTTGTTATTTCAATTATTTTGCATATAAATAATTAGAGGTAAAACTTTCCTTTTGTTCTTTAAACATCATCGTATTTTATGTTTAAAAACTGGCATAGATTCTCAAGTCACTATCATCTTTGGAAACTAAAAATTAAGAAACCCAGACAGAATTTGAGTGTGATAAGTTATTGAGCTAAAACTCTCATTGGCTCTGTTTTCTATATTTCTTAACATACTGCATAGATTTTATTTTAGACTTTTTAAATATTTAGTATCACCAGTTCAAATGTATTATCAATTTGAGAACCATCTGGGTTTTATGACTTGGTGCTTTTTCTAAAAAGTTAAATTACTTTCCAAAATGCCAAATCAGTTGTCAAAATCCAGCCCTGTATATACGTGTTGGTATATTCACACAATGGGGTTCTGGTCTTTGGAGGTTTTTCATTTGATCTCTGACAGTTTGGCCATCTGATCTTTCTGGTTATAATTACAGTTTAACTCTGTTCAGTGATTTAAATGTCACAGACTGTGCCTTCCCCATCTGGTCAGACCCCTGGGAAATTTTATTCAGAAGTTAGGTAGTTAATTATCAAATATATTTTACCCCTTTGAACTGAGCCATGCTGAGTGCTACATTTGATGCTCCTTCTGAAAGGAATATAGGGGAAGAAATTGAGCAGATTCTGCTCCATCATTATCTATGGATTTTCTATATTACAAACTGGGAGAGCCTGCTATTTATTCATAATTATGTAAATAAAAATATTTTAAAGTAAAAACAGCCTTACCTCATAATCAATACTGTTAAACAAACATGTTCTTGGTTCTGAAAAATAAATACATTATTTTATCTTAAAATAAACATTATAATTGTTTTTAATTATAAACCAGAGACCGTACATAGGATCATATTTATCAACCAATTAAAATGTTCCTTTCCACAACACCATTATCTCCTTTTAATCTACCAATTATATTCATAATTGTTAATTCTGGGTTTCCTCCACTCCAAAGACACTGAACTTTATAAGAGGGCAAGTACAATTCTGTTTTACTGATCACACCCATCTAGCATAGAGTTGACACATATTAGAAGCTCAATAAATATTTCTTGAACACATGAATAAGTAAATAACTATTCAATTCAAACAATGTATTGTAGATACACACCACAGTATCCGATTTCACAGCAGGTGTCGTTATCTCGGAACTTTACAAGTCTCTCTCCAGTTTTGCATGTGGGTGCAGAAGGGCACTCCTTGCGGCTACAGTCCACAGTATTTGCATCAGTACAGGTGCATGTGTAACAATTGGCAGTCCATTCCTCTCCAGGCTACAGAAACAAACAAAGTTTAGTTTGTAAAAGAAACAAATACTTTCTTTTAGCATTCTATTCAAATACAGGAATGACAGCAAATTTGGATTAAAGTAGAGAAAAACTATACTTACAGATTTCTCTTCTCCCAATGGACCATGACAAACTGTTAACATGAGATGATAAATGCTAATTAAATTTGGCAAAATAGAACCATCTGTTATATGTAGATAACCACCAGGTTGCCAATACTGGAACTGGAACTAGGGTTTCAGAAACAGAATTATGGAGAATTGTATGGTACCTTAAGGGGGATAAATCACATCCATTTACTTGAGTAAACTGTCTCTAATGAGTATAGATATATTTTCTATTTTACAATCCCAGCACAGGATAATCATTAATTTCTGCTGGCAGTGGTCAATAATTCTTATGATTACTATTTTGCAGTCTGACTTCTACCACCATAATCCTACAAGTCACTAAGACTTTGTAATTATCAGTTCTTAAGGCTCTTTATCAGTTTTTCAAGTTCCCTACAATTGCTGACATTTTTAACTTTCATGTTCTTGGAAATGTTCTCCTTCCTTCAAATTGAACACTCTGAAATTCCTTTCTTTATTAGCAGCTCTTTCTCTTGCCTCTCATTGTCTCTGCCCTTTCCCTGGTACTTTCTACCACCTCCACTCCACTGTAATGTCAGGTGGATGACTCTCAAATTTGTAGCTCCAGCCTAGACACCTCTTGTAAAGTCCAGGCCCAGGATTCCCTCAGCCTAATAGTATCACAGCAGATCTATGAGACCCTCAAACTCAATACGTACAAAACAGATTATATCATCACCCATTTCTCATCTGGACTGGCTTCCTCCTGTTGAGAACCAAACTATTCTTTCAATTATTTGAGCTTTAAACTTAGGACTCATTTTGATTTCTTCCATTTAATCACTTGGCATCCAATCGACCACAAAATCCTGTATTTTCATCTTCACTTCAACCCCTTCCTTTCCTGGTTATACTACAATGCTACCCCAGGACTTTGTTATCTTTAAGCTAGCATACTTGGGCTTTTCCAGAAAACTCGGACTCGTACTTCTTCCTGATCCAATCAATTCCTTATACTACAGGTAGAATAATTTTTCTAAAGCCTAATTTTCATCTCATCATTGCCTTGGTTGAAAACCTTTTTTTTTTTAAACTATTTTTTTTTTTACTTGAGAGAGAGAGAGAGCACAGGTGAGGGGCAGAGGGAGAGAATCTTCAAGCAGATTCCCTGCTGAGCATGGAGCCCAACTTGGGACTTGATCTCACAACCCATGAGATCGTGGCCTGAGACAAAAACAAGATGCTTAACCAGCTGAGTCCCCAAGGCACCCCTTGGCTAGAAACTTCTGATGGCCTCTTATAGGCTTGTAAAACAAATACTTTGTTTTAGCAGTCTAGCTTCTGAGGTCTGCCACAGTGTGACTCAAATCTCCCTTCTCAGCTTAGTCTCACTGCTCTCATTTACATACCCTGAACTAGTCTACGTATTGTTCTCAAGTTCCAGTTCTGTAGTGAAATACCTGAGTCCTCCAAAGTACACAATACATGTAACACATACATGACACATAAAATGTGCTCTCTATATAATACACATTTCACGTTTTTTAAAGAGAAATTTATTTTTAGCCTTATATGAAAAATTGCCTATGTTTCTTTAAAAATATTCCTCTCCAACTATATCCTAAGATCAGAGAATGATTTTGGAGTGTAACTTCTGTTATTTCCTACAAAATACATCATATTGGATTGAGAATAGTGGGAACTCCAAATCCTCTGAAATCACTGAACTTTGGTTAACTTTAATTTCTCTTGCTACAATTCAATCCTGAAAAAATCCATAATTGTCTAGCTTAAAAAACACTATCAAATGACAATTTTTGGATGAAGATGTCATAATCACACAGAACAGTTTATTTAGTAGGTAAACTCTTTTGAGTAAGCAACAAGATACATTGGTTTGGTTTGGTTGCATTAGTTTGTGGGTGAGAAAACAGACTAGCATTAACTATTTGGTGAATAAAAGCTAAACTCATCCATTTAAAGTTTTCCTATTCTGTAACATTTCCACAGCTAGCGACTTTTATTGTCATGGCTTCTGATACTTGATTTGCAAGGAGAACAATTAATGTAGAATGATTGAATTTCAAGTGGAAGTATTATTACCTGGAGGTGGTGTATGTGATGGTGGACATCCTGTGAAAAAACAGACACCACATGTTAGCCTCTAAAGTTACTGAAATTGTTTAGGAGTAAAATTTCTAATAACGTAAAATAATTGGCTACATCACTAGTCTTACAAACAGACCTATTCCTGTCTACCTTCACTTTCTGCTCCTCATGGCATTTCAAATTCCATCTTTAGAGAATGTTCCCTTTCAAGCTCAAATTTTAATGGGTGGGGAATATGGGAGTCTGAAGGAGAAAGGAGAAAACATTAAGGCAAACTTCTCTTCAATTTTTTTTTTGGCAGACACTGCTAACAGAACAGTAAAATATATATTCAAAAAGGAAGAGGATAATTCAAATATAGGAAAATATAAGTATTATTACTTGTCCAGTGTTAGTCCTTTATCTTTTTATCCTCTTTTTAACTTCCTGAAATATTTCAATCTTATTCCATCTCCACCTGCACCAAACGATTTAAGCTGGTTATGTTTCTTTTTAAGTCTTCACACATCACATATTTTGTTAAACTCAAAAATTCAATGAAAAATTTCAAATTCTATTACCAAACTTCTAAAAAATTAATATTTTTATTCTACCTACCAAACAAAAGGCCAGCTTAGAAGTAACAGAATGTTTGAGAGGAACTTAAAATTGTTACATGTTTAGGTAAAGGGACTCAACAACCAATAGATACAGAAAAAGAGAAAGAAAATTAGTTAAAGATGTGGGAGTCTGGGGAACAAATGTGTCTCTTTACTGAAGGAGGCTAAGCTCATCACCAATTATAAATGCTTAGCAGACTAGCAGAACCCAACAACAGGAGAGAGAAATGACCTAACAGACATAGGTTCACTAATTAGGAAGTTATACATTGCCAGCACTCATTTTTTTACATTTTAGTTTCAGAGGTTTCCTTGACTTCTGTGGAAGCAGTGGCTGCTATGGAAATAACCCAAATGGTGACTGGAGAAGCTAGAGTTTGACTTCTGATAAGCTGCTCTGTCCTTTGAGATGCCACCAAGCAAAATTCTTTTATTACTATTTGACTTACCTGTGGTAGAAATTCCAGGAGCAGTGGTTGTTTCAAATGCTTCCCTGGAGGTACCTAAAATGAAGAGGGAGAAAAGCAATGAACTTTTTCTGCTTTCAGAAGAAAAGGTCCTAAGACATCTTCACATGGAACAAGAGTCTCAGAGCACCTGCAATGTACTAATGCATCTACTAATGTCAGTGCATGCTCTTGTGGCTGAAACACAAAAGCTCTCTCTTAGCAATCCCCTTGACAGAAATGAATTGAATATTTTTCCTTGACCCCAGTAAATTTCCCACTTATAGGTCACTTTCTCTATGTGATACAAACTTTCTTCACAACAAATCCTTCTACTTCCTATAACTTGGTTTCCCGGTTCTCCTGTATTAGTTTTTAGGAGAACAGGTTGTGGGTATGAAATAAACAAGAATTCAGTTTAGGTCATGTCAATTATAGGATGCCTATTAGACATCCAAATGGAAATGTTAAGTTAGCAACTGAGTCTGAATCTAGACTTCCAGAGAATTCAAGCTTAGAGACATATATTTGGAAACTTGCATCTAAGCTGTCTTTAAAAATGTTCTATACTTGAATTACTTCCTACAGATTATGCAACTACCCCCACTAGGCCTGTCTTGTCTCTGACTACCATAAGCTTCTCTCTGAGCTCAGTTTAAGGGAAAATCCCATCATCCAAGTCATGCTCTTGCATTTTTCTACATACTAGTTTGCTAATATCTGATTGCCTCTGAAACCTCGTTTATTTTCTTTCTTTTAAAAAAAGATGTTATTTATTTATTTGAGAGAGTGAGAGAGGGAGCATAAGCAGGGGGAAGGGGCAGAGAGAGAGAGAGGAAGAAGCAGACTCCCCACTAAGCAGGGAGCCCCACACAGGGCTCCATCCCAGGAACCTGGGACCATGACCTGAGATGAAGGCAGATGCTTAATCAACTGAGCCACCCAGGCACCCTATGAAACTTCAAGTTTATTTTCATTCAAGTAACTTTGAATTATTATTTTGTTTGAAGTCTTGAAACAATTCCACATTACCTCATATTCTGTCATCCTTTAACACTAAGTAAAGCATACATTTTGGTTTCCTCTATCGTTGGCATTCTAAAACCATGTTGGGCTTTGTCTCTTTTATTCTAAGCTCTTACTTCTTCCGTTCTGTGTCACAATTATTTTTACCCTGTCCTGTACAATCCACATTCAATGATTTAAAAAACCTCTTCTATATACTTAACTATTTTAAAAAATGCTTCTACCTCCTCCTGGCCTTAGGCAATTTTATAACAAACTGGCATCACCCAGAATGCTCCAGATCCTAGATCTTATTATCAAAAATTCCCCCAAGAGAACAGATGAGGATTGAAACGTTAAATTTGTAGGGACATGGATCTACACAATAGTGTGTGTGGGGATGGTGCCTCTTTCAAGCAAAGCTTCACTACTTGGGTATAGTAGCAAATAGCCTATTCCCTCCCAAACCTTTAATCCTTCTGGAAGGTTATCTTTCATATAGTCTGTTATTTTTATCTCATTAATAAAAAATAAAGCCGCTGAATCTGTTACTATATTGGCAACTCTTATTCATTTTTTACATGATGAACCAGATGTCCACCAGATATTATCAAGTCAGGCACTGAGCTAGGCACTAGAAACACAAACATAAACCAGAATAGGCAAGGTGACAGGAAGTTCTGTCTCTAGATTGACAGAAATCCACCATGTTGGTGGCCTGTCTCATAATCAAGAATGACTGGATAACGAATCAGTCATCTAGGCCCTGTTTTAGCCCCCAAACATACTCATGACTAAAGTAAATATTATAGGATAGTAAATGATTACCTCATATCTTTGTTTCATTAAGTTTACTCAATATATCCAAATATAAAAACAGTATTAGTTTGTCTTACCAATTACATTTTTCATGTACTTTTTTTTTTTTGCCTATTTCATGAGAAATATTTACCCATCCCCTTTCTTTTTCTCTTTCTTTTTTCTCTCTGGCCCATATTTTTAGTCCTGTGAAACAAGTTAAGTATTAAGAGACACAAACATTGTTTACTAAGGGGTGGCTATAGCCATTTCATAGGGCATACACTCATTGCATATTTTCTCATCAGGTGAGTTTTGAGCAAATGAGGTAAGTATAGTCATGTTCTACTTGCAAGTCAAGTAGAGAAGAATTTTTTAAACCAATGTGTAGGGATTTTAGGGAGCAAATTATTTTCTGAATTTTTAGACAATTCAGAAGGCAATGTTACTGATTATTCTCAGAAATGGGGAAACTGCCCATCAAGGTTCTAGATCACTTTGCTGTTCAATAAGGAACTTATAAAGAAATATATTAATATTTTAAATTATGACATTTTTTCATACTAAACCATGAAATTTTCCTAATACTAAAGATAGTGGGTTTTTTTGGTGAAAGATTGCAAAAAGAAAAATTCTAGGGCGCCTGGGTGGCTCAGTGGGTTAAAGCCTCTGCTTTCGGCTCAGGTCATGATCTCAGCATCCTGGAATTGAGGCCCGCATTGGGCTCTCTGCTCAGCAGGGAGCCTGCTTCCTCCTCTCCTTGTCTCTCTGCCTGCCTCTCTGCCTACTTGTAATCTCTCTCTGTGTGTCAAATAAATAAATAAAAACTCTTTAAAAAAAAAAGAAAAATTCTAATTTGAATTTAAATATACTTGTTGATGTCTAACAACTCTTTAATATCCAGAAGCCTGTTATTTAAGAAGGAAAAAAAATTGTTGAATTCTCAAATATTTCTACCAGGGGAAAATCATATTATCAATCAATAAAATGCAAAAATAGCTAACATATCATTTTGTGATTATTTAGTACTTTTAATTTATATGTTGTCTAAGTGATTTTGTGTAGAGCAATGCAAACCTTAGACGAATAAATGTAACTAACTGGATGAGCAAATGCCCCTATCTCAAAAACAACACTTAAGGACCAAATATAAGATGAAGTGTTAGTCACTATTATTCTTTTACTTAACTCAGTTACAGCTGTATCAAGTAATATTCTAGTGATTTCTATTGGCCATATAAGAATACCAGATTCAAAATGTTGCATTAGTCTTATTTAGTAATGGAGAACACCTGAACTGTCAGATCACTGTCATTATCTGTAAATCATGTGTTGCTCTGATCACCCAATAGTGCATAAATACTGAATAACAAAGAATTTAATGGCAATCCTTCTAATTGATTCACATAATATTCACATAATTGTAGTGCTATTTTTAAGCAGGAAGGATTTCCAACTAAATAAATATTCTACTGAATATCTTTTATAAACATGTTTCTACATTGACAGATTTTTGTGACTTCTTGTATTTAGCTAGTATCACCTGGTTTATCTGAAGAGCTTGTAGTACCACTGCTGGGTGAAGCAGGTCTATTTTCATCTCCACTAGTTGCACCACCAGATGTTCCAGATATACCTGCTATTAAGAAAAAAGATGGAAAAGGCTAATTTCCAGAATTTCTTAAGCTAGGAGACAGCTAATTCTGACTTAAATTAACTTCCAACAAAAAATTACAAAAATTTCCATTTTTCTATGTCAATAATACTACCCTTTATACATTTCCAAAGATGTACTTCAATATATATTTATTTATTATTTTATTGGAGTCTCATGATTACATTCCCCAGTTTTTACTGATAAGAAAACTGAAATTACAGAAATTGAGGGATTCATTCACTTAATTGCATGATACTGGTTCTAGGAAAAATGTTTACATATGGACACTGCTTGGACAGGTGGTTTATTTGGGGATTTTTTCCCCCATCAGAAATGGTTATTAAACATTTATCAAATGTCTTTTTGGCTCTATGTAGATAATTAGTTGCTTTTATTTCTCTTAGATCTTCTAGTATGAACTATATTAATGGATTTCCTAATTTTGAAAACACTTTTACTAAAAATTAATAGGGATTATAATTAAACCTTATTTTAGTGTGTTTTTGAATTCTAATTTCAGCCATTTGTTGTTTGCATGCAAACTATTAAATTGCTCCTTTTTTGGGCTTTTCACTTTATTTCTCTTTTGATAAGCTATATTTTACAGTAACATTTTTGTACAATCCCTTTAGCACCCTCCCAATTTTCTTTCAGGTAGTATCTACTGGCTCTCCTTTAATAAAGAATAATAATTACTAATATTATTTCTTCTTCCCTTCTCCTACTCTTGTTCTGTACTTTCCAATTTAAATGCCATTTTCTTTCATAATACTATTTGTTTTTACCACTTTAATAAACTTGAGCTCCTCTCATCTGGTTCATCAGCTTTAAATTATTTATTTGACTACTATCTAATTAACAAGATTATCACATCTTCCTTCTTATTGCTGATGTAGGAAATATGTTGGGGTTTGGAGTCAACAGCCAAGAAAGAATTCTTGAGACATCTGTGGTGCAAAAAGGTGGTTTTATTAAAGCATGGGGACAGGACCCAGCAGCAGAAAGAGCTGCACTGGGGTCATGAGGAGTGGTTCATTGCACACTATCAAGTTGGGAGAGGGTTAGGGATAGCTTAAGTCTCTAAGGAATTTTGGAACAGGTTTCGAGGACCTTGAGGGGGCTAGCTACTATTGGGAAAAGGTCATTCATTACTGTTTAATAGGATCTTAATCATGAGACCCTTCTGATGTATATCAGTGGGTCATATACTTGGCAGATGATTGCCAACATGTATCTTGGGGGTAAAGATAAAGAAAGTTTCAAAAGGAATTTGTATACCTTAAAGTAGACGTGCAGGATCCTGGGAGTAGAGCTAAGATTGCCTTTGCATTTAGCAAAGTACTAACACTCAGGCAGCTGAGTTCCTAGAAGAATGGCACTCTGCCTGTTTCAAGGACTTGTTGATGGGCTGTTAAGTAGTAAGGAAATTTAATTTTTCTCTTGCCTTTATTTCCCACATCTTCCCCATTTACCTATGTATTACTATGATATTTTTAGTTGGTCAAATATGAAATATTTATGTAATTTTCTTCCACCTTTCTTTCAACTTTGGTTCCAGTTTTAGAGCTAGAGTCAAAAATAGTGCTATAATCATTTCAGTCATTTTTCAAAGCATCTCTTTGTTGTTTAACACTCATCCTCTAGTGATTTTATTATGAAGGGCTCATAGGTACATAATTCCGTGAATTCCTTCATGTTTTCAACTATTTGCTAGTGCTTGATACCTGACTTACATTAGCTGCATTAACAACCCTTGGCCCACATTTTCCTTCCTTGAGTTTCTTCATGCTACTCTGTCTTGATAAGTCTGATACCAACCTGATTTTCTTTCTTTTTAAAGGACTTTCTCTTTTTGCTAAAGGTCCAGAGAATGTACCTTTCAAGTCTAACAGATTTCCTTTTCTTTTTCTATTTCTTTTTCAAGTCTAACAGGTTTCTAAAGAACTCACCAAATTGACTGTTCAGGATTTAATCTTCCAGGTATATATGATAGGTCCTTTCAACATAGAAATTTAGGATTTCTCTTTTAATTGTAGGAAACTTGGCCTGGTTTACAGTTTTTTTTTTTAATGGTTTACAGTTTTAAATGTTAGTTCTGTTTCATTGCTTTCGCTTCTCCAGAAACTAAAATAATATATATGTTGGTTATATTTATCTGTTTCCTGTAATGATGTCCAAATCTAATCTACTTAAACTTAAAAAAAAATGTCTGCAATTTTTTTTGGGATCTTCTCAATTCTATCCTCTACAGCCCCTGCCATGCTTTCAGTCTTATATATTCTCTGCTGGGTAGCTTGCACCTGGTCTGTATTTTTAAGATAATTTTTTCTTTATTTTTAAATATTTCTCCTGAGTTTTCATCAGTTCCAATTTAACATCTTCCTACTATTTATCTATTTTAATCCTTCGTTTTTTAATTTATAATTCTGATGTCTATAGCTGCAGTTTGTTTCTTATTTTAATTCTTGTTAATGTTCTGTTTCCTGTTCCATGACTAGATTTTTAGTTTGCTTGCTATTACTGAGAATTGCTAAAAATGTATACATTATATGCATACATATAATATATATAATATATAATGATATACACAATATAATATATATGTATATATGTATGTATATGTATGTACATAAATGTATACAATTATATGCTTTTAAGTTGGGGGGGTAGGGATAGCTTAAGACTCTAAGGAATTTTGGAAGAAGCTTTCTATAGATATTGGAATTTTACTTTTTTTTTTTTCATGGTTTTTTGCTTTGGATTTTCCTGAAACATAGCAGGAGATCCTATGGAGTGGGGATGGAGAGACTTTAGTGTGGCTCACCAGATATCTCAGATCAAGGGGTTCCTCTTATGTTGTTCATGGTGAAAGGAAGCTTCTTTTTTTAAGTGGCATCTCTCCTTTGTCTGTCTTCTAACTCATACTTAGTATCCTGTTTTCTTGAGGCCCTTGGCTTTGAAAATTTCTTTTCTTTTCTTTTCTTTTCTTTCTTTCTTCTTCCTTCCTTCCTTCCTTCCTTCCTTCCCTCCTTCCCTCCTTCCCTCCTTCCTTCCTTCCCTCCTTCCCTCCTTCCTTCCTTCCTTCCTTCCTTCCTTCCTTCCATCCTTTCTTTCTTTCTTTCTTTCTTTCTTTCTTTCTTTCTTTCTTTCTTTCTTTCTTTCTTCCATCCTTCCTTCCTTCCTTCCTCCCTTCCTTCCTTCCTTCCTTCCTTCCTCCCAGGCTGCAAAGATTCCTTCACCTTCCCAGTGTCTCTCCCTTGCCTCTAAGACAGTCAGTATTTTCACAGGGCTTCCTGGCCTCATTCTGTGAACCTTCCCATATTCTTCCTTTCAACTCCACATGCACAAGTACTCTGAATTGCTAGGTCTCAGACCTTCTCTCAGCAGGCTCTGTTCAGGGTAGAGCCCTTTCCCTCAAGGGGTAAACACTAGTTGATGCTATGTTCTACCAATATTAAGTAACTCTCTATATTCCCCTCTCCTCTGGGAAGCCCTGACCTGAATCTCACCTCCACTCTGAGCCCCAGAGTCATCTTCCTTAATCATTGGAATCTCAGTCTGCTCTGTCCTTCTAAACTCCCTAGGTGTGGGCCCAGTGATATTTATGTTTTGGAGAAGGAGGTATGTGTATATTCTAATGTATGCAGTCACCATTTTCCTGGCTCTTCCGCCACCCCCCCAACTGGTTCCCTCTTGAGCGTAAATGCTACCCAATTCTAAGATCATCAATGCAAATTAAAAATCAGGTTAGTCCAGATCACACCCTGCTGAGGGAGGTATGGTTGGACACAGGTGAAAAGTGAGCCTTGCCTGGTTTCTCAGGACTTGGGTTCTAGTGCCTGTTTCCCCAGGGGTGCTACCTCCAGTTCCAGAGGGTGCTTCAGGCAAGACCCTAGGAATGGCTTAATTTTACAATAGAAACACAAGGTAGCTAATTAAAATATGAACTTTATCATCTTTGGAGGATGACTTGTGAAAAGACAAATAAAAATTTAAATTAAGAGGCTTAATTCTTTCTGGCACCAAGAAGGAGGGCATTCCCCCTTCTTTTTCTTAGACCATATGTTTTGGGAAATTTGTCATTTCAGATGTTTTCTCATCTTTGAAATGTAAATCTTTTAAAAATCTGAATAGTCTTCTTCCCAGCTTAATGACCCTGGAAGGTCTTTCTCAAGGCCTTGGGAGCTATTTCTTGGAAATGTAAACATTAAGGGAAATAGTACCCTTATCTCCCTCTAGGGACAAACCTTCCTCCCTTATCAGGATTGGAGTTTTTTCCCCCTCCTATAAAACCAGTTAAGTAGCCAACTGTCAACCCAATTAACAGGTGAATTTAGGATAAGTTGAGTATAATAAATGGTGTTTTAAAGTTTTCTTATTTGAGAACCAGTAATCATTTTTCTTGAGAAAATGCATGTAAAGGTGGTTTGCTTGTAAGATTCCTTTCTGTCTTTACAATCTCTAAGTGAATTGCCCATAATTTGCATCACTTTCTAGTTTAATACTTATTCTATTATAAAACTTTTTTTTCCTCTCTCTACTGTCTTTGGGGCCTGTGTCTTTGTGTTGAGAGAAGACTTTATTTTCAATTCTACGACCCTAACTGCTGAAATATGACTATTCTTCATTCCCACAACATTGAATATATCCTTAAAATTCTACACAACTCACTCATGTTTTGAGGTTTTGCTCAAGGTAAAGCGTGTAGATATAGTCACAGTGCACTGATCATACTATCACTTTATCTTCAAGATAGAATAATTCTATTGTTTTTAACTCCAACTAATCAGTTCCCTACTAGAATTTCCTCTTGAGTTACCATTACAAGCCTGTCATGGGACATTTCCTTGATTTTTATTCTTTTCTGCCACACACAGTATTTGTCTTTGCATATATATAAATATTAATTACTTTTGCTCAAAAATCAAATTCTAAGGAAACAAGTACATGACTATTTGGTTTTGTAGAGCACTGAGTATGATGTTATTCACATAACAAATAGCTCTTGATTTATTGCTGATCTCCAGTTTTGACAGTACACAATTAATGATAATTAAATTCTTTAGGAAATGTTGTCTCTATCAAGATTTTAAGCAAAGAAATAACATTTCCATTGCCTGGATTTATTCTGATTATGCTCTTTCAGTACCTGATGCACCAGAAGTGATTTCACCAGCAGCTACAAAAGTGGTTGCAAATCCCCTTTCTGCGGATCCTAATAGAAAAAAAAAAAACAATGGCACTCAGTCCACAAAATGATTGTCAGATTTAGCACATAATAACAAGACAACCTGTAAATTTAAATCCCAGATAAAAAACAAACAATCACATTCCAGTGGGACATACTTAATACTAACTAAGTATTATTTATATATGTAAAGTTCACATTTCAATGGCACCTTGCAATTTTAACTGGCAATTCTAGTCTAAACAAATGCTTGTGATACAAATGATCATACTACACTTGGTCAATAGTCATAAAATCACAGCCATTACAATTATAACCATTGCTAAACTGACTTAAATTTCTCATGAAAACTTGAGTACCCAGGGCGCCTGGGTGGCTCAGTGGGTTAAAGCCGCTGCCTTTGGCTCAGGTCATGATCCCAGGGTCCTGGGATCGAGGCCCACGTCGGGCTNGGGTGGCTCAGTGGGTTAAAGCCTCTGCCTTCAGCTCAGGTCATGATCTCAGGGTCCTGGGATCGAGGCCCGCATCGGGCTCCCTGCTTGGCAGGGAGCATCCTTCCTCCTTTCTCTCTGCCTGCCTCTCAGCCTACTTGTGATCTCTCCCCCTCTGTGTCAAAAAAAAAAAAAAAATCTTTAAAAAAAAAAAAAAAGAAAAAAAAAAAAAGAAAACTTGAGTACCCAGCTAAGCTTATGATGGAGCACTGTCAAAAGGAACAGGTGAACCAGTGCCTTGCCTGCAGAATTTCAAACTGGCTGGAAACCAATGGAAGGTGATCTAGTTGTCATGCCATCACCAGCTCCAGTGGTACTTCCAGCAGGCTCCCCTATTACACTTCATAAACTATGCACTGGGACAGCATATCCATTAACATATATTTAATGCAGTAAAATTAGATTTGAAGGAAAGATTGGAGAAAACAGTAAAATAAATATCATCTAAAAATTGCCAATGATTTTTATATCATTCCCCATGATTCTTTGATATTTGAATAATAAAAATGAATAAAATAAGCATGGCTCTGATGAAAGACATTTCTTGTTTTGGGTTTTGTTTTTAATTTTTTAAAAAGGCGTATTTTCAGAATAACATTCTAAACCCACTCTTTGATGGGGTGATTTCGCTTCAAGAGGCTCAAGTGGAATCACCAGTGGGTAATTCACTATTCCCATTCAAAATTAAGGCCAACTATGTGTTAGGAACTTTGGTGGAGTAGAACAGCAAAACACTGTGTGCCTTCTGCTTTCAAAGTATTTCCATACAATGGTTCATGGAATTCTTTCACGCATTTGTTCAGGTCTTGCCTCACTTCTCCCTTGTAGCCAGATGGGCAAAGCATGAACACCCTCCCCGTCCACACTCAGGCTCTGAAGTCCAAAGGCAGGAATCTGGGAATTCCAAATACATCCCGCACTGCTATCCATCATGGCTGAGTGGAGGTGCGTGAAACACTGCCATGAAGCCCACACAAACAGGGAGAGGGAGGGTCCCCATTAATACAGGCATTACAACCTCATCAGTAGCTGCTCTGACCCTTCTGGGGCCCCTGACACGACAATAGGGGAAAGGGTCTTACTTCTAGAGTGGCAGGATTCTACCTCTCCCTCTTCCCGGGTAGGATGGAATTCAGGTTTCCAATACAAGGGCATCTCAAAAGGACTCCTAGGGCATCTGCAGCTAGATCGCTCAGGTCAATCTACTACCACGTACAGCTCAACCTTGAGTTCGACCCGTGTCATGTTCAGTACCACCCAATAGGTACTAAAGTGACTCTCCTGACTTGTCGGATTTCCCTGCCCTTGCCGCTGCTGGGCTAGGTTCCATGGGCGTGCTGTCCTCTTTACCTGCTCTGGTGGTGGCTGCAGTAGGGCTGCCGCTTCCTCCTGAAAAGAGACAGCAGACTCAAATTGACCCTAGGCAGAAATCAGTTCATTGACTCTGACAGAAGCCCTCCCCAGCAGGCAGTAGTACGAGTCCCACTGAGAAGACGGGGCTCAGGGGCCTGCTCCATGTCAGCCACGTTGTGGGCAGCAGGTCCGGGAGCCACACCCTGGCAGCCTCACCCTGGACTCCCAACTCTAACCGTGCTCCTCAGGGCATCCGTGCGAAGAGAGCGACGTTCCACAATTTCCAATAGGCCCTACTTGGATGCCCTCTCGGGGAAAGGGCCCTACACGGACGGGAAGGACACTGGACCCAGTGAACGCAACGAAAACTGTGGCTTTGTCTCAACAGAGGGAACATCCCCATGTTGAAGCGCTACTCAGTTCTCAGCCCAGCATGGATCGGGAGCTAAGCGTTCGCGATGACGCTCCTTGGCGGACCAAACGGTGAGGAGCCCTGCTCCTAGCCCCTCTACCTCCTATGGCCTGACCGCCAAAACACTAGCTGAGGGGCTTGTCATCATGCCCCTGGAATTCTGATCCACATGTGAGGAAATACACACTAACTGGTCATTCCCCTCACCCTTCAGCAAATTAAACTACTCTCACCGGACGCACAACCAGTTTCTTAGTTTGGGCTGCTGCAGGTTCCATCTTTGCACCTATTACTGCCAGGTGCTCTGGAAATTCTGCCCACAACGTATCTACAACACCAACTTTAAATCAGGAAAATTTGCAAGGGCAACACCAATGTAGGCAAAGAACATCAGGCCATGAGTTCACAGATTAATACAAAGAGATACGTCCCATTGTGTCGACTAAAGAAATGATTTCTCATGGTCTGTAATGGACTTTTGATTCATCCTAAAATCAATCAGAACAATTGGGGGATTTTAAAGAGTGGAGTGACATGGCGACTAGTTGAATTTGTGGAAGTTCCCTGTGATGGGGTATTGAGTAATTTTGAGTTGGGTGAGACATGGGGAAAGAGTGGATATGTTCACAACTGTGATGTGCATCAGTTGCTTAGAGTGCTTGTTCAGACACTTTGCTGAGCTCCTCTTCCAAAGCTTCTGATGCTAGGCAGGTGTGCACTTACATTTCTATAAGGTTTCCAGCAGATGGGATGCTGTTGGTTTGGGAACTACTCTGAACACCTCTGGCTTAGAGGAAGATCTGCTATGTGAACAATGCAGGAAATGCAGAATATGGGAATCACCGGAGTGAGAGCATGGGCAAATGGGACTCTGAGGAGAGGTACCTGTACAGATATTTGAAATTAGTGACTGACTGCCTAAGGGGCAGGAGTGAAGTAAGGCTTGTTTGCCTTGAATCAAAATAATCTATACTTGCAAAATGGCCCTCATATTTTCTACGTGAAATCCACAGTACTTGAAATGTAGTCCATGATGCGCAAGGAAAAGCATCCGGTGACTGGTTTTTGATGCATGCTTTTATGCACAGATCCCAGAACATTAAAGCCATTCCACAGGAGGCTAATGGTTTTGTGGTTTAATCCTGCCTTGGCCAGTCTTGGACTTTTCATTACTTGCTTCCTTCTGGATATAAAGATGTCCACCTGCCATGGTGTCAATGTGATTTCAGTCCCACATTTTACATTTGTTCATACTCTCAAAGTTAATTGTATCATGTAAGTATCATTGACTATGGAAAATTTCATATATAAATGTTGGGAATTTCTTTCCAAAGCCATCTGCCGAGTTAGCACAGATACTGGCCCACTAGTACCAAATGCTCTACAAGGGGTCCTGACTTGAAATGCAGGAGTACTAGTATAAGGAATCTATGGAAGTCCTGGCCTTTGAATCACTTCTTTGTCTCGCCTGCTCTGAAGCCTGTGTCCCTTGTGCCTTTGTCTTTAGGGTCAAGAAAATAACAACAATAACAAAACTACAATCACAACAACAACAACACGAACACAAATACCAGCTGAAAAAGGCTATATGTGCTATCGCCTCACAAGGTAATTGGTCAGATATCTTTTAGTCTATAAACTATTGTACGGAGAAGCATTGCCCGAAACCAGTTGTTTAGCAGTCCATGGGATCCTTTGTCGTAAACTCAGTTTACCTGGTATGCGCCCAGGGCTGGTGAAGGTGGGGCCCACTACCGTGATGCCTAGGCTGCCAACATCAAGGGTTGTGAAAACTGGACCATCAACAGCTGAGAAAAACAAAATGAACTTCTCATTTCAATCATACTTGGATATTATCACCGATGGGTGATTTAACTATTCTGTCAGTACCCAGCATGGAAAATGGAAGTGTGGATCTAGTGACATTCTGCCAAGAGGTCTCTAAGATATTGTTCTAATACAACCTTCATCGAGAATTGTGTAATCACCCTTCTTACTTCCTTCTTGGGATTCTTGCCACTTTATTTTACACATTCATATTTTCTGCATCTCAAATTGTGTCAAGTAGGACTTCCTCTATTTATCACAATGACATTTCTTTCAAATAAATGGAACCTTTAACCCTCATCACACTGTCCCTATGGAATGCTAGTAACAATGACGAAATTTCAGGATGAAGCTAAAGGCATTCTTACACTTTAACACCTAATAGACAAAAATACATCATTAGAGAATGGCACATTTCTCTGAAACTACAATATGTTTTCTTTTAAATTTGGAGATTAATGTTATAGAGTTTGGTAATAGATGCAATATTAATGCTAACTGATATGGATGAAAGTAAAAACAGAACATATATGATAGCCCATAAATCTTACATGGTAAAACAAGTGAAATTCAAGCCTATGCTGCTACAGTGTGTAATGTGAGGGAAAAGTTCAGTAAGATCGTTTGCAGTGTTTCCTAAAAGGCCATATTTTACAAGAATTTTATCAAAATAATGCCACATATAAAGAAAATGTACATTGTAAGATATATTTTTGATTTAAGTAGACATAATATCATATACTAACCAGACCGGAAAGGATCAGACGGAAGACTTCCAGCTGTTTCTAAGAAGAAAAAGAGAAATGAGGGGACATGTGGGGACTCAGTCGGTTAACCATCTGACTCTTGATTAAGGGTCTGGTCATGATCTGAGGGTTGTGGGAGGAAACCTGGAGTTGGGCTCCAAGCTGGGTGTGGAGCCTGCTTCAGATTCTCTCTCCCCCCTTCCCTTTGCCCCTCTAGCTCCCACCACCACCACCGAGAAACAAAAACAAAACCACGAGACACACTTGGGCTCAGGACACGGAAGCGATCTCCGCAGCATTGCTCCACTAGGACAGGGGCAAGACTGGGACTGACAGCCGAGACACCTGGTCCCTCGGAGCGTAACCCATAGGGCACTTTACATAATGCTGCCCCTGTGTATCACGAACCACCGCTTGTAGGTTTCCCAGTACCCATTCGTCACAGTGACGGACATGTTCTACCATAGACCAGGAAAACATTGAAGAGAACATCCAATAAGGAACAAAGTGCCCTTTGGAGATTGCTTCACATGCCTGAAGCGGTGTGAGAGAAGGCTGACGTGAGAATTCTCAACGGGAGTGTCAAGCTTTAGTGGACAAGCAGTGCCCAATCAATGTCAGGCCCACTCCAACAACAGACCGATACGGATCTCCTCTTTTCTCACTGATGACGAGCTCACGCGACGTGCAATGGCAATGACGTGCTCCTCTGGACGCAAGGATCATGTAGAAAGCCTCTTTGACCCAGACCCGCAGATACCCTCAACCCTAGAAAGATGGAGCCGGACAGACCCTGGTAGACCCCGGACAGACCAAAGCTTTGGGGGCAGATTCCATCTCCTAGCATAGAGTTCACCCTTGGGCCATTTCAGTGATTCCCATTTGAGCTCCTTCAAACTGAACATAACAACCCATCTTGAAAAGCAGCCTGATCACATGGAACACAATCAACTCTTCTCCATACTCTCCACATTGGAATAGACTCCGATCCACATGGGACGAAGGGGAACACAGCGGCTCGCCGTGATGGTTGAACAAACAGTGCAAATGTTTGTAGCCTATGAGTGGGAGACCACAATCTCTGGGCCTTTACGTGAGATGGATGTGGCACCCAGGGCAACAGGCTCCCCCCGCCACCCTTTTCTTTTCTATTCTTTTCTTCTCTGATTTGAGATGGCGATCTCAGTGACACATCGTTAATCCAGGGCCAAAAGCTCTCGAAACCCAACACAGACTGTCTTACAATTAATTTTCTAACTACCCCGAAGACGTTCTGGTCATATGAAGGATCACCTTCCTATGAATTTGTATAGAAACTATTTGGACAGCTGTCCTGAGCAGATACCACTGTTTGTCAGTATCTGCGTCTGAGAGGCCAGCCTCAGGAGTATCCACAACATGTTCCTTATCAAACAAGCATTTTGGTACTGCAGAGTTTTCAGATTGGGCCAAGTATCCCATTCCGGATAACACATATCCCCTAAAGGTGATTTGAACCTAGGAAGTATTGTGGTTCTGATGACTCACACAATTCAAACGCCTTCCCTACCATCGAAGCTCACGTACACCAGGGATTAATCTCTAGGAAGCAGGTAATGGTATTAGAGTGGGTTTGACTGAGTACTTCTTGGGCCTCACACGAGGATGTACGAGCACAGTGACCGTGCTCTGAAGCCCCGTAAGGGAGATGTACATGCTTCCCCCGAATCGAAGGGGAATCCCGATGTCCGCAGCGTAGTGAGCCTTCAGCTAGAGTCGGACAGCTGGGAAGGGGAACGCAAGNGAACGCAAGGGATCCCAGCGCTTTAGTTTTCCGCCTCAACAGCATGCATACCCTGAAGCAATTATTATCCTTCCAACATGGATGCTACCTTCGAGGAAACTCCTGATGCCAATAGAATCCCCACAGGGCCTCTGGTTGTACCTTCGGAGGGGTTTCACGTTTTGAGGAAAGGGCAAGTGCATTTGAAGATCTCCCATCGTTAAGCCCCTGAAACCCACCTTTTCCTAAACAAAGCCTTGGCCGCGGAAAGACATTCTCCACTCACTCCCACTTGCCTTCTGCTGCTTGGGACTCTAGGGGTCTCACCAGCTGGTGATCCCCTGGTCCCATTCGAAACCGACACGAACTCTCTATGAGGACCTTTGGTGGNGACTCCGATCCACATGGGGCGAAGGGGAACACAGTGGCTCGCCGTGATGGTTGAGCAAACACTGCAAATGTTTGTAGCCTATGAGTGGGAGACCACCATCTCTGGGCCTTTCCTTGAGATGGATGTGGCACCCAGGGCAATAGGCTCACCCCGCCACCTTTTCCTTTTCTATTCTTTTCTTCTCTGATTTGAGATGGGGATCTCAGTGACACATCGTTAATCCGGGGCCAAAAGCTCTCGAAACCCAACACAGACTGTCTTACAATTAATTTTCTAACTACCCTGAAGATGTTCTGGTCATATGAAGGATCACCTTCCTATGAATATGTAGAGAAACTATTTGGACACCTTCCTGAGCAGATACCACTGTTTGTCAGTATCTGCGTCTGAAAGGCCAGCCTCAGGAGTATCCACAACATGTTCCTTATCAAACAAGCATTTTGGTACTGCAGAGTTTTCAGATTGGGCCAAGTATCCCATTCCGGATAACACATATCCCCTAAAGGTGATTTGAACCNATATTGTGGTTCTGATGACGCACACAATTAAACGCCTTCCCTACCATCGAAGCTCATGTAAACCAGGGATTAATCTCTAGGAAGCAGGTAATGTATTAGAGTGGGTTTGACTGAGTACTTCTTGGGCCTCACACGAGGATGTACGAGCACAGTGACCATGCTCTGAAGCCCCGTAAGGGAGATGTACATGCTTCCCCTCAATCGAAGGGGAATCCCGATGTCCGCAGCGTAGTGAGCCTTCAGCTAGAGTTGGACAGCTGGGCAGGAGAACGCAAGGGATCCCAGCGCTTTAGTTTTCCACCTCAAAAGCATGCATACCCTGAAGCAATTATTATCCTTCCAACATGGATGCTACCTTCGAGGAAACTCCTGATGCCAATAGAATCCCCACAGGGCCTCTGGTTGTACCTTCGGAGGGGTTTCACGTTTTGAGGAAAGGGCAAGTGCATTTGAAGATCTCCCATCGTTAAGCCCCTGAAACCCACCTTTTCCTAAACAAAGCCTTGGCCGCGGAAAGACATTCTCCACTCACTCCCACTTGCCTTCCGCTGCTTGGGACTCTAGGGGTCTCACCGGCTGGTGATCCCCTGGTCCCATTCGAAACCGACACGAACTCTCTATGAGGACCTTTGGTGGAGCAGAACACCAAAACATTGTGCTGCCCTCTGCTTTCAAAGTACTTTCCACACAGTGGTTCACGGAAGGGTTTCACACATTTGTTCACGTCTCGCCTTACTTCGCCCTTGTAGCCAGATGGGCAAAGCATGAACGCCCTCCCCGGCCAGACTCAGGCTCCGAAGTCCAAAGGCGCGAATCTGGGAATTCCAAAAACACCCGCTCTGCTATCCATCACGGCTGAGCGGGGGTGCGTGAAACACTGCCGTGAAGCCCACACAAACGGGGAGAGTGGGGTCTCCCACGAATACGGGCACTACCAACTCATCAGGACCTGATCCCTGCAAAGCCACGGGCCGCTTCTCTCAGGGCAGGAAGAAGACGCTTTCCACCTTGCATTTCCATACCTGCTCTGCCTCCCAAGGTTGTGCCCGGGGCAGTTGAATCTCCACTTGTCTTCTCACTCCCAGGCGCTGTTGTGAAGCCCTCTGAACCTTCTGAGGTCCCTGACACGACAATGGGGGAAAGGGTCTTACTTCTAGAGTGGCAGGATTCTGCCTCTCCCTCTTCCCGGGTAGGACGGAATTCAGGTTTCCGATACAAAGGCATCTCTAAAGGACTCCTAGGGCGTCTGCAGCTAGACCGCTCGTGCCAGTCTACTACCACGTACGGCTCAACCTTGAGTTCGACCCGTGTCATGTTCAGTACCACCCAGTAGGTGCTAAAGTGACTCTCCTGACTTGTTGGATTTCCCTGCCCTTGCCGCTGCTGGGCTAGGTTCCATGGGCGTGCTGTCCTCTTTACCTGCTCTGGTGGTGGCTGCAGTAGGGCTGCTGCTTCCTCCTGAAAAGAGACAGCAGACTCAAGTTTACCCTGGACAGAAATCAGTTCATTGACTCTGACAGAAGCCTTCCCCAGCAGGCAGTAGTAGGTGTCCCACTGATCACACCGTTTCAGGGATCTGCTCCATAGTGCTCAGGTACATTTGTAATGAATGCTGAAATGTACTTCTGATTTGTTGTCATGATAATCGATGTTTCTGAGTTTGGGAATACTTTCTAAATTTAAAGCACACACAATTTTTGGCTCATTTTTACAATTGTAACAGGATAAATTTATTTTTTTCTCCTACTCTGAGAAGAATGTTGGGAGCCTTAATGATTCACACCTTTGCAATGGTTATTTCTGGCAATAATTTCTTGCTTTTCTGGATAATAATGAGAACAAAAATAATCCTGATTCCTCTCAGCTTCACACCCTAATATCCCTTTTTTTCTGATATTTGTGACTCTGGATAAATTATTTAAGCTCAGCATCTCTTTCTCTGTAAAACATGAAGAACGGGATGGGTTCCCAGGATACTATTTTATCAAGGGAGTGTTGGGATTAATGTAACATTGAATGATAAATACTTTATATAATAACTCAAATGCTGTAAACCCTTCTTAGAATGTATTTTTTGTATCTTGCAGTATAGTACTAATATGGCATTTTACTAAATTAATAGTAATATATAACATGAAATTTCTACTGGAACTTTAGCAAAATTAAATAGACTACTTGGATTTTGTAAGGCTAAGCACAAAATATCATAAATAATACCTCATGCTGGTGGTGGTGGAGTCACCTGGGTAATCTTATAATTCAACCCTACATTAGCTCTGGGATTTTCAATAGGATGAAGCAGATAATTAATGAGATTTTTGTAGTGTTTTTAATTAAAACATTTACATCTGAAATGTTAATTAAACATTTTATATCTACAAATCATTAGTGTTTGCAAAAACTCCTTAGGTAATCTACTCATGACCTTCTGTTTTACATAAAAGTTTTGTTCGTTATACTATAAATTGTTGGCAAAATAAAATTGCGAAATATTATATTCAAAACTGAATTCTTGGGGAAAGAAAAGCAGTGAAAGGAATTATATGTATTAACTGGAAAAATATCATGCCAGTTTACTTAGTTCTTAGTACTTTTTGGGATAGAGGATGCAGATGAAATTTTTACTTGGAAATAGTTACCAAAATTGGTTGTGGCTCATGCGTAACTGCACAGTTTATCAAATCAACAGTCAAGAGTAGTTTTATTTCTTTAAATTAAACCATAAGATTCAAAAGTTTTAATAGCTGGACAAACGATTATAACTAAAAGAGAGCTATGAAACGATGAAATTAATCTTCTTTGAAACAGAACCAGGATGAGAATTAGAAATTCAGTCCATTGCTTATGGCTGAAATAATATGCATCCAAAAATTATTCTGTAGTGTATAAGAAACAACCCACAAGAACTCTTGGGATGAAATTGTTACCAGGCCTTGGCAAGTAAATTTACAATTGTAGAAGGGGGGAAAATGCTTCTAAAAACTGTCAGTCTTTCCATGGCTTACACTGAACAAGCCAATAGCGCTTAGTGGCATACAACATAAGGGAAAGTTTGGTGAGAATTAAATATGTTAGTCTGGGCATTTTTTTTTAAAGATTTTATTTATTTATTTGTCAGAGAGAGAGAGAGAGAGAGAGAGTGCATGCACAAGCAGGCAGAGAGGCAGGAGAGGCAGAGGGAGAAGCAGGCTCCCTGCTGAGCAAGAAGCCTGATGCGGGACTTGATCCCAGGATCCTGAGATCATGGCCTGAGCTGAAGGCAGAGGCTTAACCCACTGAGCCACCCAGGTGTCCCAGTCTGGGCATTTTTAATGATCTCCCATAGTATGAATGGCTGATACTTTTAAGATATATATTTGCCCTTTGAATATATGTGATGTATCAATTACCAAATAAATCAGACAATATTAAGAATTACCAAAGTATCCATAATTATAGTCATAATTCTATATCATGACATAAAATTACAATCCTAAAATAATCCTAAAATAATCTTCATTTTGCACTATATATTTGTATTTCAAAGAAGGAATATTAGCTTCAGTGAATAAAATGTATAAAGTGTAAGATTTATCAATATAAATAAATCTAACTAATAATCTAAGCTTCACCAGAAATCCTGCGCCTTCCTCCCCCACTAAAAAACATTGAATTATAAATTTGGGACAGGAAAATAGAAATATCCATTTTTTCTACAAACATTTACTAAATACTAGTATATGCTTGGAACTAGGTGCAATCGGGAATTCAGGGATGGCAAAACGTGGTCTGAGACCTCAAGAATGTTAACTAGACTTGTGATCATTTTGCAATATAAACAAATACTGAATCACTATGAGGTACACTTGCAACAAATATAATGTTATATGTCAATTTTACCTCAACAAAAAATATCATGGATTTAAATATATATACATATTTTCTTAAGATTTTTAAAATTTATTTATTTTAGAGAAAGAAAGAGAGAGAGAGAGCGTGTGCACACATGCACATGCAATGGAAGGAGCAGAGAGGGAGGGAAGGCCATGCAGACTCCCCGCTGTGTGCAATGAGCCACGTGGGGCTTGATATCAAGATCCTGAGGTCATGACCTCAGCCGAAATCAAGAGTCAGTTGCTTAACCAACTGAGCCACCCAGGGGCTCTTAGATACATATATATATATATATATATATATATATTTTTAAAGGAGGAAGTACTAAATAACAGGAGAAAGAGAAATAGTGTTCAGCTGGGGGGAAAAAAAAGTCCTAGTGTAAATGAGTGGGTATGTTGATTAAAATATTCTTTAGGTTTAAAAAAACTATTTTAATATATGTAAAAACTATATTTGTCAATTTATAAGCTTTCTGAATCACCTACCTATTGTTTCACTGCTTGACCTTGTAAGCACTGGAGTGGAAGCTGCTGAATTAGAGAAAACAATGGAAAAATTAATTTTGTATAGAGGGAAAGTTATGTTTCTGAGAACATTTATGTTCATATACAAAATGGATAAATTTGAAATTAATGTTTTAGAAAAATCTGATGATATAGGTGACTAGATGTTAAAATGTAAATTTAAAGCTTTCAAATCCATGACCACCAGTAAAAGGTCAAGAAAACGCATTGCATGGAGCAATGGGTGTGTGTATAAACAATGAATCTTGGAACACTGAAAAAATAAATAAAAAATAAAATAAAATAAAATAGGAAAGGAAGAAAACAAAAGAAACGAGAAAAGATCATTTTGTATAACATTTTTTTCAAATGTTCCTCTGAAACATTCTTAAAAACAAAACAAAACAAAATTCCCCTTAAAATCGCACTACTGGGTATTTATCCTAAAGACACAAAGGTAGTGTTCCTCAGGGGCACGTGCACCCGAATGTTTATAGCAGCAATGTCCACAATAGCCAAACTATGGAAAGAACCTAGATGTCCATCAACAGATGAATGGATAAAGAAGATGTGGTATATATATACAATGGAATATTATGCAGCTATCAAAAGAAACGAAATCTTGCCATTCGCAACAACATGGATGGAACTGGAGGGTATTATGCTGAGCGAAATAAGTCAATCAGAGAAAGACAATTATCATATGATCTCTCTGATATGAGGAACTTGAGGGGCAGGGTGGGGGGCTGTGGGGGGTAGGGAGGGAAAAATAATGAAACAAGATGGGATGGGGAAGGAGACAAACCATAAGAGACTTCTAATCTCATAAAACAAACTGAGGGTTACTGGGGGGTGGGAGGGTAGGGATAGGGTGGATGGGTTATGGACATTGGGGAGNAGTGTGAGGTGGGAGGGTAGGGATAGGGTGGATGGGTTATGGACATTGGGGAGAGTTTGTGCTTTGGTGAATGCTGTGAAAGATGTAAGCCTGATGATTCACAGACCTGTACCCCTTGGGCAAATAATAAAAATAAAATTAAAAAAATTAAAAAAAAATGTCATTATAAAGGTATAATACTGCAAAAGGAAGTTTTAGATTTTTTTTTAATGCCCTCTTGATTAAGTTGTGGTTGAAGATTATGGCTTACCTGCACTACTGGTTACTGCTGTAATTGCTATACAAAGAAGGAGACAAATATTTGGAAATATATGTTAAATTGTGTTAAAAGACAAAATTAAAAGTATTTATTTATAGATATGTTTACATCTATCTAGAATGTAAATAACTGATTAAATATAACAGTTAACTTCATTTATGAAATATTCACACATTTGAATATACTTTTGTTCTCCTCTGGCTATTGCTTTATTAGAAATCATTCAATTAAAATTAAGATTCCTTGATATTGGAAAAAGAGAAATTGTAAATTATTTTTAAAGTGTTAAACACAGAATTTTCTTCAGTGGTAGAATTTTCTTCACTTTCTCCAAATTAGTAGAATGCAAAAAATTCCTTTTAGGACACATAAGCTCTGAATAGGGAAGATATTCTTCACTAATATTACAATTGGGTGTAGACTCAATACAGACAATAACACAATTTTAAATATATTATCAAAATCTAAGTCTTCCAATTTACTATCTCTTAATTGACACCATGTCTGAATATTGGTCTACAGGAAATAAAATCCCACCTTGAATCACACAAGAGAGGAATATATAAGTATACTGCAGCAACTGTAAGTATACTTATATTGTATATAATTATATTGTATATATATTGTATATTATATTGTATTTAAGTATATTATTACTTATATACTTATTGTATATAAGTATATTGTATATATACTTATATTAAGCATATTGTTTATTATATAAGTATATTGTAAGTATACAATAAATATATTGTATGTAAAAGTATACTTATATGTAAGTATACTTATATATATTGTATACAATACACTTATTGCATACAAGTATACTGTATATGTACTTATATATAAGTATACTTATATACATAAGAAAAAGTAATTAACTTTTTTTAAAAAGATTTTTTATTTATTTATTTGATCAAGAGAGAGAGATTATAAGTAGGCAGAGAGGCAGGCAGAGAGAGAGGAGGAAGCAGGCTCCCCGCTGAGCAGGGAGCCCAATGCAGGGCTCGATCTCAGGGCCCTGAGATCATGACCTGAGCTGAAGGCAGAGGCTTTAACCCACTGAGCCACCCAGGCACCACCTAACTTTTTATTTCTATATTTTCAAATTACCTTCTGCAGTAATCATGATTTTAAAATATACACTTCATGCAAGACCACATTTAACTCATTTTTATTCTACTTACTCCACTTATTATCTAAAAATGTCAAGCTTTGGATGATAATATTTAACTAATAAGCATACATTACCTAATGTATGTTCTAATCATATTCCTAACTGAATACACAGAAGTATAGTGAAATAATATTTTGACAGATTTTCTAGTAACTGCTCATTCTAATTTGAATTTTTGTAACAGATTTACCAGCATACATTTTTACTGGCACGGACTGTTGTGAAACTATAAAGGATTATCTACAAAAAGAAATTAGAAATATACATTGGAAACCATGATGATTTTACCTGTGAATGTTGAATTTGCAGAAGCAGCATCTGAAATTATCATAGACTACTATTATTGACAAGAATGAATAATTTTGGAAAAATCTAAATCTCAAATTGCCTATAAATTATCAGTGTCTTGTTTATCTTACTTCTTGCAATTTCTCATACAAAACGGGGAGTAGCTCATGTATTCTTTTAAAGCTTATTGAGATTTATTCCTAAGGTCTCTGTTGCTCATGAGTGATCCTTCAATCATTTAATTCTATCCATCTAATCCTCGCCTCTCACTCCATCCCTTTATGAAACAATTTGGACTGACGTCTCACTCCCTTAATTCCCCGAGCCGACAGATAGGCGGGCTCCCATGCAGCCCCAGAACTGCCTCCATTTCCCAGCTATTGGAAATGCCTTAGCAGCCTTGGTTTTGAAATGATCCGACGTGAACAAATACACTGCAGTGGAATTGTCCCAAACCACTGAGGGAGGAGCAGTCAAAAGCATTAAGTGCCTACTCCTTTGCTGCTGAGGATCTGAAAAGATCCCATAGCCTTTACCTCGCCTTCCCTAATTTAATTAGAGTAAAAAGCAAGGACTCACCACTACCACACTCCAACTCTCCTGCGATACAATAGCTGAAAGTTATGTTAAAAAAAAATGAGGTTGAAATTTTAACTCCTTATGACATACATCTCCCAAATTTAAAACAACAAATTGTCTAACTGTGAAATTCAAAACAAAACTAAGAGCATGATTTTCCCAGGAATATGCTTATTTTCTGTGTATACTGTATCGCCATTCATAATCATTTCACTGAGGTGTTCTTGGTACCTCAAGGAATGTTTTGCAGTCAAAAAATAGTTGGTTCTTACATTTTCAGCTTCAAACATGACACTGAAGGCCATGCTGCTCTAGTGTAGACTTCCCTTCTGCTTCCATGTCACTTCCATGTCACCTATGAAGTCTATACACATGATCTTACATTTACAGAATTCAAATTTTCTTTTTACCTAAAATTACAAGTGACATTTTCTGTCCTGTCATCTGTATTGTAAGACTTAATGAACCATTTGTTGATATGTGGATTTACTGAAAATACAAAATAACTAGCGTAACTGACAGAAAACTCAACCTACTATGGGCCTTCTCATTCAGAAATAAGAGAGCTAAAATTTATATGTGTGCATTTTTAAATTTTTTTTCTGAATGAAATTGTAATAAACAGCATTGCTCACTGGAAAGTTAATAGAGAATGTACCATGTTCTTCCACAGTTATCCTGAATCACTCCACCTGCTGGTATGATATCATTATAGAAGCAGCTGCACTCAGATAAACGGACGCATTTCATGAGGTTCTCATCCAGATAAGGAGCACTATCTGGGCACTTAGCATAACAACCTGTATGAAAAACAACCCATGGTTCGTTTCTATTTCCAGAAACATGTCATATTGCACTCTATATTTGTAAAGTTACCTAAGTGGTTACATGAACTTAAGTAAATAATAGCGAAACAACAGCACATTCTTAGCGACAATATATAAATAGAACAGGATTCAGATCCTTTTGCAATGGAATATCAACCAAAGAATTAAGAACCAAAACATTTTGGCTGTTTCATTTTTTTCTAAAATGTTTCCTAAAGTATTTTAAAATAATTTGCTACTTTAATGATGGCATGATGTTGAACATAATACAAGGCTTTGATAAATACATATCTTGAAATGTGAATGCCATTTCTAAATATCTATTTTTATAAGGACAGATGAAGATCCAAATGCCATAATAAAATGAGTTGAGAAGATCCTAAAGCCTGGGATCTAACACAGAGATAACTTTGGTTAAGCATCATCTTGTTTTCTTGACACTTCTTCCGTTCTAAGATATGTAACGGTAAGAAGAAAGAGCTATTTAAGTGTGGGATAGTGTTAATTGGACTATATTATGCATTGCATTCTGAAACTACATTCTAACAAATTATATTGTCTAATGAAACGTATAAAAACTGACAATGGAATCATAGCACTGTGTTCCCCCCACCACCATCTGTCTTATTAAATAGATAATTTATGTCTGGAGAAAATGTTTCTAATGTAGAAATATTAATGTCATAATAAATATAAATACCTATTCATTAAATTACAAAATGTAAGATTCTGAATTGGCAGAAACGAACATTTTTCGGTTGTAATATATCAATATAATTTGCACTACTTTGAGGATATTACTAAAATAGGCCTTACCTTCTAAAACTGCGGAAAATTTCTGGCCAATAACTCGATCTCTGCATGTTTTTGTAGTTACTGTACCACAAGGTTCATAGCGCCAACTGCATTCCCCAGGTCCATTATAATAATCACAGAAAACAGCTATAATTGAATCATTTCAGATTACTGTCATTCATTATATGATGATTTTCACCTTTCATTTTTCCAAAGCATTTTTAAAAGGGATCTTGAGGGATATCAACAATAAACAGACCTAGAGTATATCATTCTGTCTTATCAAGTCCTTTTGGCTTTATCCAAATTGCCATATAAGCCACAGTAGCTCATGAAAAAAGGGTGGGGAAACAGATAGGATCAAAACAGCACTTTCCTTTAACATCTCACACTAGGATTGGTTTGAGATAGAAAATAAATGTTGATTTTTCCATTTTGAGATATTTGAGGTCAAAGTCCAGATTCATAGTTCTAATGTTCAGTCTTAAACTACAAAAATAAATCTCTGGGGAAATTAGGCTCCTTTAGTATGTATGTAAATAACCATTCCCAAATGAGATAACTAAAGATTTCAATATTACAGTTTGCATGATAAATTGAATAAAATGTGGATTCGATATCAATATTTTTCATTTTTTCTCTCATAATATTTTCCATTAGAGGGGAGAGAGTTGACTGATTTCTACTAAATTCATCACATTCTGTATATATCAACATTCTCTTTACATTCATTTTACAGTTTGTCTTGACTAGCACTTTGTAAAGTTTCTAAAATGTCTGAGGACTTCAACCCAAAGTAGTAGATGTGGTAAATGTTTACAGATATCTGACTATACCAAGATAAGTCAACAGTTTATTGTTCATCTAAGTATGAGTAAGAGATATTTTCCATCAGTATTTAATTTTTCCTCTGTTAACATAAGAATTTTTGTAACAAAAATTGAATTTGATGTGCTGTGCTGGGTTTTAAAATAGGTACGTTTTAAAATAGGTAGTTTTCCCATCACAAACATGTTTTTAAAACTCCTTAGGCACAAGAATGTGTATTTTAAAGGAAATATAAGGGGTAGATTGATTATCTAGCAAAACAATTCTACCTAATTACATTTTTAAAGAACAACATATGGACTTGACTTACGACAGAGATCTGGTTTCCTCCACGTAACACATACTCCAACTGCACTGCACGCCTCTGCGTACATGGCCACAGCCGTGCAGAATCCCAAATACTTCCCCTCCATGTCACATGAGCAGGCTTCTTCAATACATGCTTCTAGGTAAGCTTCGGGATCCACCTAGATAGAGCACAGCACATGAGTCTCTGGGAGCAAAACCCGTGCAGGTTACTGCTCTCAGAACCACACTACCTTGTGGTGGCATTCTTTGAAGATGCTGTCCCGGATGATCCCACATTTCTGCACAGCCCAGGCTTTACAGTATGGGTTTGAGTCACAAGGGAAATATTGTGCTGCTGTGTCTGCACATTTTTGACTCGTTTTCCAACTATTTCCAAATTCCAGTGCTCCAATAGCTTCTGATGAATGCCTTGTTATGAAATCATCCTTGAGATCACCATTATTGTTTCCACAAAGACCACACACTTTGCCCTATAGAGATCAGAAAAGGAAATTAATAAGTAGGTTGTACCAGGGAAATAGATATACCAAGAGATGAGATCAGAAAGGAAAATTAAAAAGTCAGTTACACTACAGTCATATATAGAGACAGATAGGCAAGGAAATTATGATTATATAGAGTATCATGAATCCATTTTATTTATTTTTTATTTTATTTTCAGTAGGTTCCACACCCCAATGTGGGGTTTAAACTCACACCCCTGAGATCAAGAGTCACATGCTCTGCTGACTGAGCCAGCCAGTTGACCCTACCATAAATCTATTTTAAACTCCAAATTTTGGAAGGAAACTAGAATCTGTGGATAAGATTCTGCTCCTGTTTAATCCAAGACATCCTGTATCACAAAATGATCTAGTATCAACTAGGATAAATGTATTAATAATTATTAAAAACTAATTCTATGCAACGACATGGATGGAACTGGAGGGTATTATGCTGAGCGAAATAAGTCAATCAGAGAAAGACAATTATCATATGATCTCTCTGATATGAGGAACTTGAGGGGCAGGGTGAGGGGTCTTGGGGGGTAGGGAGGGAAAAATAATGAAACGAGATGGGATGGGGAAGGACACAAACCATAAGAGACTCCTGATTTCACAAAACAAACTGAGGGTTACTGGGGGGTGGGAGGGTAGGGATAGGGTGGATGGGTTATGGACATTGGGGAGGGTTTGTGCTTTGGTGAGTGTTGTGTGAAGATGTAAGCCTGATGATTCACAGACCTGTACCCCTTGGGCAAAGAATAAAAATAAAATTAAATAATAAAAAAAAACCTAATTCTATTCACCAGGTTTAAATCATACAGGAGTATACTCTTAGGTTCTTAGAATCTTTGCTCCAAGAAATACATTTAATTTTATACATTCACCAGCTACCTTAAAATTGTATTATAAAATAATCTCAAGTAACCAAGCATAGTTAAACTAGAATGCTTCAGGTTGATTGCATTTCTTTTTCACCAGATTCTATCATCTTTGATTATATTTCATGTTTCATTATAAGACTGAGTAAATGTGGAGGACTTGCTCTAGGACAGAAACTACCACTTTCTCACTTTCCACTGATGAATTGTCTCTAATTCTCAGAAACAGAAATTATTTTCTTTCCCCATTAATCACTTATTAATGATATACGTACATGCCAGCGAGGATCCAATATAGCAGAAACTCTTGTGTTTTTGTCCCAAATTATGGTTATCCCATTTAAAAATTTCAGAATCAGGTAGAGGCCAACAGTATGTACAGAGTATGTATTTTCACTGAGTCCACAGTCCTTACTTTCTGTAATTTTGGAGGCTGTTACTTTACCATCATGCAAGACAACATTCTGATCCTGTAAGTTAAAAGACAGACTTATGATAACCTCAGTTTTCTCTGGCCACTCATAATCTGAGATGAAAAGTACATAAAGAGGAATAGTAAGTACTCTACCTGAAAAGCAACTATGATTTTTCTTGAGCACGTAAGCCCATCTTCACAGCATGGGACACTTTCAGTTAAAATACGGAATGTGCCACTTTCACGACCGCAATAATCCTTCAAAAAGTAAATTATAATAATAGTTTATAAATATGAGGGACATGGAGCTCAATTAAAATATTGGCATCAGACAAGTAATTCTTAGTGATACCTTAAAGTCAATAAATTACCATGGAATTTCCAAAAGAGAATTTAACTGCATATATGGATAGGCAGTCCTGGTGGAGTCCCACCTAGTTAACTTGCTTTCACTTGGTCCTTTTCCCATTATTTCTACACAAGTTCAGAATTATACCATAGGTATATATATAAGTATTTAAATTATATAATATAATTTATAATCATTGATTTATTTCTAGACTCTGTAAATAGTTAGATAAAGGTGTTTTTCTCCCCCTCAGTGGTTTTTATGAAGCTTGACCTTCAACCAAACCTAATGCATAAATACAAAATAATCTAAATTTCAGCAATTAGATGTGACTTAGGAAGCACCTTAGCAGCATGTAACGAGCATGAACTCTGGAATAACACAGATCTGGGTTTGATTATGGCATTTTCTACTTAGCAGTTTGTGTTGCTTAACCTCTCTAAATCTCAATTTCTTCATCTGCATCATAGGGATAATACTATCAGCCTTTGAGTACTGTAATGATTAACTGTAATAAACTTGCTTGGCAAAGAAGTGCTCATAAAAGGGTAACTGTCATTCTTGCTGATAGTGCTGTTGTTAAAATAATGATGTCTAACATTTATTGAGCACTTAGTATGTGCTTCAGTATTTGCTGTAATTTGGTTTCCAGTGGGGGAACCATCCCCATTTTAAAGATAATGAAACTGAGACACAGAGGGATTAAGGAATGTGCCCACAGTCACATCAGTGAAATGGGAGAGCCATAACTAAAATCTAGGCCTACTGCCTCCCAAATCAGTATTACATTATGTTATATTTTACTGCCTTTTGAGAAACTTTTAAGGGGCCATTTGTTTAAATTTCACATTTTGAGAATAAAATTCTCCAGAGTTCAACTACAAAGAAGTAATTATTATTAAGTATTTAAAAATTGTGATATAACACATTCATCATTACCTCAACAAATGAATACTGGCAGAGACCATCAAAACTGTAACTTTTTCCATCAAAAGTTCTAACATGACCTTCCCCATAGATGTGGCAGACAGTTTGACATTTATTTTGTGTACAGCTCCAAGATCCTTTTACGCAAGTACTAAAATTAAAAATAATATATTATGCCAAGATTCACATACTCCTAGTATTTTATAAAGAAGCACAAAACCTTGTTCTGTATTGATTTAAATTTTGTAGTTGTCTTCATTATACTATATGACATTCACCATATAAAATGCCAAATAAAGTTTCTATTTCGAAAAGTACAGCATAGGGACTATAGTCAATAATATTGTAATAACTTTGTATGGTGACACACGGTAACTACACCACTGTGGTGAGCATTTCTTAACATATATAACTGCTGAATCACTATACTGTATACCTAAAACAAATATAATATTTTATGTCAACTATACTTTAATAAAAAAATTTTTAAAAATAAAGTTTATATTTAAAAAATCACTTTAAACTAATTTGACTATTGTTTTCCACATATCCCAAAGAATGACTCCTTTCTTATAAAAATAAGAGCAGACTGCAATTTCTAATATCCAAAACATATAAAATAGAAATCCTTTATTATGCACCAGTTGTTGCAGCCAACTGAGGTAACACTTCCTTGTTCATACTCCCATCCACCAAAAGAACATGGGCAGTCTTCAGGAAAGACACAGTTCCCTTTAGAATTTCGAACCATGCCTACTGGACAATAGCACCCAGCTTGGCAAGGCAAGTTCTCCTATGGGAATAAATATAAAATATACACCATAAGGTACTGCTTTAACATGTCACAGTATCAGCGTTAATTTACACTACATAAATATACATATCATGTATAGATTCAGGTCAAATATTTGACAAGTCAAAATAACACAGTAAATATGATCCTCCTCATTATTTTTCATTGATGTTTTAGTTTGCTTCTATCCTGACACAATTAAAAGTCTGAAAAGGCTAAACTGCAATGTCATGTCACTTACATCAAAACCAGGCATGTTCCAAGCACCACATTTACTGTCAACTCTTCTCCGTGCCCTCGGGCCCCTGCAGTCAACATATTCGGCCCCTCCAGAACAATTCTCTGCAGGGTAAAAGAAGTTGTTAATCAAGGGCCTCTTGATCTGCCGATTTTAACCCAAGTAGATCTATTAAGTTTGCATCATGATTTCAATACTTACGTTGGGTTGAACTAATGGGAGTCTGGCAAAGAAAATTTCCATCCCAACAGACACTGGAAATAGAAGAAAATTATAGATTTAAACTTCAAACGTCAATGGCAACTTCTTAATACACCATTAGAGCAACTTTAACCCCTCATTCACAAGCTTTGTCACAAGTAGATGAATGAAACACAGTGCTCCAGAAACTATATAACATGTACCAAGTTTTAAGATACAGCCTCGTACATATTATAGGAACATACAAGGAAGGTTCTATGGACATCAGAGACAACATGAAAACGATGGCTGGATCCTGATGGATGAGTAAGACTCAACAGGTACTACTGAAAAGATGCAAAGCTGGATGCCAGAAAGAACAAGGTATGTGCCAATGACTTGTTTGAATAGAAGGCAAGAAGCATGATAGGGACAAGTGGTAAAAGCAAGTCAGGGCCAGATTTCCGATGGTCTTAAATGACACACAAATTTATTTCTATTCTTCAGGAAACCATCACCATTAAAGTTCCTGAGCAGGTAAGTGGCACAATCAGAATAATGCTTTAGTTTAGTCATTTTAGAAGTAGTATAAGAAATATGAGACAGAGACAGAGAGAGACAGGGCAGAGAACAGCCGACTTCAACACCACAGTAATGCCAGCAAGAGCTCATGGGGGTCCGAAATAGAGTGATGATAAAGGGAATCAGAATTTGGAGGTGATAGCCTAAGTGTAATTAAAAAGGTAACCTACCTTCCGAATCAATTAAAAGTAGATTACATTAAAAAAAAAGGTAACTTACCGATTCCTTAACATTTACAGAGACACTATCATTATCAAACCTCAACCAAATGTTTTGTGTGCTATGATAGAAAGGTGTTGTTACCTATGCTTTTCTTTTAAATGGGCAAGAAAAATCATTCATTACTAAATGATAATTTCATATGGAACTAAAGAGAGAAGGTGCATCCAAAATCTTGGGGAATGGCTACTTCATTTTTATACTCATGTTGTTAAGAATTGCTATGTCTGTGAAATTAAAAATACGGATAAATTACTTTGCCTGAAACTGCAAAAATCACAACCTCCTTAGCCATTACAAAATACTAATTCTTCTCCTACTGCCCAGGAACTAAGTTCAAATTCTTGAGTGCAGCCTGGACACTGTTTAATTTCTCCAGCCGATCCTATGCAATAAGAACCTACATGTGCTAGAAATCTCTCTTCCCACCCCAATTTTGTCTGGAAAAAGTTTCGTCTCTTAGGAAAATTCAAATGCTGATCTCCTCTGAGAAGTTCTCATTATCTCCTCAGGTAGTGACAGGCCCTTTCCGCTACCATATTATAGTATACAAACCTCCTTGCAATAGTCAACACCCTTGTTCTATGAGTCCAAGACAGTGTTGATTCATCTTTGAAACTCCATCCCTCAGCATAAGGCCTGGCACATGGCAAATATCTATTTAATAAGTGTCTGTTGAATGATGAATGCTGAGATACAACTAGAAGGCATGGTCTGAACATAAAGTCATTTTTCATCCTCTATATTTACAATGCATACTGCTAGAATGTTTTTCCTTTGGTATTTAAAACCAAACAAGAGTATAATACATCAGCTAGAACCATTATGATGCAGTGAGCACTTTAGGTGAAAGGGAGCAATAACTAACTTCAATACGAAACGTGACAGGTCTAAAGAAGACTTTAGGAAAACTATTTCTCTGAAAAGGGCAGTGCCTTGATTTTGAAGTCATAACAAGTATATATGTAATTTCCATACCATCTGTTGTTATTAATATTGATGAGTTTGCCTGGTTGAATGACCTTGCCACTTATGTAGCAGTCACACTGAGATTTTGGAACACAATTCCCTTCATTATTCTGGTACATTCCATCAGGGCAAGTGCATCCATCAAATGGAACATCTTCTATATCACAGCTTCTATATCTCTCTGACAATAATCGACAAGTTTTATTGCAGGCTTTTATATTGTACTTGAAAACGAGGCCACTTGGACAAGAGGAATCTGTTGGTATAGGAATAAAAAAATACTAAATATGTATACACAGGAAAAGTAGCAATTTTACTTCAACTTGATATTTATAGATATTATAGGGAATTATTCACAACTGACGTTATGAATAATCAAGAAAGTTACTTGCTATTCTCATTTTTCACTTTTTTTTAGAAAAACTGAATATTGAAGGAGGCAGTTACAATAACCAGGAGGAAAAAAAATGATTTTTTTGAACTAGGTTGGTGCCCATAGAGATGGAGAGATGTGAATGGATTTGAGAGAAATTTCAAGAGGTGAACTTGACAGACTTTATTGATTGGATATGGGCAATGAGGTAGTAAGTGTGATCTCCAAGAGATTTATTTCCATAATTTTTCTTTGGTAAGCCAAGTATTTTTCTGAAGTCATATTCAAATACTGCAATAAATATTTAAAACAAAGCAAGAGTCAATAAATATGATAGCTGAGCCCCTATTTTACTTACTTTTATTTGTTTTTTAAATATTACTAATATTGGGGCACCTGGGTGACTTAGTCAGTTAAGCATCTGCCTCTTGCTTTTAGCTCAGGTCATGATCTGTATGCCAGAAGATCAAGCCCTGCTTCTGGTTCTGCACTCAACAGGGAGTCTACTTCCCCTCTCCCTCTACTCTCTACCCTTCCACAGCACCTCTCCCCCCCACACACACATTCTCTCTCTCTCTCTGAAATAAATAAATCTTAAAAATAAATAAGGTAAAATGTTACTAACATTTACAAGTACAAATGTGTTAATGCATGTTTCTAAACTACACACACACACACACACACACACACACACACACACACTACAGTAACAGTGAGAAGAGAGTTATCTAAAAACCCCTGCCGTGCTTACCACATAGTCCGGTTCTCCATCCCACCATGTATACTTCTTTCTCAGCACATGCTTTCACATAGTTGCCAAAAACAGTACACAAGCAGTCTTCACTGTTTTCACAAGTACAAGTATATCTTTTGCATTCCTTTAAGAAATAAATGTATATTACACTATGAAAATATTCACAAGAACAGGTAAACTGGGTATCTTCATTTAGTTCATAACCATTGCTGTTCCTTGAAAAAAAGATCTGTCTTAAAACTTCAGAAGCTATTTCTTTTCAAAATAAGCAAAGTAGCAAATCAGTTATTAACTAAGTTTTCAAAGAACTTAGAAAAGATGGAAAGAGAAACTTACTCAAGATTTTTCTCATCTTGGGTTATTTTACAGTACCATTTTTTAATTGGTAAATATAACAACCAAATAAATTAGTGGAATCCAATGTTAAATTTAAACCTATGTCTTAATCTACTGATAATGCCTGTTATTTGAAAATGTTTAGTGTCTACAGGCTTCTATTGATACTATCAAAATATTTCACAAAAAGCATTGTTAATCTTAGACATTCACGTACCTCATAGTATGGTTTAGCATTCACAATAGGATGGCAGGAAGCAAAAGGCCCATCTGAATCAAGAAAAATTCCACAATGCTTTTCGGCAAATTTTTCTGGAAGAAAATTAGTGCACTCAAAATTAGTATCAAAAATATTGTAATTTTTAATTTAAAAAGTATAATTGTGTTTTTAACGTGTTTTTGCTGAAGCGTATCTAATTCATTATCAATATATACAAAAATAGCATGATATCAGAAGAAACTCCTTAAACAGGCAAAAATCTTTCTTTTAAAATTTTTATTATTTTTTAAAAGATTTTAAATAAAATTTATTTATTTGTTTACTTATTTATTTATTTATTTGAAGAAGTGGAGAGAGAGAGAGCACAAGTGGAGGGAGGAAGAGAGAGAAGCAGACTCTGCACTGGTGGGCTTGATCTCATGACCCTGAGATTAGACCTAAGCTAAAATCAAGAGTCCGACGCCTACCCAACTGCACCACCCTGGCACCCCAAAATCTTTCTTTCTTTAACTGAAGTACAGTTGACACACAATGTTACATTGGTTTCAGGTGTACAACACAGGGATTGGACCGCTCTACGCGTTGTGCTGTGCTCACCACAAGTATAACTACCATCTGTCCCCATGCTGCGCTCTTCAAATACCACTGACTATATTCCCCATGCTGTTCCTTTCATCCTCATGACTTACTCGTCCCATAACTGGAATAAGAGGCAAAATCCTTTATTAGCTGCAGACTTTTGTATCAAATCAGTTAAGCTGTTTGCGAAAGGCAATTTCTATAGAACATGGGACTAAAGGAACTAGATTATTTATTCAGGTACCTTTTAATTTAAAATATATTTTTAAGTCTGAATTATAACAAGTTGGTAAATGAAACCATTGCGACACCAGCACCACCTCACCTCTGTTGCCGCAGTAGTCATGTCAGTTTTAGGACCACCTGTATCAATCATTCAAAAATACTAACTTTATTTTTTAAGGACTGAATTTATATTTAGTTGGCTTGTAAGTAACTTGTTTTATATTAAATTAACAGAAAAGAAAATTCACAAAAATAGCATCTGAGTAACAAATTCTTTGCTCAGCAATTGGTAAATACTTAAAGATGATGCCAGTGACTAGTGCAAGGATGGCTGATTTGTTTTAACTATCTATTGACTGGCTTCTAAAGTTACTGTCACCAGGAAGCGAAAAGGAAGCTGACTGAATCTATTAAAAGGACACTGAGGCCAATTATTTCTAAAATTTTGACAAACATGTAACTAGGTATCACCATTACTTATGTAAATACTACTGACAGCTTATTAAAACATAGCTTAGTTTTCCATATTTTATTTTATTACATTAAATACAAAACACTGAAAATTGAAATTGTTAATTTATATAGCTCTCAAAAGTGTTGATATAGTCTCCTTAACATAAATTGGCTTGGTTTCTTATGAGATACACATGTGTTTTTACCTATTCTCATTTTAATTCTTTTCATTGCAATACCTGCAAAACAAAATAACATGACAACTAAACCCTGAAATATGTATTACCATGTTGATGTTAATGCTTCTATCAACTCATCCTATAAACCAAAACAAGTTAAATGAAACTTTAAAAAGGAATTGCTTTGTAGTTTTTATTTTTTTTTATTTTTATTTTTTTTAAAGATTTTATTTATTTATTTGACAGAGAGAGATCACAAGTAGGCAGAGAGGCAGGCAGAGAGAGAGGAGAGAGGAGGAAGCAGGCTCCCTGCTGAGCAGAGAGCCCGATGCGGGCCTCGATCCCAGGACCCTGAGATCATGGCCTGAGCCGAAGGCAGAGGCTTTAACCCACTGAGCCACCCAGGTGCCCGCTTTGTAGTTTTTAAATGTTATTAAAGACTGATCAGACATTTTTTTCAAATATGCAGATTAACTTAGAAAAAAGTAGTTAGGGATGCTTGGGTAGCACAGTGGAGTGAGCGTCCAACTCTTGGTTTCAACTCAGTTTCAGCTCAGGTTGTGATCTCAAGGTCATGAGATCAAGCCCCATGTCAGCATGCAGTCTGCTTGGATTTCTCTCTCCCTCTTCCCTCCCTTTCCTCTCTCTCTCTCTCTCTCTCTCTCTCTCACACACACACACACAAAAAAATAAATAAATAAATCTTTAAAAAAAATAACTAACATATAAACATATTTTAACTTACTTTCCACTGCATTCCATTGTTTATAAAAGAAGTAACATAAAACAAGATGGTATGGGGAAGGAGACAAACCATAAGAGACTTCTAATCTCATAGAACAAACTGAGGGTTACTGGGGGGTGGGAGGGTAGGGATAGGGTGGATGGGTTATGGACATTGGGGAGGGTTTGTGCTTTGGTGAATGCTGTGAAAGATGTAAGCCTGATGATTCACAGACCTGTACCCCTTGGGCAAATAATAAAAAAAAAAAAGAAGTAACATAAAATAAAGTGTTTACTAAAAAAATACTAAGGGAGCAATCAAAGGAAGACTTCGATTTGAAATGCTTAGATTATCAGCAACAGACCCATAAATACAGAGAAAAAACTGATGGTTGCCAGAGGTGAAGGGGATGGGGGAGGATGGGTAAAATGGGTGAAGGGGAGTGGCAGATACAGGCTTCAAGTTATGGTAGGAATAAGTCACAGGGATAAAAGGTCTAGCACAGGGAATATAATCAGTTGAACTGTAATAGCACTGTATGGTGACAGATGGTAGCCACACTTGTAGTGAGCATGACTTAGTGTATAGATTTGTGGAACCACTACGCTGTACACATTACACGTTGACTATACTTCCATAAAAATATATTAATTAAATAAATAAAAATAAAATACTTGGGTTACAACTTCATCTTTAGCCCTTATTAAGCACACTCCACCAGGACTCAACTATCAACATCTACATTAATGAAGATGATAACCTCATCCATGCTCTTCATGAGTGTTTGTGGAAATAAACTGAACTAATATTTGTGGAAGTCTTTGGTAAGCTAAAACATGAGCTGAATCATACAGATGTAAAGTTTTCCTCATAAGATCCATACTTGGGGTGTAGAATAATTAACACACATGATAGCAGTAGTTAGGAGACGTCAATCTAGTGACAGCTTTCTCGTTAAGTAGCTCAGCAGTTTGGGTGAGTCTCAAGACTTCAACCAATCATCACTTCCATGCCTCAGTTAAAGATCTGTAAAATTTCTTCTGACCCTACTATTCGACAGCTGTGGAGAAAACTGTCTAAGGAGGAAAAGAATGGGTATAGAAAAAGACAACTGTGTTGATCCCCCTTCCCCAGTTAAAGATGGGTTTTCTAGTTGGGCCTCAGCCAGCCAGACTGCTTCTCTGCTGTTCTCGGCAAAACTGGGAAAGTACAACAAACACCAGCAAAAACCAGGATTATCTGACAGTCCCGTATTATATCAGAGTAAGTACACAATTCCTAGCACCAACGATTTAATTACAGAGTTTGAGGTTCAATTACCAATACCTTTATCTATACTGATGCATGAAGTGGGTTTTCCTTTAGGACAGGGCATCATTTCCCAAGAATCAGCAAATGCCTGAGGCGTCTTCTCCAATATATTCTGACTTGACATTAAATCATCCTCTACTCTGTTGTTGAAGGAACCACAGAGTCCTGTATAGGGCACAGAACAAATATTAACATTTCCTCACCTACTCAGCTTTTTGGATTCATATTCTCATGTCACATTCAGTTCTGTACTCAAATCAAAACACGCAAAAGCTACCTGAGAGTATGTCTTGCTGAGTCTTTATACATATAAATAAAACTTCATGACACTCCAGATTAATGCTCCATTTTATTCAAATTCCAGGAGCACTGAAACACCACTTGCCACAAATACTGTGTTTTTCCTGCGTGTTTTTGTAACATAACCTGCTTTAACAAGGTGGTAGGAAGCATGCTTACAAGCAGGGCATTTGTGACCTGCACATTGTCAATATTAGCGTGGAGACTTGAATCATGTTAAGAGCTATATGCTTTCTTATCTGGAGTCTTCTGACCCATGAATTACATTTTTTCCCTACGTATAAATAAGTCATCTTCTCGAGTAAAGACATGTTGCAAAAGCTCAGACAGTTTGAAATTAGCAACTGTGAGCTTTCCCATTGTTTTTTTGTTTTGTTTTGTTTGCCACCCAAAGTATGTAAAAGCTGATTTCTGTGACAGAAAACCTCCATGAGAGAGATCACTGTGTCATCTATCAGCAGAAAGACAAATTGTAATGTATTGTGCATTTGAAACTTGATATTCAAAAGATATATATGTATAATATTTTCATTTTTTTCTTCTGCAGGTAAAAGCTTTCATAATCTATCTTAGTAAAGTGATATATAACATATTATCAAACCTCACTTTAGGAAACCTTAACTTAAAAACCTTAAAATGTTTAAATTTGCAAAAAACCATTTGGGAATAGATTTTGTAATAAATAAAACTCTTTACTATCAGTTGAAACTGTTTTACTGCAATTATCAAAGGGAAGATTAAGTAAAAATGCTTTATGATCTAATGTCAATAATGGAGAGACAACTAAAAATGAAAAGAATTGATGGTCACATTACAGCCTTGGAAATAAAAACGTATCCAGGGAACTTACCTACAGTATCTGTGAAACTGTTGGGTGGCACTGAAACATACAATTGCATTGCAGGAGCAATTTGTATCTGCATTTTTACACCAAAGTTTGTTTCTACTTGAAGGTATGAGGAAGATGCTTTGAAGACATATACTTCACCTGTTAAAATAAATATTTACATTAATATTAACAATCGAAACATTGAACAGTTTTTGATTTATTAAAATGATTTTATATTTTAATATCTGTTAAAAAACAAACATTTAATGTCCCTAAAAACTGAACAAATGAATGCATCTTACATTTATTTTATTTTATTTATTTTTTCAGTGTTCCAAGATTCATTGTTTATGCACCACACCCAGTGCTCCATGCAATATGTGCCCTCGTTAATACCCACCACCAGGCTTGCCCATTCCCCCACCCCTCTCCCCTCCATAACCCTCAGTATTATTAAACTTACCTGACTCATCAGAACTTTGATTTATGTATTCAATCCCATTGTTTGTGACTGTTCCATTTCTATTGAATACATATTTGTTACCTGAAATAGGCTAATATTTAAAACAACTGTTAGTTCATGTTAATTTGCAATAGTAATTCATTTTAATGCAATATATGAACCTAAATTTTTGCGCCATAAAAATGTTTATTTTCCTGGATTAGTTTCAAATATCTAAAATACAGAATATTTTTTGAAGCACTCCTCATATGTTGCTTCATTGTTTCTTATACCAATTCTTCGAGGAAGATTCTAAAGGAGTCTTCATTCCCAATTTGTAGGTGAGGAAACTGAGACCCAGGAAGGTGACTTATATTTCCAAAGGTCAAAAGGCTTCTAAGTACCAAAGGCCAGCCTCAGTGTCCCCCTTTAGTTCTATTTCCATTGACAGTGTCAGTTCCAAATACATGAAATTCTAAACAAATATAATTGCCTTCTCAAATGTTCCACAGAGTTTAATAATTTAATAAGCACATAGGTTGATCTGTAATTAGCACTTCAGTTGTGTGTATATGATAATTTTTATACACTTAAGGAGCCTTGGAACTATTCAGCTCTTCCAGAGACTTTACTAATTTTCTGCACAATCTTTTTGTGATTTCGATTCACACAGTAAAACCTCTCTCCAGCCACAAAAAATTCTGAATTTGTGAAGTAATTCATTCGATTTTGTTCTAGATAAACTTTAGGAAGGTGATTACTTACCGAATTTAAGAGGAGTGTAACACTATTTAAGCATGTTCCTGACTGGCCACTGGGACATGGACGAAGTTCAACACTAACAGACCAATCTTTATGCTGTTAAAAAAATGTAATTCATTGATATGTTTATTAAAATATCATTGAGTTATACAATATTACTGTGTGATTCATTTACAAGTCATGTTTGCATTTTAAACACGCACAATTCCTACACATAATCAGTCTGCTCTGAAAATAAAACTTTGTTCAGTCCATGATAAGTCTAGAATTGGCCAAAAGCTTTACAGAAGGTCCAAGAATCTTGCATAAACTGCATTAATATATTTGGATTAGTGGATTTTCATAGTCATCATTTTTTTCTTTTATCTTTATTTTTTGTCTTCTCCTCCAAGGGAATATGCTAGCTGAAGGCAAAGCTACAAGATGGAATCCCACTTTCATTGAAATTCAGATTACTTAAAGTTTCAGTCCTGAAAAGAATTTAAAAGTAAGGATAGCCTCTATCATACTGGTGATATTGTATTATAAGAACTATAAATAAATAAAGGGATAATGATGAAAAAGAAAGGTGTTTCATGGAACATAAAAGATCATCTCAACTGAAGCATTAGTGAACACATGCAAAGAAAAGTAGAAGGAGGAAATATTTTTCCAGTGTATTTATAAAGTTACTGATGAAGGAAATGTTGAGGTTTTTTTGTTTGTTTGTTTAGCAAGGAATTTCTAAGGAGTGCAGATAATACCGATTGTCAATGTCAATATGTGACAGAAAACACATACTGAAGTATGGAACCAGTCACTGAGGGGCTGCTTGCTATTTCAATAGTAACTTAAAGTGAAGGCTCTAAAAATTGGTTGAATAGCTCAGTGTGTGTGCATCAATTTTCTCAAACATTCCAGGCTATACATACGTGGATGGCCAAGAAGTGACAGTTTCCAGGATGGTGGTATTGAATACCGTCAAAGGTGGTGATTGAGTTTCCTTCTACCTGACATCTTCCAGGACATAAGGCTTCAGTACAAGACCACTTTGCATTTTGGCATGTGCTGTTAAAATGCAATGGTTATGTTAAGGTCATCAATTGTGTTTTCTCCATGAGGAAAAGAGATACCCCAACATTAAAAATCAAAATTTAAATTAAGACATTTACTTAAGGTTTATTAGACCATCTTTTAAAAAAAAATTAAGTCATCTTTACACCCAACATGGGGTTCAAACTCACAGCCCCAAGATCAAGAGTCACATGCTCTGCTGACTGAGCCAGCCAGACGCCCCTATTAGACCACCTTTATTCTCCACTCAACATCTCAGCTCTATCGAATGTCACACTGATGGTGGCATCCTGGCAGTTTAAAGGAGTTGAATTCCATGGAATAAAATAATAGCTCCTGCCTGCATTAACTATATAAAAACTTTAAACTGGATTTCAGAGGTTTCTTTAAATGGAATACATTACACTATTAGTACTGAAACGCCTGCTACATGCCACATTGTAGACCCTCACTATTCAATACAGTATAGAGACATATATCTATTGATTACTTGAAATCTGACTGTTCCAGATTGAGATCTGCTATAAATATAAAATATAGACTTTTAAGACTTAATTTGAGAAACAGATTGTAAAATCTCTCATTAACTTTTTATACTAATTCCACTTCTAGATGATAATACAGCACTTTGGATGTATAAAATACATAATTATAATTAATTCCACCCCTATCTTTTTGCTTTTTAAAGACACATCAACTAAAAAATGGTAAATTATACATGTGGGTCATATTTATGGCTAATAAGATATTTCTCTTGGATAGCACTGTCCTAGATATTCAAAAAAATCATAGCTATTGTTATTCATAATTATTACTAATATATTATTGCCCCACTAACAGGAACACTTCTCATTTATAAGGAACATACTATAGTATAAATAATAGATTAGTTTTCATTGAGTCAAATTATTTCCCTACAAAGGCACAGTACATTTTTAGAAAAGTCCTTTGGAATTCTGCAGAAATTTAGAGTTTCAGAGAAAAGTCATCATGAAGAATGGGGAACTCTCTTTGATCAGCATATTTTTGCTGAATCTATACTAATTTTTGGCACATTGAAATCCACTCCTATTAAATATACCTAAAAACATCATATATATAAATATTAATATCAATATAAACAAATATATAAGTAAAGATTAAATATGTTTTCACCAATGTAGTCACATATTAAAATTATTTGAAAAATAGTGGGCTCTTTCTGATTATACATTTACTAAATATTCTTGGTAATTAGCATGATTATTGTTTCACTGTTATAACCACACTTTTGTATTATCCTTTGCTCTATCTTTGCAACCACCAGTTGGTTTACTCTTTGAAACACTATTTCAGTTAGTGAAAAACATTATCTTTTAAAGATACATAGAAAGCTCATACATTTTATTTAAAAACCACATTAAACTTTCCTTAAAAAATAAAAGACAAACTATCAACATGGAAAATGCGATGTTTATTTCTGAAAAGTTTATTTTATGGGTGGACCTAGGAATTATTTCAAATTAGATTAAGATATGAGTATAATTTCACTATTAACAAAATGTGGACAAAGAGCATGCACATACCACTGAGAACCACAAGGACCTCTTCGGACTTCCCCTGACTTATAGATCTTTCCATGTAAATTACAGGGACATTCAGTCTTTAATACACATCCCCCTTTTTCTCCAAAATCATCCAATAGATAACCTAGAAAAAATACATTGTACAAGGATTATACAAACATGAACAAATTCTCAAGCAGTGAACTGTAAAATCACTCTTGAGCTATTTCTTTCAAGTGTAAACATGCACTTAAAATGGAAAGTTCCATTAACAATTACCCTAGTTTGAGATCTAGCAAGAGTATAATTTTCTGAGCCATGGAACATTCCTACAGAGCCCAACATAGGACTAGGGGATCATCTATGGAATATCATGGCCCTCAGGTCCTATAGAAATAGACATACATGTTAACTTTGTAAGTCTGCTTCTCCGCAGTTTGCTAGAAGGATGGATTATGAATAGGTGATTTCATTAAATATTTGGTTAGAAATAAGACCCACTACTCTGCAGTCACTTTTTCAGTTGTTTTAGTGTAAACATACTCAGAGGGTGTGTTACCTTCTGGGCAGAAGCAGCCATTCACACATTCACTATCTTGAAAAGGAGCCACATTAGAACAAGTTGCAGGATTTGAGGGACCGCATTCTTTGTAGATATGTTTTTCTGGGCATCTAGGTTTTCCTGGAGAAATATAGAAATATGTACACATGGGAATGAGAGGGAAATTAATGTGATAAATACATAATATTCCAATGGGGATCTTTTCAAATGGGAGTGTTTGAGTCTAATTTTCAAGACATGAGTCAGTTTTTAAAATTATTCAGTGCAACTAAATTGTGTCAATTTCTCATGACTTTATAAATATGCTACAATATTTAATTTGTAGAAAAAATAAAAAATGAAGCAAAAATTAGGAAGCAATATATATTATATATGTAATAACATCTCATCTCACTTTGTTGTTTTTTTTTTTTAAGATTTTTATTTATTTATTTGACAGAGAGAGAGATAGAGAGATAACAAGTAGGCTGAGAGGCAGGCAGAGACAGAGGAGGAAGCAGGCTCTCTGCTGAGCAGAAAGCCCGATGTGGGATTCGATCCTAGAATCCTGAGATCATGACCTGAGCTGAAGGTAGAGGCTTTAACCTACTGAGCCACCCAGGTGCCCTCATCTCACTTTGAAATTGATCTTCTACTTGTATTTTAACATAAGGATTGAGCTAAGCAGAAAGTACTTTTATATTTATTTGTGTGAAATTCACATCTATGTTTTACTAATTTTTTGAAAGAAAATCAAAGGACCAATCAACATACTTTTGATAACATTTCCAGTTAAGTTTTTTCAGTGTTTGAAGAATTTCTCATTTTCCCCAGTGACCTTTACAAATCATAGACTAAAGTTCCTAATTGAGATCTTATCACAAAGCACTGTCACTTATGGTAAATCACTTCACCAAAACAGTCCTGTTTCCTCATAAGTACCTGTGAGAGATGAGATTCCAGCACATCTAAGATCCCTTTCAGGGCTTACAGTCATTTAAGAACATTACTTTGAAATATAGCTCAACTTTAAAGTGCTATAGAAACTTTCTGGCTTGGAATCTGCAATAAAATTTAAAACCTACCACAAGTCACATCAGAATCATCTCGCCAGGATTCATAGATGCCGGGACCATCTGAGGCGCAGAGGCGGGACAATTCTGAGTAAGTGTCACATGTAGAATTTTTGCCTGTATTTTGGCAGTAGTCATTAACGCAGATCATTCTGTAGTCACTGGAAAAAGCGGCGACCTTTCTACATTTCTCAAAGTAAGTTCCAATAATTTTGTCACAGTACTACAAAATAAAGTGTGAAGTTTAATTCAAACATAAGAAAAAATGACAATCAAATAAACATTTAGGAAGAGATAAAATTCAGAAGTATTTGGTTTTGCATGGTAACCTGTAGCTGTGGCAGGGAGAGTTGCTGAACGCTGGTCAAAATGGAGAGTATGCAGTATTATAGTTGGCACAGTCACTCCTAAAAGAATACTCCACCTCTGGCATTTTGGATGGCTGTATAACAACTTCAGGAATGGTTGTACCTACACTCACCCAAAATTTCTCCAAAGGTAACATGAAACTTAAAACTTGAGAAAATGGAAGGGGTGAGAAAAAAAGAGCTACTGTCAATGCCAGAGAGTGAGATGGTAAATGACTGATATCACAAAAGACAGAAGGGAACCTGGCCCTTTGTCTATCAGTCTTATTATATTTGGTGAGCAAACAGGCTGTGAAATAGAATCATTGTGGGCTTTCTTGGTAGGGGCCATGGGAGTTGGCTCTGGAAAGAATGTATTTGTTCTCATGTTGGTTAAGGAGGTAAACTCAAACATTATTGAACACACAAATTTCAAATTTCAACATATTTTAACTACCACATAGCTGTTCATATGTTTGTTGCAGAGAAATATAAAGCGACTGTCAAGAAAATGCGCAATTTGTACCAATGAAGCCCTAAGACAACTGATAACATTCTCCAAGTGAGGTATAAGATTAAGTGAAATAAAATCTTCAAAGATTGCCTTTTCATCTATTATTTTTGTGTATCTTTATCACTAGATTATAGGTTCCTTTAGGACAAAAATAGAATTTCATATCCTCTTGGCTTAAGATAGTGTCTTACACATAGTAAGTCCTTACTAAATATGCATTAGCTTTAACATAAATTTATGTATTCACTGAGCTAATATTTTTGAGCAACCAGGAGTAAGTTCTCATGTGCTATACAACTACCACAACAGATATAACATAATTCTTGTCATCATAGAATACATAATCCTACAGGGAACATATGGAAAAGAAACATGGGAAATTTTTATAGACGGTCTCTTATCATAAGAAGCAAGGAGTAGCATAGGGCAAAAGAGAAAAGAGAAAGCAATTCTAACTGTGAAAATCAAGGAGGATTTCACAAGGAGGATAGCAGATGATAGATAATGTCATGGCCTAATTTGCTTTGCTAGAAGATGACAAGATGTTTATAAATGTACCATTCATTGTCAATAAAACAGAAAGTCTTTTCTATCCAAATTATCCTTACATCTTGATCTTGAGAATTTTGTTCTAGATTGAAACAAGTATATGTGAACATTTATTTGCTCATCAAATAAATGCAACCTATCAAATTCAACATAACAGTACTACACAAGTGCAGAAAATTCAGAGTGGACTATTTTCAAGTGTCATAGTCAAAATAATTAATTGTACATAACTCTTGCAAAAAGAAAGTAAAGGATACAGGGGCTGACAATTCAGATTGGCTCTCTGGGGCAAAAGTATAGGAGAACGGAAAGTTCTTAGGGACACAGTACATGGATTTCCAAAGTGTAAGAGCCAGTCAGTAACCACCAACAGATTTAATGGAGAGGTGAAGTGTGTCATTTTACAGAAAAATTAAAACTTTATGCAAAAAAATCAGAATTGTTACACTAATATATAGTAAATATCACAGGTTTTTTTAAAGATTTTATTTATTTATTTGACACAGAGAGATCACAAGTAGGCAGAGAGGCAGGCAGAGAGAGAGGAGGAAGCAGGCTCCCTGCTGAGCAGAGCCTGATGAGGGGCTTGATCCCAGGACCCTGAGATCATGACCTGAGCTGAAGGCAGGGGCTTTACCCACTGAGCACCCAGGAGCCCCAATATCATAGAATTTTAGGAAAAATTCTTATTTTAGTATCTACAGCTGAACTAAAGCTGAGAAACAGACTACAGGGACACTGAAGAAAAAGCAGTTGCACAATTCTGAGAATCAGGCATGGATGCTTAGAAGAGGATGTTGGCTATCTAAATTGAAACCAAGGACCATTCTGTCTTAGTGATCACAGCTCTGTAGTACAGCTTGAAATCAGGCAACGTGACGCCCCAGCTTTGTTTTCCATTTTCAACATTTCCTTGGCGATTTGGGGTCTTTCTTGTTCTATACAAATTTTTGGATGGTTTGTTCCAGCACTTAGAAAAATGCCTCAGGTATTTTGATAGGGATGGTGTTGAAAGTATAGATTGCTCTGGGCAGTATAGACATTTTGACAATGTTTATGGAATGCTTTTCCATCTTTTTGTGTCTTCTTCGATTTCTTTCATGAGTGTTCTCTGAGTATTATACGCAAACAATGAATTATGGAACACTACATTAAAAACTAATGATATACTGTATGGTAGCATAACATGAAAGAAAGAAAGAAAAGAAAAAAAAAGAAAGAAACCAAGAACCGTGCTGAAATTTGCTACTAAGTGAAATATGAATCTCTCACCTCTACACCATCTTCACAAATTTCATAGCTTTTACTAAAAGCTTTGGGACAATCTCCAGGAATTTTACTATTGGCAATGTGTTCGTTGATGTTGTCTCCTTAAAAAGAAAAAAATGCTTAGTTCAAGATATTCACTATGCACATACATGTTATTTTCAAGTTAAATATAACTAAATAGACAACATTTTTTATCTTAACAATTTATTATTCTTTATAAAAATGCATATTATTAGATTTATTCAAATATGAGCAATTGTTTTATAATTTTCTTTCAGGAAGCAATTTTCTTAGACATAATGCACTGAAATCTCACCTGGAGTGCTGTTGAAGTTACCACAAAGACCACAAGTTGGATATTGCTTGTGAAGAGTAAGCTTTAAAAAAAATAACATGTACATGTTTATAAAATATTAAAAATACCTCAAGACAAAATTTGCCCAAACCAAATGACAGTGTCTGTTCATATTCAATTCTACTTAAGCTGGTTACTTAGGCATGTACTATCGAGCCTCTTTTAGAGGACCTGGATCTAGAAGCTGGAAAGATCCTGACTCTACCTCTTACTAACTGTTTGTCTTTGGTTGGATTGTTTAGCTTATATTAGCCTGGATTTCCTGAGTTCCATCATCTGTAAAATAAGATTAATAATAGTATGTATTTCAATTATTTAAATAATTATCTTATTTAAATTTTAAATAAGATAATGCTTAGTACAGTGCATAATATAGAGATTTTTCAATAAATCTTAGCTCTTATTTTCCTTATAATGTAATGTTTTTATAAGTGAAAGCGAAGAAGAAAAAGCACAGAAATATAAGAAAATCAGAGCCAGACTTACTGAGAGTTTATTTTTGTCCCACATCAAAGACAGGATTCCTCTACGGCTTTTCAGGACATAATGTTCTCCATATTTTTTAATGTGTATCAATTTATTGTCATATGGTATATGTACTCTGAAAAGTATAAAATACAAGAACATATATTGGTAAAAATAGTATTATAACTCTTTAATAATTCATATTCTATATTTAGTATCATAAATATAATACTAGCTAATAAATATTAAAGCGTGGGATGCCTGGGTGGCTCAGTCATTAAATGTCTGCCTGTGGCTCAGGTCATCCCAGGGTTCTGGGATCAAGCCCCACATAGGGCTCCCTGCTCCTGCTCGGCCAGAAGCCTGCTTCTCCCTTTCCCACTCCCCCTCTCTCACTGTCTCTCTCTCTCTTGTGTTCCCTCTCTCACTGTCTCTCTCTCTCTCTCTGATAGATGAACAAAATCTTTAAAAAAAAGTATTAAAACTTTCTTTTTCCTTTCATTTCAGAAGAGGACACACAATGGTTTTGTTTTTCCAATATCTGAAAGACTTTTAAAGAACAATGACTAAATCCTTGGGGCTTTGAAGAAATAAAAAAGAAGAAACTGGTTCAATGTAAGAAATTATGAAATAATTTGAAATGTTCACAAGTGGAATATCATGCCTCAGCCTCTTATCCTGGAAAATAATCAAATATGGCATCCCTTCCAAATATGAATTGCTACCTCTAAAAATAATAGCCTAAGTTTCAATCTATTTAAAATCACATATTTATATTTAATTATAAACACACAAATGAAAACTGAAATATTCTATAGGCAGATTTGTTGAATGTTCCCCCAAATCTAGATACTCAAGATAGTCAAACAATAGTAGTACTCTTTTTCTCCCCACCTTGTCATAGGATTAAATATAGTATCTTATAATCCCACATATAACAAAATCTTCTATCAGACTCCTGTCCAAGAAATTATTACAAATACAAATATGGAAACCAAAATAGGAAAAGAGTGCTACCTTTTCCCTATTCAACTTTTTTTCTTTTTGCTCTGGTTACTTTAAGTGCTTGTGTAGCATTTATCAGTAACACTGTGGCATTTACCTTTCTTCATTAACTAGAATGCGATCACCAAAAATAGAGACCTCATTATTGTCGATTTCAACTGCTATTTTTTCAAAGTCGCTATTATTCTTTCGTTTGATCTCGATATTGAAATCTCCTCCAGATTCAACGCAGTGATGGCAAAAAGTGTATGTGCAGGAAGACTCAAAGGAAAAGATGCGGCCATTGAAAGCTTTATATGTTCCTTTGCCCCAAGTAGTAGCTTCCCCTGCAAAACATTTAGAGCAGAATATTCATAATTATTTAGAACTATTATGTACCATCTAGTTTTGATTTTTTTTAAGTGTTTATGTACCAAGAGAAAACACCACCGAAAGGTTCTGCTCTCACAGCCACCACCTGAAGTCAGTATTTTTCTTTCTCACATATAGCAAAAACACCCTAAAAGGAGTACCTGAATCCTTGGGAATACACAAAGGTATCTATTCTGGCTCAAGTAAAAAATGAATAAAAACATTTTGTTTCCTATGAAAAAGGGAAATTGTCTCTACTGGAGAAGGTACATACAGAGGGGGTTGAGATCTGTTTGCCGACTTGTTTTTCTTTTTGTAGAGATAGTCTTTCTAATGTTGCACAAGGGGATTACCATTTATATCAAATAAGTGTAAAGATCAGTATTACTCTAGTACGTGGATCTGTACATGTGCGCACATGTGTACATCTGTGCTATATGTATATATGTGTGCACGTCTGCATATGTGTACCTTTGAGGAAAAATAGTACAAATGTGGTGTCATTCAGAAATGCAATGATCAAACAGATAGATGATGGGCAAATGGTTAAAACTAGGTCCAGATTTTGGTTAGTTTGTAACTCCATTAGGTCCTAGCTGGTTTGGACATAAAAATATAGATAGAAATCAGAGTCATTTTTACTTACCAATAATCGGGCTTACTTCTGAGTATTTTGGAATGGCTTCTGGAATATTGGATCCTTTTTCTATTTAACACAATGTACAGATTACTTAAATTTCAAGACATACATTGATTTTTAAATATACAGGACATTTGAACTTCTACATGGGAACTTGGGAACTGATTCTGAAGGCCATCAATGGGTATCTTTATCCTGAATATATAATTTGATTTTGTGAGAGCTATGATTTACCAAGTTCATATACATGATTATCTCTTAAATCCATATTTTTTCTTGGACAATTAGCCATAGTATTTTTAGAAATAATTGTGAGCTTATTCATTTTGGGTCATATATGATTACTAATATATGCTCCATCCCCCAAAGAACAATATTTTGAACTTCAAAAATAAAACTTTGCTAGTATACTTTTATTGGGAGCCATTAGCTGAACAGGTCCAAGGTAGATTTTTATTAAATCAGTCTACTATATAATACTAATAATTCAATTATCTATATATAAAGAGAACTCAGTTCTCCTGATGGATCAAAGAGGAAAATTCATATCCCTTGATACTTTTCCATGATTGTATATTTCTAATGCACTGAGCCTTTTATGTGACTAAGTAAATTTATATGAAATCTTACAGCAAGGTCTAAAATCAAGCAGAATAGAAGAGCAACAACAATAATAAAAATCAATATTTTAATAGAATTTTTAAATATTTTTTACAACACCATTTATTGTGTATCTTGGGGCCACTTGTCTTTACTACAGGCTGTCTTCTCCCAAGTCAAGTGGAAGTAGATTGAACTTTCAATTTATTTATGAAATCATTTTAAAAATAACATTTTTAAATATCCTAAGATGATAAAGGAGAAGTTGCATTATGTTTTATTTAGGTTCCCTTAAAGTATAATTTAATCTATCTTATTAATGGAGTTCTTTAAAATTTACAGTTGGTTATCTAAACCTTATTACTCAAAGAGAAGCATTTGGAAGCTCAATTCAACATGGAAAAGACATAACAATATCACATGCTAGTAAATCAATAATCCAAAGAACACTTACATTTCAAAATTGTATATATAGATATACATACACACAAATACACACATATGTATCATATATATAAATTCTAAACACTGAAAGACATACAGCAAATTACCTGGAGTACTGAATGGTCCAGAGGTACTGCTGTCAGAGGAGCCTGTGACACCTATTTTAATACAAAATAGTTAAGTTGTTTCATAAATGCATATATTTTACTTGATAAAATATGAAAAAAGGTTTTTAAAATCTGATGGATAAACCATGGATCCAAGTTCAGCAATGCTAATGCCATCAGACTTAGAATAATGCAAAGCTGTATAAGAAAAAAATGTATTATTAACTCAACAACCTGTAGGATAAACAAAATTAAATGCCTCATCACCAAAAGAACTGACACCAAATTAATTTATTCCAGATCAATTGCCTTAAAATGTACTCAGGAAAAGAGAAAGTTTTGCATAAAGAGGGCTCAGGGTCTCCCACCTCAGTTTCAACCACACTTACCCCCACTTTGAATTCCTTTACTTTGGGGATATCTAGTTACCATTTCTAGATGTCAGTCGAACAAAGGATTCTACACTCACAAAAACTGGAAATATGAAAACCACTAATCTAGTTGAGCTGAGATGTTCCTCTGAGTAAGTCTAATGTCAAGAGATAATAATGTCGACAGATCCAGAACTTGCCATTTCAAAGCCACTAGATTCACTGCCATTAGATATACTACCAGAAAGAACACTAATTAATAAAAGTCCGTCTCATTTAAAAAATTAAAGCAGTCAAAAGCTGGCATCCAAATAGCAGAAAAATCTCAAATTGGTAACCATTCAACAGCAGAAAGATGAAAGGCAACTACTTCTTACATGGCAGCAGATCTGGGGTTTAGATATTCAGTGTCTATTAAACCATTTGTACCAACTGTGTTTAAACAAAATTGGTGGCATAAATAATGATTGATTTCAAATTTCTCATTTCTGTTGCAGTGTTGACCTCAAAACTGATGTCCAAAGATTAAGAACAACTCAAAATAGAATTATTATTTCTGTATGAACAGATTTTTCTTTTTTGAACAGATTCACTGCTAGTCAATCTAGACTGAGGTCAACATTACTACACTACACTCTATCTCTTGTTAATTAGACTGTACCTTTCAAAAATGTATCAATCCTAAGGTTGAGTTCTAAATATGAATCCTGAATGTTTTTCAGATCACCCATATCATGTGAAGTGCATCTACTACCACAGTTCTGTGGTCATCTAATCTAGAGGCTCCCAAGACTTTCCAATACTGCTAGCAGTATCAAAATAGTTCCCATATCATAATAAGTATTATTTTAGCAATGTGTACCACAAATTCCTAGACTATTCAATCTAATGTTTCCATTAAGTAGAAATAATAAATTTTATGGGATTTTCAAAAGGGATGGAACTCATTTACTCTATCAAAAATAAACCTGCAAAAATTTTTAAACTACCAAGACCAGATCCAGGATACAAAGCTCAAACCAAACAAATTATCTGCTACTCTAACCACCACTTCAAATTCTGCAACTCCAAATCAGTTTTGCATAAAGGCAACAAAAATAACCACATCAATACAATCACAGCCACAAAACTCATTCCACATTCTATGCTAAAAAATATTAAATGACTTTTCCCTGATCGCATCTACATACAGTTTATCGTTTCAGAATTTTGGCCTGCTTTTTGTGTCATTACTAATGTTTTTGATTTTCATTGGTATTTTATAATGCATTTCAGAATCCTGACTTTCTCATCATCAGATATAAATCCCGATTCTCGAGCCATGGGAACCAGATCCAGTAACATCCTTTCCAGTATCACAGGTACCTGTACCACTAAGGCCAGTTTCACCAAATTCATTTGGTCCAGAAGCACCACCATCAAGTCCAGCTGCACCCTTCCTTCCACCACCACTTCCAGAACCAGAAGACCAAGTATTTTCTCCTAATGGAAAATCAAAAGGTGATTAAAATAAATAAAGAAGGAAGAAATTAATTTGGGTTTCTTGGGAACAGAGTCCAGGATAAGATGCCTGAGCCACTGACATCAGATCGAGGACTCAAGTATCCAGCCCCCATGAATCCATTGCCTCTCTCTCCATTCCCACCAATTCCATTGATTTCAAATCCCTGCTGATCAGATGACCCCAAATTTAATCCTGAATCTTCAGAGATACCAACCAGAATATCCATCCCCATTTCTTGCACTTGAGTCACCTATGAATACAAAATGATGGTCACGAGAATTATTTTTGATGCATACTATGATTCAGAGTTTTTCTAGGCACAGAAATTAACCATCAATACCTAGAGCACTGGAGCTAAAGCCTCCAGGACCACCTACTCTATTTCCATCAATGTCTTTACCAATATGGCCATTGGATTTGAACCAGAATCTCCAAAACCAAACTTGAGTTTCACCCTTCCTTTCTCCATTTTCAAAATTAGAAAACCAAGTCCTTCCCACTAGTGGAAAATTTAAATGTTATTTTTTAAAATGATAAAAAAATTAAATTCATTTCAATTTCACCAAGAGTCCAGGTTAGTAGAATCCCTGAGTTACGGGCATTGGATCTGAGAGTCATGGATCCAGGGATAATATACATGCTGCTACTCAGTCTATCAATCCCCTGCCTCCAAATTCCTTTTACCAAGCACCAAACGCTAAATTTTGAAAAAAAATTTAAAGATTTTACTTATTTATTTGAGGGGGGGGCGGAGGGAGAAGATTCCCCACTGAGCAGAGAGCCTGATGTGGGACTCGATTCCAGAACCCTGAGATCATGACCGGAGCCAAAGGCAGACACTTAACCAACTGAATCACCCAGGCACCCCTGAATTTTCAAAATCACCACCAGCATGCTCACCACCACTTCTTGCACTCGTACTTCTACCAGAATATTAAAAGTGTGTCAATAGGGCATATATAATAAATTTTATAATTGAGAAATGTTTTAAGCAAAAAATTAACTAGTAACATCCATACCACTAAAATTAGATTCTTTAGTACCTTTTATTACATTTTCACTAAGGCCAGTGTCATCAAATCGATTTGAACCAGAATCTCCAAAATCAAATTTAGCTTCACGCTTCCTTTTTCCATATCTCAAATCAAACGATGAAGACTTTTCCACTAACAGAGAAATAAAAATATTAACACAATAACAGATGAAAGGCTAAAATCAATTTAGATTTCACCTGAGCAGAGTCCAAAATCAGACTACCTGAGCCACTGGCATCAGATTCCCTGCTGCTCTTATCACTCTGATCAGATCCACTGCTTTCAAATTCCTTTTGACCAAATTTCTCAAAACCGTATCTCAAATTTTCTGATATACCATCAACAAAATTATCCCCAATTCTTGCACTGGTTTTGCCTGCAGAATGTAAAATGATTGTCATCAGAACATAGTCTAATGAATTTTATGATTCGAATATTTTTTAGGCACAGAAATTAAACACCAAGACCTAAACCACTGGAACTAAATTCACTAGTATATTTTATTCCATTATCACCACTGTCACCACAGTGATTTAAACTAGAATCTCCAAAATCAAATTCAGTTCCAAACGTCTTTCCTTCAAGTCCAAAATCAAAAGACCCAGGCCTTCCCACTAATAGAAAAAAAAATTCAAAATATTATTAAATAAGATAATGAATATTTGAAATCCAATTGGATTTCTCAGGAACAGAGACTTAGGGGAATACCTGAGCTACCAGCATCAGATCCAAAACCTTTGAATCCAGCCCCGACAGATCCACTGCCACTCATTCTAGTTCCTCCAATTTCATTGATTCCAAATCCCTGTTGACCAGAAACCCCTACATTGATTTCTGATTTTCCAGAGCTGTCACCAACAAATGTATTCCGATTTCTCAAACTGGTATCACCTGCAGAATATAAAATGATGTCACAGAGTGTATTAAAACATTTCATGATTCTGAAATGTTTAAGCATAAGAAAGAGATATCAATACCTAGATCATTGGGAATGGGTCTTCCAGAACTACTCATTTGATTTCCTTCAATTTTTATTTTGCCATTAATGCCACTGTCACCAAATGAACTTGAACCAGAAGCTCCAAAACCAAATGCAGCATTGCCCTTCTGTTTTCCAAGTTCCCAACCAAAAGACCCAGTTCCAACTGACGGAAAAATAAAAATATTGTTAAAAATGAATCTTAATTAAGTTTATTGTTAAATAGTAAAAAAATGTAATTTTTAACCAACTAGCTACTTAAACTAATTTCAAATTTTCTGGAATGAGTCTTAGTTGGAATACCTGAACTACAGGCATCAAATCCGAAACCATTTGATTCACCCCCAGCAGATCCTCTGCTGCTCATTTCACTCCAGTCAGCTCTAGCAATACCCAATCCCTTTAGATCAGATGCCCCCAAACCAAATCCCAAATTTCCAGAGACACTGCTACTAAATCCAGCCCTACTTCTTGGTTTGGTATTATCTGCTAAAATTAAAAAAAAAAAGATTGTTACCAGGTAATAATTAAATACAACTTATGACTCTACTTTTTTATGCACAAAACCTAGTAATAATTAGATCACTGGAACATGATTTTCCAACATTCCCTATTTAAGTCCTTTTGTTCAAGACCACTGATACCCATTCCACATGAGCCAGAATTACCAAGACCAAGTTCAAATTCATCCTTCTTTCTACCACCAAATCCAAAATCAAAAGGCAAATGTAAAATTCAACTGTTATCAAGAGCAAAAAAACAAAGGATGTAAATGATTAATTACTTGAATTTTTTCTTTAGAGTCTAGATCAGAATTCCTGAGCCACTGATATGAGAGCCAAAACCCATGGATTTACTAACAAACTCCCTTCTGTTCTTCCTCTTTTCACCAATAACCACATCTTTTAAGATAAATTGCTCTGACACAAAAGTGCAAGATTTACGTATTTTATTGACCCTACCTTCTTTCACTGACTTTAATTTCCAAATATAAAAGCTATTTACCCATACTTTTATAAATTTGGTTTTTTCCAACATTCTTCTTCAAGAAAACTAGCTGAAATATGAGTAGTGAAACTTAAAAAGTTAACACCACTAAAGTATAGAAACATGAGACCCAAATTGTGTTCCTTATAACAAAACTTAGGAACAAAAGAGTTTAGTTGCCTTTCTCAAAGTCCACAGAAGGTTAGCAGGAAAGACTGGGGATAGAAACTGGGTCTCTTCCTTCCAGGTCCAAACTCCTTCACAATTAAATCTAATTACCTCTTCACTAAAATGTTTAAATTGCTGATTTCTGTTGAAGATAACACCCTCCTTTAAGAATCAAACATAACCAAAAAAAAAAAAAAACAGAATCAAACATAACCTAAAAATCATTTCCATGAGTTTCTCTAACACTAAATCAGGTCAAAACACCACCACCTTCCCTGCTTTGTTAAATGATTGATTTTTTTTTTTTTGTCAAAAGCAAAAACTAAGAAACAACTTAGAATACCTGTTTCACTAGCAGCAGAATTAGAGCCAGCCAATCCATTTATCGCATTCACATCAGATCCACTTTGGCCAGATGGACCCCTACCAACGTCATTTCGATTTGAAGCAGTGCCACCAAATTTAATACCACCAGACATACTGCTAGCAAAACCACTTGCTAACTTGGTTTTTTCTGCCATACAAAAACATAATCACTATCAGAAAGGAAGTTACATTCACTCATATTGTATAAGAAATTAATCTATACACATTGCTTGAACTGAGCCTACATTATCATCTCAGAAATATCCTTCTCCTCCCCTCCATATATCTTTCCATATATGATTCCATACAGTGTAACCAGGGGTGCACATGAGAACCAATTTACCATGAGGTTTAAGAATTCCATAATAAAACTAAAGCGTTGGGGCCATTTAAGATAAATTTCACTGCATTCTTTAGAACATCGGCAAACAATTAACAACTCGGTATTGTAAACAAGAGCAAGCAAGCGTATCTACATTAACCTATAAGTCATACTATGTTTGTCAGTCCCAAAATAGATGACTGGACAGACAGAAAACTTGTGTTCTTCCTGAACATATTTCAACTGCACTCCTATATCCCAAACTGTTTCTCCCTTTTCCGTTATCATCACTTGGACTCAAATATTAAATTTCAATATAAAATATTGCAGTTATTGTCCTCATTGGATCTCCTTCTTTTCTATTTTTTGTACAGGTATGAACTATAGAGATTTGGGGACCAGGAAAGTAAAGTAAAACTTGGCCAATTGGGAGAAGTATGTAGAACCAGAGAGAACATGCCTCATCTAAAGTCGAATTTTTTCCCAAACAAAACCAAATAGCAGACCACAAACTGTTTAGAAACCCTGTTTTATAATATTGCTCATTAAACTGAGTATGCAATTTAAAGACAGAATCCCAGTATAGAAAATAAATTGAGGTTGGAGACAAAAATGTGAGTAGAGAAAACCTGCACCAAATTTGGGGCCTGGAAGAATTTTAATTAAATATCATAAAAATGATTGATCATTATAATAACAGCACCAAGAAGAAAGATAGCATAAGAAAACTAAAATGATCAGGAAAAGAATGTAACTTAATGTAAACATCTTTGTCAAAATTCTCTAAAGACAGAATTCGTCAGTCTCATCGGCCCTGGAATTAGTGCCTTTCTATTCCCCACTATTACTGTTAAGGCCATGTGCTGCAAATAATGAAAAGATTATCAGGTTGTCCCAAATGAAATAAAGCACCTGTTTCCTAGATAAGCATTTTTCTCTAACAGTACCTGCTGGAGTGTCTTTTAACACTAAACTACCAGTATCTCGATGTTTCCGCGACCCATCTTCAGCCCCTCCTGGAGCATTAAATCCAGTGTTAAGGAGTGAACCAATAAGAGATTTCTTTCTTCTGTCTGGGTCACCAAAGCTCAGACTACTGAACAAAAAGCCACCTAATGTGAATAACAGAAGATCATATTTGAAAACAGTATTGCTAGCACAAAAAGGGGATTTAACTGTGACATTCTGAAAGCCATATTATTCCCTGCTATTCTGGCAGCTTGTGGAATAACATACACTGCTTATTGCCTTCATTGCCATACCCTTACCTTTTTGTCATAATTCTAAATCTTCAAGAAAGTGAGTTGAAAAGAGCTGTGAAGCTTTCACTGCTGTGTACTAGAAACTCTTCTTATAGTCAGGGCAGAAACCTCCCCAGCTGCTTCCTCTCCGTTGATAAGCCCTGAGATCCAGTGTCCAACCTCCCCCCATCAAAATATTCTGCTTGTTGAATCCGCACTGTCCTTGGCTTAGTAAGAGCTGATAAAATTAAGATGACATACCTGCTTGTCTTTTCTGTTTTCCTACAAAGGAAAAACAATGAGAACATTTACTTGTAAATGGTAGTAGCATTCACTTGCTTCAAGTCTCAGCTTAAATGTCATCTCAATGAGGCATTCTCTGACAATTCAAAATTGGCATCCCCATTCTCACACTCCCCATTATCATTACATTACTCTAATTTATTCCAGAGATTTTATCACCTTGTAATGTACCATGTTTACTACTTACGTTTACTGCTTACTGTCTGCTTCTAGATTTTAAGCTCCATAAACTCAAGGTTTTTTTGCCTGTTTTATTCACTGAGGTATCCCAGGTGTTTAGATATTAGATCTTAATATCTAAATACCTGAGTATGATGCCAAAGCAGAGAGAAATGAAGCAGTATTCATTACTGGGAAACCTATGGGCTTTTGAGTCAAACCCATCTAGACTCCTAGACCTACAATCAGAATGGCTTTTGACAATGCCTCTCTTAGACTCAGGCAAGAGGGATTCCTACTCAGAACCACTCAAGTCTCACTCTGGCCTTCCTCATGCCACGGCTCTCCTCAGAGGGGAAAGAACAAAAGCAGAGCAGTCAACATACACCAACTCAGAGCCTGTGCCATCTTTCCTCCCCCACTGTAGACCATACTGAGTCCCCAAAGCCCCGTGATCCCAAGTCTGCTCTCAGGACCTTCATAAGCATCCTTCCCAGGACCATGTTCCCAAGGTTACACCATATTGCAGCAATGAGAAGCCCAAGGCTGCAGGGATGATCAAGGGGCACTTCTCTGCTGGAGTAATAGATGATGCTGAGACATGGAGGCAACGGTATTTCTGTATGTGTGGGATGAAGCCAGGGATGGAAAGAGTGGGGTCGGTGGCAGTAGGGGGAGACAGGGATATTGGCGAGGGCATTACACACCCTGTTCTCATATTGAATTCCAGTGATTTGAAAATTCTGCTTTAGAATCAGGCCTTCTAGGTGGTCACAAATATGCTTTTGTCAAGTTGGAAGAAAAAGAAATTATTTTAAATTTTGTTCCTTTATTTATACATGTGCTATTCTTGCTCCTGGTTATGCCCCTGGATATATTTAATACTTCTGAAATAAAGTTTCTTTATCTATGAAATGGAACTACATAATAAATGATAATAAAACATTATCCACTTCATAATATGGTTATTAATTAAACAAAAGAATCAAATAAGATAAAAGCACCTAGCACAGTGTCTGGCACATACTAAGTATTCAGTAAGGAAGGACAGTATCTTTCAATGTATTTTATTTTCTTCACCCAACTTGTCACATGAAACTCATGCACAATCTTTTTATTTCATCGATTTACTTTATAAGTATTCGCTATGCTTATACCTCCCCTGGGTTCAACCCCACAGACATATTATTAGATCTTTCATTTTGTTAAACCAATGTCTCCTCTGAATTTATTCATTCTGTTGTCAAAATGAATAGTCTGGTATCTTGGTCAATGTGCCACGTTTGCTTCTACTAACTAATTTATCCCTTTTTTAATATATAAAAGTTACTCAGAAATACATTGCCATTAGGATCACTAATAGTAATGGTTGGGATGTATTTTGTAGGTATCACATCTTAGATGTGTAACAGCACCTTACATGCCTTATCTCTTTAATCCTTACAATCCCCTAAAAGGTTAGTACTATTATTAGTCCTCACTTGTAGATGAGGAAATGGATATTTAAAAGAGATTGACTCACTTGCCTAAGATTACATGGCAAAACTTGCCAAGAAATCCTTTTTTCTTATGTAAAATATATACTGCCTTCACCTCATTTTAAGATAGATTGCTTATATAATGCTTAAAGATAAATAAGATGTTTACTTCATACCATAGACTTCAGACCACAGAATGAAACAGAAAAGAGAAATAGACATAATTCTGCTCCTCCACCTTTATTTTATAGAGAAAAACTGCTGGAAGAGAGAGATGAATATGGATGAGCTACCTGGAAGGGGAGATTTTAAAGGTAATAGCAACAAACAAGTTGGATTGTCTGAAATTAGTAAAATGGAAAAATATTTAAAAACATTAAGTCCTATAGTGGCTTATGTATCCTTTTCTCAAAAATGTGTATCTTTGTCTCATTAAGGAATAAATATCATGGAGGAATACCACTGCTCTGGAGTTTAACCCATTTTATGTTGACTGGTTGAGTGGTTGGTTGAAGCTTCCTTGCTTGGCATTTTTATTCATCCGATGCAACTCTAGCCTTAGAGATGCTCAGGTCCCTCCTAAGTAATACCCAGACCTGAGATGTTCCCTGAGAGACATAGGAAAAAACTCAATAGCTCATAAATTCAGAAGATTTTCAGAGAACTATAGAATTCTAAGTGTTCCCTCACCTCACTCAAACTACTCAAATGAGCACTTTTAAGAGAATGTTCAAGACTCATATGACCCAATTTATTCTAATTAACAATCAGATTTTGTACTCTTGGAAGGAAAGAAGCTCTTTCCCTATCATTATGGTAAAAACCAAATGAGTCCTATCCATAGTTAGGATGAAGTGAAGATTTTGTTGTCTTCCTGAGACAACTGACCTGCTGCTTATTCTCGGTCTGTGTTTACCTCAAAGAACACATCTTCCAATTATATTTTATTGTACTTAAGTTGTAGAAAGACACAGAGATCTAAAATATCACATAAGAAAAACATATAAGAGTAATCTTGGGCTCTTTTGATTACTATATGCATTAGACCAGATCCAATTAAATCTATATTGATATTAGCAAAAATCCTTTTCTTAGATTTAAGAAAAATTCCATAAAAGCAGTCTAGATTTGCTATGGCTTATTTTTCATTCTGGTGGATAGAGAAAAAAATAATGGATAATACTCAGTGTTATTCAATTTTCTGAGAGAGTCTGTAATAAAACTAATAGGACCAGGATCAATTTTAATTAAAACAGATCTCTAAGAAATTAATCCTATAATACAAAGTACTTGTTTAAGGAAAGTAAATCCTTAAATCTATATTCACATTTCTCTTACAGATTTAAAAATTTTAGAAAAGCAAGTAACCATAGCATTTTTTTATTTGAAATGTCACCACCTTTATAAATGCTGATTAAATTTTTAAATATCTGGCCCAGAATATTAAAAAACACACTATAGTATGTTTGCTTATAATAAGGAATATTTCATTTTAAATGTTTTAATGCTATTTCCAGGAGAGGTATGCTTTCTCTCCAAATAAAAACATTGTCACTTTATTGTTGTTTAGTAGAAAAGTAATTTACCTGATGTGCTTTCAGCTATTTTTCCATCTGAAGAAAAAAGGAAGAATTGCTGTCATTAGTAGCTTATCTGACAGATTTGCCAACAGAAAGTGAATTTTGATTACAGCCATTTCTTGTCCTTGGGAGGTGTTCCCACAGAGCTATGCTCATTGAATTCAATACTCAGGCATGAATATGGTAATTATCCATTGACCATGGTATATTTATACTCTTTCAGAACACCCTCATAAAAGAAAAAGGCTCCACTGGTCCTCCAAACAGTTTAAAGGACAGCCTAGGTGCAGGAATTAGAACATAGCAAAATAATAATAATAATAATTCTTGGATGACTGAAAAGGTGCAAAGCATTGATGCCTAGTCTTTTGCTGAAATGCAGAAATTTTAGTTAAAAGATTTTTAAAAAAAATACTGGATGAAACAAGATGGGATTGGGAAGGAGACAAAACATAAGAGACTCTTAATCTCACAAAACAAACAGGCTTACTGGGGGTGGGGGGTTAGGTTATGGACATCGGCTGGGTTATGGACATTGGGGAGGGTTTGTGCTATGGTGAGTGCTATGAAATGTCTGAGCCTGATGATTCACAGACCTGTACCCCAGGGGAAAAACAAAAAACAACAACAAAAAAAAACAAACCCGGATGAAACTAACTACTTAATATGAATGAAATGGATACAGTTTCCATTGTACCACTAGATACAAAATTCATGTACATGCTATATACAAATGACTTGTTATTGTTTATCAAGGTGAATTTTCTTCATATTTAAACAGCATGTAAATTTGCAAGACTGTCAAATTATAGTAAGTATAGCTGAGTCAAAAACACACTAAGAATGAGTAATTTATAACAAAGACAATTTACATATAAGCACATGTATTAAGTTATATTTAAAGATATAAACATATTTTATCAAATATATAAAAGCACTGGTTTCTCAGAGAATTTTCTTTTTTTCTTTTAAGATTTTTTATCCATTTATTTGACACGGAGGGATTACAAGTAGGCAGAGAGGCAGGCAGAGAGAGGAGAGAGGAGGAAGCAGGCTCCCCGCTGAGCAGATAGCCAGATGTGGGCTTCAATCCCAGGACCCTGAGATCATGACCTGAGCCGAAAACAGAGGCTTTAACCCACTGAGCCACCCAGGCGCCCTCTCAGAGAATTTTCTTAAAAATTTTGTGAAATGAAACATTTAACAATGGTAATAGAACTTGCATAAAATTATATGTTGATTACATATTCAAAAACCCTCAAAAAAAACCATTTTGGGTAACATTTTTAGTTTGGTACTTAATGGATTGTAGATTTTTTTTAATGTTTGTAGATTTTTTAATGTTTCTCCATACTCTATAATCTTCACAAACTTCCTAAGCCCAAACTGACTACATCATTCAAATAAAAAGTCAAAGCATATGGTTTGATACTAAGATATACTTTCAGAAACTGGACTGTCCTGAAAAATCCAGGACTTATGGTTGCCAAATTTATTCCAGAAACATAGGCATACATTAAGTAAAACAGGAAACAGAGTCAGTTAAAAAGATAAAGTTTCCATGTGTTCTGACAAACTGTTACCAAAACTAAGTTGTACATAATTATACATATAAATACATATACACATATTTAGCCAAGGGCTAAGAAGAAATGGTTTGGAGACATCTAATATAAATGCTTCTAAGGAAAACTATATGATAACATTCTCCATATAGGTTAAAACCTGGAAATTTCTAATTATTTAAAATGTAGTTTGCAGTCAAAAGTCATTCCCAAATCCCCTTACCACAAATAGAGATGTTACAAAACCCATGCAAGAACTTTACCCATCAGAAAAAACTCCCTCAGGTCCCCACTTAGGGCACACAGTCTTACAACAAATACTAGACTGAAAGCGATAAATAAAAATTGGTAACTGGGTACAAAAAAAAATAACACAGATATAACAACACTATCAGGATTTAGAGTTAAATATTTAATAGAAATGAAAAGACAGGGCGCCTGGGTGGCTCAGTGGGTTAAAGCCTCTGCTTTCGGCTCAGGTCATGATCTCAGCGTCCTGGGATCGAGGCCCGCATCCGGCTCTCTGCTCAGCAGGGAGCCTGCTTCCTCCTCTCTCTCTGCCTGCCTGTCTGCCTACTTGTAATCTCTCTCTCTCTCTGTGTCAAATAAATAAATAAAATCTTTAAAAAAAAAGAAATGAAAAGACAGAAAGGAAAAACAAAAGCAGAAACATACAAACCATCTTTAAAGTAAGGCTCAACTATCTCACACACAGCATTAGAGCCTAAGGGCACTGTACCCTGATGTATAATATGATAACTGCCCTTCATTTTTGTGTCCCTGGAAAAGATTAAACTATGTTCACAAGTCCTTTGTCTTCTCGGGTAAAAAGATAAGAGTATCTGTGGTTCATTTCAGAAGCTTTACTTTGGAAAGGTTTGGTTATTTTTATATAAAAAATTCTTGTATGCAGAACAAATCATATCTATAATCCCAAGTTATATCATTAATTTAAAATAAGTATGATTTGAGTGTCTGTTCCATTGCAGCCACTGTTCTCAGCATTTTGAATATAGAACAAACAGTATAGACCAAATCCTATCTTTGAGGTACTTACAATCATGTGGGATAAATGAGTAAGGAGTCATAGTAGTTTATTCCCAAATCAAGTGTGTATAAAACACAACATTTTTCTGTATTCCATGTTGGCAAGAACATAAATTGGTTCAGCTATCACAGAAAATTGTATGGAGTTTTAAAAAAAAGTAGAATTAGCATATGACCCACAAATTCCACTTCTGAGTATATATTCAAAAGGAAATGAAATCAATATCTAAAAGAGGTATCTCCATTTCCATGTTCATTCCAGCATTATTCACAATAGCCAAGACATGGAAACAACCTAAATGTCCATAAACAGATGAATGGCTAAAGAAAGTGTGGCAGATATACACATGGGATACTTTCCAACGATAGTAAAAGAAAATTCTGCCATTTGGGACAACATGGATGGGCCCTGAAGGCATTATGCTAAGAGAAATAAGTCTAACAGAGAAAGACAAATATCATTTAATCTCATTTGTATGTGGAATCTAAAAACATCAAACTCATAGAAACAAAGTATAATGGTGTTTGCCAGGAGTTCAAGATTGGGATAAAGGTTGGGGAGAAGTTGATCAAAGGGCACAAACTTCTAGTTCTAAGATGAATAAGTTCTGGGGACCTAATGTATAGAACTGTGACTATAGTTAATAATATTGTAACATATATTTGACAGTTACTAAGAGAATAGGTCTTAAAATTTTCACACACACACACACACACACACACACAGAGGTGATTATATATGATGATAGAGGTACTGAATAACTATACTGTGGTAATCATTTTACAACATAAACATGTATCAAATCATGTCATATATCTTAAACTTACACAATGTTATGTCAATTATATCTCAATAAACCTGGGGAAAAAATTCCCGTGTTCCAAAAGAAGCAATCTCAGAATATATCTTGATATCTCAGAGTAAAGATTAATTTCTGGAAGATACAGACCTGATTTTTTTCTGTATAATAGGGCTTCCCCATCTATAAAAAAAGGAAAAAAGCAGTAACAATTTAGTCATTTTATATTTCTCTATAGCATGTTTTTCAAAACAATGAAAATAACATTCTGCTTGTTTCCATTCTTTTAAATTCAATCCAAGGAAACTACTTTTTATATCTAAAAACTATGATTTTC
>LNAC01000219.1:1037448-1188618 GCA_002007465.1 Ailurus styani
CCTTGTGATCTCTCTCCCTCTGTGAAATAAATAAAAATCTTTAAAAAAAAAAAAATAAAAAAAATAAAAAAAAATAAATAAATAAAATAAAAACTATGATTTTCAATATTAATTTATTGAGAGCTTTTTTATATAGGTATAGATAATGCATTTACCTATCAACAAGCTCAAAATCAAAGTTTTCAATATCAACTCATTATTGAAAAAATATATGGCCAAATAAAGTAAATCTACAAAATTTATATAAGCAAGTACTTTATATATTTTTCATACTATCAAAACCTTCTTCAGCTCTTAATCTGGAGTATATTTTCTGATTGAAATTTCATGTGGTTTGATTTTCCCCTAAACATTTCCAGTTAGTATATTCACAAGCAGTGAATTAGACAAAAGACAAAAACAGGAAAGGAAAAGAAAAGAAAAGAAAAGAAAAGAAAAGAAAAGAAAAGAAAAGAAAAAGAAAAAGAAAAAGAAAGAGGGAGGGAGGGAGGAAGAAAGGGAGGGAGGGAGGGAATGAAAAGGCAACCAATTGTATAGATTTTCCCTCCTGAGAAGATAGAATAATATGGGAAAAAATAATACTTGATTATACATATCTATTTTGTGCCAGAATATTTCATATTACTAAAGTTTTTCCCCATTTAGCCAGGGTTTGTTTGTTTGTTTGTTTTTGTATAGTTATGGTTGCTTAAACAGTAAAATTTTTTCTTCTGACTGATTATGTGAATGGCTCCTAAATATCTGCCTTCACCAACTTCCAGTCCCCAAGGCTTTATCATTCTATAAAATCTATAGAAAAAGAAGGGAATCTGTATTTGGAACTTAGAGCTCATTGACTAAGGAAAAAATATTCATTTCAACCAAGGCACCTGGAATTTCTGCAGAGCATTTTTCCAAGTAGGTTTCTTTTTTCTCAACAAGGCCTTACTAATACATGTAACCCCTGCATTTTATTAAAAAAAATCACCAATCTATGGAAATCCTATTGAAATATTTGTAATCATTTTTAGGGCAATTAGGGGTAAGAATTTACTTTAGAAATACTCTCCAATTCTCTGGTGAACCTAATATACTTTACTAGATACTTTTAAAACATTTTTCTGTGATATATCACTTAATAAATGCCTTGAAAATAATGTGTTTTGTGTACTGTTATTTAAGAAACAAACATTTATGCAAAGTAGAAGCAAAGAATATAACAAAGTGTTATTTAAGATTATGAAAGTTGAAGAAGCAAGATGGCAGAGGAGACCTAAATTTCATCTGGTCCCAGAAGTTCAGCTAGATAGTTATCAAGCCATTCTGAACACCTACAAACTCAATAGGAGATTGAAGAAAAGAATAGCAGCAATTCTATGAACAGAAAAGTGACCACTCTCTGGAAGGTAAGATGTGGGGAGAAGTGAATCTGAGGTGATATATGGGAAGATAGACCATCCCAGTGGGGGCCGGGGGGGGGGGTCTTCTGCTGGCTCTACTGGCAAGTGACAGAGCAGCAGAACACAAAATCAGAACTTTTAGAAGTCTGCTCCCCTGAGAGATGTTGCTCCAGAGGCTAAGCAGGGGGTGGAGCTGGCATGGGGACAGTGTGGTCTCGTGCCCTGTGGGGTCACAGAAAGACTAGGGAGTACCTGAGTGGGGCAGAGCTCCCAGGTATCGGAGCGGGGAAGTCAGCTGCAAAGATGGAGCTGAGCAGTGGGCTCTCAGCTTGGGGTTGCCATAAACCATGATTCAAGGCATAGTTGGGCCACTACCTTCTTCAAGTAGGGACCCCACAGTGGCAGATCCAGGGAGACCCGCCCCTTTTTCCTCCAGGAGGAGAGGCTTGGGAGTGCACTGAAGGAAACTGCTGGGTTTGGAGACTCCAAATGGCCATGCACCTGAGATAGAAACGCTCACAGGCTCGGTGAGCACAGAGTGTGGTCAGAGACCAGGGAGTTGGGAGGGATTGACTGCTTTTCTCTGAGGGTGCACTGAAGAGTGGGGCCCTGAGCACTCAGCTTATTTGGGTTGGAGATTGGGAGGCTGCCATTTTCATTCCCAACCTCCAAAGTTGTACAGAAAGTGTTCAGGGAACAAAAGCTCCTGAGATCAAAACCATGCAGATTGCTTCGCCTGGCCTCTGGCAAGGGTGGTGCAATTCTGCCTTGGGCAAAGACACTTGAGAATCACTCCAACAGGCCCCTCCCCCAGAAGATCAGCAAGAATATCCAGCCAAGACCAAGTTTACAGATCAATAAGAATTGAAAAACTCCAGCACTCTAGGAATACAGCACACAGAATTCATGGCTTTTTCCCCATGATTCTTTGGTCTTTCAAAGTTAAATTTTTTTTATTTTCTTTTTTTTTCTATTTTTTAAATTTTTCCTCTTTCCTATTTTAACCAACATCTTATCTTATCAAGTCCTTTTTTAAAAATCTTTTTTAATTTTCATTTTTATAGCCATATTTTATCCCATCATTGTATTTAACCTTATTTTTTATATGTATGTAAGTTTTTCTTTCTTTAAAATTTTAGAAGGTAGTTTCTTCTAACAGACGAAAATATACCCAAATTAAGTGCATGGCTCTGTTCTATTCACCAGCCTGATGATTTATTTTTCTTCCATTTCCCCCCGGTTTTGGGTCCCTTCTGATTTGTTTAGTGTTCATTTTTCTGGGGTCATTGTTACCCTTTTGCATTTTGTTCTCTCATTCATCTATTCTTCTCTGGACAAAATGACAAAGCAGAAAAACTCACCACAAAAAAACAAACAAACAAACAAACAAAAACAAGAGGCAGTACTGACTGCTGGGGACCTAATCAATACATACATTAGTAAGATGTTGAACTAGAGTTTAGAATGATGATTATAAAGATACTAGCTGGGCTTGAAAAGAGCATAGAAGATACTAGAGAATCCCTTTATGGAGAAATAAAAGAACTAAAATCTAATCAAGTTGAAATTTAAAAAGCTATTAATAAGATGCAATCAAAAATGGAGGCTCTTACTGCTAGGATAAATGAGACAGAAGAGAGAATTAGTGATATAGAAGACCAAATGATGGAGAATAAAGAAGCTAAGAAAAAGAGAGATAAACAATCACTGGATCATGAGGGGAGAATTCAAGAGATAAGTGATACCATAAGACAAAACAATATTAGAATAATTGGGAACCCAGAAGAAGAAAGAAAGGGGCAGAAGGTATATTGGAGCAAATATAACAGAGAACCTCCTTAATCTGGGGAAGGAAACAAGCATTAAAATCCAGGAGGCACAGAGAACTCCCCTCAAAATCAATAAAAATAGGTCAACACACCATCATCTAATAGTAAAACTTATAAGTCTCAGAAACAAAGAGAAAATCCTGAAAGCAGCTCCGGACAAGAGGTCTGTAACCTACAGTGGTAGAAATATTAGATTGGCAGCAAACCTATCCACAGAGACCTGGCAGGAAAGAAAGGACTGGCATGATATATTCAGAGCACTAAATGAGAAAAATATGCAGCCAAGAATACTATATCCAGCTAGGCTGTCATTGAAAATAGAAGAAGAAATAAAAATGTTCCAGGAGAAACAAAAACTAAAAGAATTTGCAAACACCAAACCAGCCCTATAGGAAATATTGAAAGGGGTCCTCTATGCAAAGAGAGAGCCTAAAAGTAACAGAGCAGAAAGGAATGGGGACAATACACAGTAACAGTCACCATATAGGCAATACAATGGCACTACAGTCATTCATATATTTCAGTAGTTACCCTGAATGTAAATTTAATGCCCCAATCAAAAGACACAGGGTATCAGAATGGATTAAAAAAACCCCATCAATATGCTGTCTGCAAAAGACTCATTTTAGACCCAAAGACGCCTCCAGATTTAAGGTGAGGGGGTGGAAAAGAATTTACCATGCTAATGGACATCAAAAGAAAGCTGGATGGCAATCTTTATATCAGATAAATTAGATTTTAAGCCAAAGACTATAAGAGATGAGGAAGGACACTATATCATACTTAAAGGGTCTGTCCAACAAGAAGATCTAACAATTTTAAAAATCTATGCCCCTAACATGGGAGCAGTCAATTATATAAACCAATTAATAACAAAAGCAAAGAAACACATCAAAAATAATACAATAATAGTAGGGGTCTTTAACACCCCCCCCCACTGAAATGGGCAGATCATCTAAGCAAAAGATCAACATGGAAATAAAGGCTTTACATGACACAGTGGACAAGATAGACACCACAGATATATTCAGAGCATTCCATCCCAAAGCAACAGAATACACATTCTTCTCTAGTGCACATGGAACATTCTCCAGAATAGATCACATTCTGGGTCACAAATAAGGTCTCAGTACCAAAAGACTGGGACAATTCCCTGCATATTTTCAGACCACAATGCTTTGAAACTAGAACTCAACCACAGAGGAAGATTGGAGAGGACTCAAATACATGGAGCCTAAAGAGCATCCTACTAAAGAATGACTGGGTGAACCAGGAAATTAAAGAAGAATTTAAAAAGTTCATAGAAACAAATGAAAATCAAAACACAACTGTTTGAAATCTTTGGGATGCAGCAAAGGCGGTCCTAAGAGGAAAGTATATAGCAATGAAAGAAGATGAAGGAAGAAGGAAGAAGAAGAAGAAGAAGCAGAAGTAGCAGCAGCAGCAGTGGAGGAGGAGGAGGAAGAAGAGGTAGAAAAGGAAGAGAAATAATAAAGATCAGAATAGAAATTAATGAAATAGAAACAAAAAGAAGAGAAGAACAGATCAACAAAACGAGGAACTGGTTCTTTGAAAGAATTAATAAGATTGATAAACCCCTGGCCAGACTTACCAAAAAGAAAAGAGAAAGGACCCAAGTTAATAAAACCATGAATGAAAGAGGAAAGATCACAATCAACACCAAAGAAATACAAACAGTTATAAGAACATATTATGAGCAACTATACTCCAGTAAATTTGACAATCTGGAAGAAATGGATGCATTCCTAGAAAGGTATAAACACCAAAACTAAACCAGGAAGAAATAGAAAACCTGAACAAACCCATAACTAGTAAGAACACAGAAGCAGTAATCTAAAATCTCCCTACAAACAAAAGCCCAGGGCCAGATGGCTTCCCAGGGGAATTCTACCAAATGTTTACAGAAGAATTAATACCTATTCTCCCGAAACTGTTCCCAAAAAAATAGAAATGGAAGGAAAACTTCCAAACTCATTTTATGAGCCTGGGATTACCTTGATCCCCAAACCAGACCAAGACCCCATCAAAAAGGAGAATTACAGACCAATATTCCTAATGAGCATGGATCCAAAAATTCTCACCAAAATGCTAGCCAATAGGATCCAACAGTACATAAAAGGATTATTCACCATGACCAAGTGGGATTTACTCCTGGGCTACAAGGGTGGTTCAACATCTGCAAATCAATCAATGTGATGCAATACATTAATGAAAGAAAGAAGAAGAACCATATGATCCTCTCAACAGATACAGAAAAAGCATTTGACAAAGTACAGCATCCTTTCTTGATCGAAACTCTTCACAGTGTAGGGAGAGAGGATACAAACCTGAGTATCACAGAAGTGACCTATGAGAAACCCACAGTGACTATTATTCTCAATGGGGAAAAACTGAGAGCTTTTCCCCAAAGATCAGGAACATGGCAGGGATGTCCAGTATCCCCACTGCTATTCAACATAGTACTAGAAGTCCTAATCTCAGCAATTAGACAACAAAAAGAAATAAAATGGCATCTGAATTGGCAAACAGGAAGTCAAACTCTACTGTTTGCAGATGGTATAATACTTTATGTGGAAAACCCAAAGATTCCACCCCAAAACTGCTAGAAGTCATACAGGAATTCAGTAAAGTGTCAGGATATAAAATCAATGCATAGAAATCAGTTGCATTTCTATACACCAAAAACAAGAAACAAGACAGAAGAAAAAGAAATTGAGGAGTTGATTCCATTTACAACTGCACCCAAAATCATAAGATACCTAGAAATAAATCTAACGAAAAATGCAAAGAATCTGTACTCAGAAAACTACAGAATACTCATGAAAGAAATTGAGGAAGACACAAAGAAATGGAAAAGCTTTCCATGCTCATGGATCGGAAGAACAAATATTGTGAAAATGTTAGTATCCTAGTATCCTTACTTATTATTCTACTGAGATATAGGAAAGTTTTCTGATGGAGAAGAATGTTTGAAGTAGAGAACACTAAACATTTAAGCAAACATATACACATGTCTATCAAATTTGAAATGATTCTTTAAATTAGTACCTTACCTTTGCAGAAGATGCAAAGGACCACAACCAAATACAAAAAGATCAGCTTCATGGTGGTGATTTGGGACCTAGAAATGGGGACCAGTCATCCTGGAGAACCAGATCCGTGAGGGACCCTCTCACAGGAGTTTTTATACCCACTCTTACCACCGTTTCTCATGATGGGCTAGGTGTGGTGATGACAGAGCAAGATAAATATCATAGCATGCCAAAGATGAAATCCGTTTCAAGTCAATTTAGTGTTTTATTTGTGCCATCTTCTATCTTGGGTCAAGTCCAGCTCACACCAAACCCGGACCATACCTTCTTGCCAACCTGTGCAAACAGGAAAGGCAGGATCTAAAAGCCCCAGGATTAAAAACCAAATATGCCAATATTATACATTTGTCTGTACCCTATTAATCACTGCAAAAGTCTTAATACCTCAAGAAACTCAAATAGTGTGATTAAATATTATAATATTATCTCTCCCTTAACAACAAAATGTACTTTAAACATTAACCTACCTTGAAACAAAGAACTCTTTGCTTATCAATATATTAATGGGTATTTCCTTACAAAAGCACATAATTATCACATAGGCATAGGCATAACTATAGCTATGAATAAACTAAGACATACAATGCACTATGGTCACTGTAATAGCTCCATTATTCACAAGGACACATCATATTCCAATGATATACATGCTTACCATGAACTTTATAATCAGATATATAACTAGAAGACATGAAAATGAGAACATCAGAAACAGAATGTTTTAGAACAAAAATAAAATTAAATAGATAATACCACCCATGAATTATATATGTAGATACTCTGGGGTAGGGAGAGGAAGTCCAAGCCATGGTCTAAGAGGAGAAGGTCTGGTCTGAGTTGAGCAGGGTAGAGATGATTGGCCATGAAATGTGGCCCTGAAAACTAGAAAGGGCCAACTCCACAGTTTGATGATGCTCCCAATCACCATCAAGGAAAGGCTTCAGTGCATTTGTGGTGAACATAGCATAATGTATAAACTTGTCAAATCACTAAGTTGTACACCTGAAACTAATGTAACATTGTGTGCCAACTCTACTCAAATAAAATTTGAGAAGAAAAGGCGTCAGTAGCCAAAGGGAAAACAGTCCTCAATCTCTCTCCAGAAAAGCAGAAAAATCCCAAGAAAAGGGGAAAACTATGGATAAGCATGCCTTTCTTTCCCTTTTATCCCCTCATTCTCAACTCATCTGAAGGAAATAAATGATACCTGCCTTGTCAGAGGGTCTTACCAATACAGAGTGAAAACTTTCACTCATGCACTTCCTGTCCCTATGAAATCTCCTTAGCCTGTTTGTTGATTCCTTAAATCATCTTGAAGGGGGACAATATTTATCAGGTTTAAATATTTTAAAAATATTTAAAAATTTAAATATTTTAAAAATATTTAAAAATTTAAATATTTTAAATTTTCCTGTTTAAGGTAACACAATCACTGAAGGCCATGCATTTTTTTATCTGACATGAGTGAAATTTTCAGAGTTTTTCTGGTGGGGCAGGGATTTGGAGCCTGAGCAAACAATAGCTACAGGAGTGCTGGGAAAGGGCTCACTCTAAGAACAGAGAAAGAGGTAACAGAGATTGCATTGGGTAAGACTGACTTCACTAATTTTGTAGTTTTTCCAAAACCTAGCTCTGATTGTTTTAGTACTTTGCAAATAAAGACTATGTATTGAGGATTTTTCTCCAACACAGAACAAAAGTGTAGTAAATAGGGAATATTGCACTTTGAGACAAATGAATCATATGAACATAGCCATTTACATGTCTTTAAATTTAAAGTCACATGACTTTATTGTGAAGGAGATTTGGTCTTGAGGAGCCCACTTTTCAGATTATCATTGTGACATGATTATTCTGCTATGTGTCAACTTTGGACTTAGATATGTAGACCACAATGAAACAAAGTTACCTTGAGGCTTTGGGGGAACTAAGAATACATGCAAGATGGGAAATTTCCCTTAAGTAGGGATCAGGTGAAATGCTATGGAAGCTTGAAGAAAGGCGGCACTCTTAGCTTGTGAGAATCAGGGAAAATGTTATGGAGAGGGTAGTTTAAGGGCTGAACCTGAGAAAACAAAGTAGATAAAATCTCAACATGCAGAATCAGGGAAGGATTCCAAACGGAAAATTCATTATGAAAAAGTCAAATGCAATTTCAAGCATTCTAATGTCTTACCACCCACTTCTCTTTCTAGATCACTTGTTCTAGTAGTACAATTCCAAGAATCTACTATATCCACTGGGACCCACAGGACCCACAATCCATGGATCCTGCTACATTTCATTCACCCTCACCCCCCTCGACAATTCAGCTACTCTCTTACTTGGCTTAAATTGTTATTCCTTTGCATGAACGCTTAATTCCTTTTCTCTATTAAATCTCTGACCCCAGTTGGGCCCTAAATACAGTCAGGCAATTATATTTCCTAATCTATTTGCTTTCACACTCTTCATGCTTTCTTTTCTCTTCTCCAATATCCAATGCTTTTTTTCCATCATCCCTCTCAGTTAATGATATTCCTTCCAATTTTATTGAGAAAATATAAGCTATCAAAAAAGAAACTCTATAAGCTCCCATCTACAAAAATATCCATCTACTGGTATCTGTACCCTTTGCTCTGCCTGCCTTTTTTTTTTAAGATTTTATTTATTCATTTGACACAGAGAGAGAGATTACAAGTAGACAGAGAAGCAGGCAGAGAGAGAGGAGAGAGGAGGAAGCAGGCTCCCTGCTGAGCAGAGAGCCCGATGCGGGCCTCGATCCCAGCACCCTGGGATCATGACCTGAGCCGAAGGCAGCAGCTTTAACCCACTGAGCCACCCAGGCGCCCTTGCCTGCCTTCTTATTAATACACAAGAACTCTCTGTGCCACCATCTATGGTCAATGCTCCATTTCTGAACTGGATTCCATCCAAGAACATTAATGCCAGTAATTTGTTCACCTGTGTCCATATCGCCAAGGTTTTTTTCCTCTTTTGGATTAATCCCAACAGTATAAATACATGTTGTTATGTGTTCTTCCTAAGAAAAATAAATGCAACAAAAAAAGTAACTTTATGATGTCTGGATTGTATGTCAATAAAGCTGTTACTAAAGAGAAAAAAAAAAGAAGTTGAACTCACTTCCTTCCTGTTTTCTTCCCATTTTTCTTCTCCCCTAATGGCTAAACTTAACAAGAGTTCCTTCTGTTCACTGACTCCAGTCCTGACTTCTCATTCTCTCCTGAACTTACTCAACCCCCATTAAGTTCTGTCCATCACTGCACAAAATCAAAGACACAGGTGATCTTATGTGAATCAACTGGTCAGTTGTCAATCCTCAATTTACTGACCTCTCAACATGTGATACACAGTTGATCAATTCTTCCTTCTTAGTACACTTTGACCACTGCAATTTCCAGTTTTTTCCTGTTTCATGTGCTGCTCCCTCTTGTTCGCCTCTGCCTAACCCTCTTCATTTCTAGCACCTCTTAACATGAGGGCCTTGACACTTAATTTTGGATCTCTTCTTTTTCTCTAGACACTTCACTCCCTTGGTGATTGTACCCAAGAACTATGGATTTACGTACCATTCAGATACTCATGACTTCCAGGTTTATATATCCAGCCCTGGACTATTCCCCTGCCTCCAAGCTTATTTTCCACATCTTCACCTGTATGTCTAATAGGCAACTAAACTCAATGTGCCCCAAATGAAACTCTAAACCCATTCCTTCCACAAATGTGCTCTTCCCAGTGTCAGATATATACATATATATATATGGTATATATGTCATATTACATATATACATCATATATATATAACTTATATATACATCCCTCCCACACACACATACTCCATCAGAAGATCCTGTTGATTCTCAATTTAAAATCAATCCAGAGTGAAACCTCTTCTTGTGACTACTTCTTCTCCCACCATCCTAGCTCTCCTCATTCAGGACACCATTACTTCTGACACGATTACCACAGTGGACTTCTGGCTAGTCTCCCCTTTTATAATCTCAGAACATCACCTAGAATAGTCCTGTGCAAACTGACTCTTAACATACATTCTTCTACTCAGAACACTGCAGGACCCCTCCCCTCATTTCACCAAAGAAAACCAGTATCTTTAATATGGTCAACAGGCCCTCTTTCATCAGTCCCAGATCTGATTTTACCTCCTGCCTCCTCACTCTCATTGTCTCTGCTCCAGCCTTAGAGGCCTCCCTGCTGTCACTGTTCCTCACCAGACAACCCTACCTCAGAGCTTCTGCATTTGCCGTTTTTGCTCCCTGGGATACTCTCTCCTCAGGTATCCACAGAATGTGCACTTTCACCTCATTAAAGTGTGCATTTTAATGACATATTTTGCAAATTATGAATATCTACTTCTACATGCTATAATTATTTTCCTCCAAAATGACCATTTTCAGGGTTTTGATTAGACTTGAGCCTTAGTGAGTCAGAACCTATCCATATGTAAGAGATTTTGCATATGTTTAAACAGATGTCCAAAAAGATAGTTACATAATATAATTCTTTGGCACACTCAATATTGTATATTATTAAACTAAATATATTAATCTAAAAAAATTAGAAGGCTTTTAAATTTCTTATAATTCATTTATACCTTTATGTAATTGCTAATTCTTTCCCCAAAATATCAATCCCTCATCTCATTCAGGTCTTTGCCCAAAAACCACCTTCACATGGACACCTTCCTTGAATAAATTAGAAACCTCACCTCATAGCACTCCTTCCCTCTACTCTTTTCTGTTTTATTTTTCTCCATAGCTTTTACCACCATCTAATGTATACTTTTACTTTATCTATTTAATACATTTAACTATGTCTGTCTTTAGTACTAGAATTTAAGTTCAATTACGGCAGGGTTCTCTATGTGTTTTGTTCACTACCAAGTTCCAGTGCCTAGAAAGGACTCTGGCACATGCTAGATGCTCAATAAATATTGAGTAAATGACTAAATGTATAATTTTGCCATGCTCAAAACTAAAAATCTCATTAAATAATAATGGCAATGATAATAATGATAAATAAGTGTTCATATTAAAGCTATTTATATTAAGAGATTTAATTCAATATAATATAACATGCATTGAGTTAGATACACTATAGCAAAACTAGGGATGTATTAATCGTTAAGAAAAGAGTTCTACCACTTGAAAAAACTTCTAGTCTAGGTCCATCTTTGATTATTATAAGGGGGAAATGCTGTACCAGCAGTATTAATGGTTTTGTTTGATTTCACCAGCTTAGCTGCCTGCTAGTAAAAAATAGTCAGAAGTCCTAGATCTTTTTCACTATTATATTAATAACTACAGATGAAATTGGCTTTACAGTTATTAGAAAGTGGAAGAGGGACAGTAACATATCCTCCAGATTTTAAGACCCAAAATCAAAGCAAGCCACTCCAATATATTTACAGAGTCAGGATAATGTACTAAAAGGTGGTGAGGGGTAGGAAGCAGGCAATCCAGGTATTGTGCAGCTATCATCAGCCCAGTTTGGACCTTAAGCCCCAGTTTTCATAGAGCAAGGGGAATTATGGTGAGATCCAAAGGTAGTTATCTAAAATGGAAACTTCTGTGCACAGGTCATCTCTACTGGTTATCTAAAGTGGCGCCATCTATGTGCCGCTTTAGGGATGATCAGAACAAGTCTTTCCACAGTCTGGTCAAGGCATACATTAACCTTCGAGGGACCTGAAGCATGTAATGTTTTAGGGAAGTCATTGTGTGGGCATGAACAAGATGGAGGGCCAAAGCTGGAGGGCCGGTGTTGTCAGCACTGCCACAGCAGTGGCACTACAAGTCAAGATGACAATAAAATGCCAATATACTACATTTATGTTTAACTTTCCATTTTTTTTAAATTTTCATGAAGAACTAGATAACTCAATGATTATATATGAAAGCTACAAACCACAGTTACTTGATTCTTGTGCCCTTGTACTTCTCAAGCCACTCCTTTCAAGATGTCACTGCATGTTACTCTTTCTCATCTTCTAAAATTTCAAAGTATCCATGATCGATATCACTATGAGACAAGAGTTTTAAAAAGAATTTAAACTACCAACTTAGGAAATGTGAAAGACAGTTCTTAAAAAGATTTTTCTGGGAGGCAGACTCATTTTTGTTCTGGAATTTTTTGCTAGGTAGCTTGTTTTTGCAAGGAAATTAAACACTTTAACTCTCTTGTAACAATATATCAGTCAGATAGAACCATCTAATGTTAAAACAGACTGCATAACAACTGTACATAGTGTAAAAGCACATCCATCAAAAAGAATAGTCAAATGTTTCCTTCTTGATTTAAAAGAATGTGTCTTAAGTGTCTGTACACTTAATGATACACTGTCAAAGGAAAAGTCAACAGTTGAGAGAACAATAGCATCAGTATGGGCAAGACAGTTCATTGTTTTTGAAGAACATTTGTACCAGAAGCAAATACAGAAAATGTTCAATAATATTTATTTGGCTTATGTGACAAGAAGTTTCTTACTTTCATATATATTATGATCTGAAATTATATTGGAAGGTTGAATGTCTGGAAATTGGAAAATTTTTGTTATGTGGGAAGTTTCATGCCAAGAAAAATGAAAATATAATTGAATTCTTAAATATTACTTAGCTTGATATAATTATTTAATTTGATATAATTATTTAACACACATAATACTTAACATTATAGATGATAATTTTTCATGGTAAATTACCATCTCCTATTTAACATCTCAATATTGTTTATCATAGTAGTTAGTAGGCAGAAGAAAGGATATATTAAAACAGATTTTCAGACAGTATTTCATAAGAGCAAGGAAATTTTGTCAGGGTTCTGAGCAGGATATCATAGTGGCATTGATACAGCTATAGTGTCAACTTTCCTGAATAAAATTTTAAGAATTTGAACACTGGCCTTCTCTTGATAAGGTCTGTAGTATGCCACATTCCTGACAGAAGTGTTATTATCTGTGTCTTCCTCTGCATTAGTATCACTGAAATGGCTCCTTGTGCTCAATCTAAAGCCATATTTTAAACATCACCCTATCATTTGTCTTGCACAATTACTCCACGATTATATCAATTCCTTCTTTTGAGCTTCCTTCTACATTTTAACATTCCCTGATGTATTTTCTTTCTCACTGCAACTTCTTAGTTACACATTGTTCTCTACCGACTTCAGGTAGAGTTTCATTCTATAAATAGTTCTCTAAATAGTCACCATGTAACAGCTTCATTGCCACACTTGCTTGCTTGATTCAATCCGGATGGTTTCTCATGGATTTTTCTGCCGCTTTTGATTCCACTGATTATCTCTTTTAAACTATCTCCATCTCAGTCTCTCCCTTTCTATTACTTCTGAATATGGATGTTTTCTAGAGCCTTTTTTCCCCAAAATGTTCTCTGCCATCTCATACTCTCCCTCATTTTGAGATGATGGTGTTATGGGCTGAATTGTGTCCCCTGAAAAAGTCATACGTTAAAGTCCTAACCAACAGTACCTCAAAATGTAACAATATTTGGAGATAGGGTATTTGAAGAGGTAATTAAAATAAAATGAGATCACTGAAGTAGACCTTGACCTACTGGTGTTCTTATAAGAAGAGGAAATTTGAACACAGACACATACAAGGGAAAGAGGGTCAAAAGATACAAAAAGAAGATGGCTCTTGGATGCCAAGGAGAGAGGCCCATAACAGCTTCTTCTTTCACAGCCCTTAGAAGAAACACACTTGTTGACACCCCGATCTTGGATTTCTGGCCTCCAGAACTGTGATAAAATTGACCTTTCATGTTTAGCCATCCAATCTTTGGTAGATTGCTGTAACAGCCCTTAACAAACCAATACAAATGACCTATCAGCAATTGTAGATCTCCGTCTGACCCCATGGTCCCTTCTGAGTCTTGGATCAGCATTCACAACTGTCTACTGAACATTTCCATCTGTATGTTTTACAAGAAGCTTAAATAAACATGTCAAGCACTAAATAGTGATCTGCACCAAACCTGCTCCTCTTCTCTGCTTCCCAGTAGGTTTTCAATACTCAACAATTTAAGTTTAAAATTTCAGAATTATTTTGCAGGTATAGTCTTAATTGTGATTTTAAAATTGAATGATTTTAAATTTGATGTTAAAATCTTACCATTTGTGAGAACATGGATGGAATTTAAGGGCATTATGCTAAGTGAAATAAGTCAGAGAAAGACAAATATCACATAATCATAATTGTATGTGGAATCTAAAAAGAAAACAAAAACAAACAAAACACAGTAACAACAACAAAACAAGCTCATGGATAGAGAACAAATTGGTGGTTGCCAAAGGCAGGGCATGAGGTAGGCGAAATGAGTGATGAAGGTCAAAAGGTACAAATTCCAGTTATAAAATACGTAAGCCCTATACAACATGGTGACTACAGTTATTAATACTGCATTGCACATTTGAAAGTTGCTGAGAGAACAGATCTTAAAAATCCTCATCACAAGAAGAAAAAAATTTAACTATGTATGGGGACATATGTTAACTAGACTTACTGTGGTGATTATTTCACAATGATTACAAATAGCAAATTATTATGTCATATACCTGAAACTAATATAATGTTATATATCAAGTATACTTAAATAAACAAATAAATAAGTAAATAAATAATGAAAACCTTAATGTATAACCAAAAATATCTATCTTCAAAGTTCTCCATGAGGTTAACTGAGGTCTGGTCATGTCTGTGGTACCATTCAACTTCTCCTTCTGCCCCATCCTGCTTCCTTTCTATCCCCCAACATGTGTGTGGATCTAAGGAAGCACTTTTTGATAGACTTCCTGCACACTGATTTCTGTATCATTCTCAGCTTGCCAACCTGTGACTCCTTTTTGCAATTGATTTTTTTCTTTCTTTTTAATTTGAATTCAATTAGCCAAGGTATAGTACATCAATTGATTTTTATCTTAATTATATTCTGGTGAGACAATAAACTTGTTTGATTTCAGCCCTTTAAAATTAAATGATTAAATTAATGACTTGTGAACCTGCTTATGGTAAGTTTCTATAAAAGTTCCCTGTGTGGTTGAAAAAAGAAACACATATAGTAAAGATACTGGTTGCAATATTCTTTTAATCTCCATCATGTCAAAATTGTTCATCATGCTATTCACACCTCCGTCCTCAGCAATTTGTTCTGTCTAGTTGCTCTGCCAAGTAAAGAGGTATATTAAAATTTCTCATTCTTATAGGTCTAATTATTCTTTGCAGTTTTCTAAATTTTGCTTTATGTATTTGAGATTATGTGACTATATAAATTTAAATGCATATTTTGCATATATATTTAAAGGTTACATCTTCATAATGAATTGAACATTTTGCATTAGGAAGTGATCCTCTTTACTTCTAGTAATGATATTTTCCTTAATGTCTAGTTTGTCTACTACTAATATAGCCAACTTGGCTTCATTTTGGTTACTATTTGTGTGTGTGTGTATGTCTATTATTTTATGTTCAACATTTATGCATTTTTAAAATTTAGCTGTATTTCATAGTTTACAGATGGATTTTTACTTATCAAATTTGAATATCTTCTCTTATTGGATCATTAAGTTTATTTACAGTTAATATAAAAACTGATATATTTGATTTTATACCTATGGTATGTTTTTCTTTATCTATCCCATTTTTTTTCTATTTCACTCATTTCTTGCCTTCATTTGGATTGAAAAATATTTTATAATTTCTTTTTTCTCCTCAACTACTTTAGAACTTATATACTCTGTACTTATTCTTTTAGTGGTTACTCTAGAAATGACAATACATATATATTTATCAAAATCTAAATGTGTTTGCCCTCTTCCTAGCTAATTGGAGGACTTTAAAACATTTTTCATTTACTCAATAGTTTGAATTATTTTATTTTTAATAATATTCATGATATGAACTTGGATCGTAGCTCCAGAAAGGTGAACTTACAGGCCATATCAGGACCATGCTGTCCCAGTGAGAGAGGACCGGGCAGTTCTACTCCTGCTTCTCACTTACACTGAGATGTATCCCTTCAGTGCCCCTGCCTAATGGAAACAGCTGTGTATTTGACTCCCAAGCACAGGGTGTGTTTGGATATGCCCTCTGACCTCCAGTCCAGTCAAAGCTGAGGAGACTGCAGCTCAAGTTCACTAGGATCAGCAAATGCTCACAAACGGTGGGGGGGGGGGGGGGACCNGGAGGTACCTTGGATGATCTGCTTACATCACTGTGTTCTCACCCTCACTTTGACTTGGGCCTGATAATTCCATACCATCTTATCAGACCTTTCTTTTTACCTAAACTTTTCAGTTTTAAGCAGCTGGACTTCTCCAAATCATTGCCATTTAACTGGAAATAAGACCAAGGCCAATTTGTTTTCATATTATTTTTGTTAACACAAAATCAGTTTCTCCTAGGTCTCACTGAATAAAGGCTGAACAAACATTCAAAGTGTTAGTCTGATGGGATACCAAGTTACCTCAACCACTAATACCTGTGATACACAATCCACAGACCATGGTCTGTCACTCAAGTAACTCAGCAGAATGAATAATCAGCAGAATATCGGCTCCATCTACCAGCTGCAAACTTCAAAATTTACCTTCCTTCCATCAACAAATAAAAAGCAGCTAAAAGTTCTTTTAGGTTTGGGGATAAGGAGGATCTGAGAAGAGTATGCTCCTCACAGCTATATGTGATAGTATTTTTTTCATGTTTTTACATATGAGCCACTGATACAAAAAGGAATTGCGCAGGCCAGCTGGTATAATCCAGAGCCCACATTTCTCACTTCCAGTTTCTTTGACTCCGATACACAAAAGGAAAATAATTAATTCTTCTGTCTACACAGACTTACAAGGGAGACTTTCCCATAGGTTTCTGACACACGGGTCTTCAACTAATGATTAAAGATTTAGGTTGAGTACTTCTTCACTTTTTCCATGACATCTGTACAATTATGTTATAAAAATCTCCTTCAATGTGGTATATATAGAAAAAATGAAATCTTCCCATTTGCAATGATATGAATAGAACTAGAGGGAATTATACTAAGTGAAATAAGTCAATCCAAGACAATTATCATATGATCTCACTCATATGTGAAATTTAAGAAACAAAACAGAGAACCATAGGGGGAGGGAGGGAAAAATAAAACAAGACAAAATCTGAAAGGAAGACAAACCAGAAGAGACTCTTAATCATAGGAAACAAACTGAGGGTTACTGGAAGGGTGGGGAGTGGGAGGATGGGGTGACTGGGTGATGGACATTAAGGAGGGTATGTGATGTACTGAGCACTGGGTGTTATGTAAGACTGATGAATCACTGACCTCTACCTCTGAAACGAATAATACATTATGTTAATTAATTGAATTTAAATTTTAAAAAAAATTTTAAGTTTCCTTCATCGTTTCAAGTTATGTCAATTTTCTTTCTTCCTATTTACATCACCTTGAAAGTATAAAAATCATTTGAAGAAAAAATTGAATAATTTGTATTACGATATTTAAAAAATAAGTCTATACCTAGAAAACCACCTTCTTTAATATAAAGTGAATAACCCAAAAGGAGTTTGTAAAAAGCAATTTGTAAGTAGTCAATGGATGAAAGATGACTTATTTTTCTGTAATTGACACATATTAATTATCTTTATGGAACACCAAAATGTATAAAATAATTGAGAGCATTTAATGAAAAGTAATTGAGTTGACTTAAGAGCTTAACATAATAGCATTCACTTAGAATATTACCAGATATTTCTACCACTTATGTTTATTTTGAAATAGGTACGTATCAAGGAAGACATTCTATTTTATGTAGCTAAAACTTACATTTATCTTTGAAATAAAATCCCTCTTGCTAAATATACTCCCAGATGTACTCAAGCAAGCTTGACACATAAGACTGAAATGATCTCATTTATTTTATAATTCCCTACTGCAAAAATAAAGAACTTCCTAGAAATTATCAGAAATTCATAGAAGGTTTTGAATGCCGAAGTTAATTTCCTAGATGTAATTATGTGCCACAGACATGGTGCCCCTCAGTAATGTAGTTCAGACATAGTAGAAATGAAACCAATAAATAGCAAAACCTCGTATTGTATGTAGGAGGGGAGGGGAACAGAGAGGTTACTGTAATGTATAAAAGTTATGTGGAAAAAGTAACTCTGTGCTAAGGCAGAATTTTCATCAAATGATCCTCATCCTCAGAGTTGCTCTCTTCTACCACCGCTACACCTCCCCCCTCCCCAAAACAACAACAAAAATAGCAATCTTACTCCCCTCTGCTGCACAAAGCATGACCCAGCACCTGCAGACAATCCACCAAAGTAAAGAAAATCATAAATGATATCAATTGCACCGGTCAACGTACTAACAAATTAAGTATGTTTGTGGTTAAAATCAAAGATAGAGTTGCACTTAATGTGTTTTAGTAATTGCAGAGAAAACAAAACAAAACACCTCACACAGCTCTTTGCAACTCCACTTTCCGTTTGATACCAGGAAATCTCCTTGCTATTACAAGCCGACATGGAACATGAACCAGTGAATTTCCAAGTTCTTTTTAGATTTCTTTTTAGGCATACTTTGTTTTTCCTAAATTGTAGTGTCTCATCAAAGAAATCCACATCCCTAAACATATTAGTAAACTTATACTCTTTCTAAAAGCATGACTCTAGTCAAAATAGCAATGTTATTATTGATCTGTCTTCAGCAAAGACTTTTTTAATTCAATCCTGACAAATATGTATGTACCTGGTGATTGGCAGCAGAAATCCATCGAAGCAAAGTTTATGATCAAAGAGTACTCTTACCTATAAGTAGCTTCTATCTATGGTTGCCTTCTTACTCTGATAGATACTTCGTTTGCACTATACCATGCATAACAGGAAATCAAAACAATGCCAACATGAGAGAATAAGCTTGCAAAATATTTTACCCATTGGGCTCCCTCCCACTGTAGTAAATTATATTGCATACATTCTTTTTTGCAAGTTTTTATTTAAATTCTAGTTAGTTAACATATATGGTAAAATTGGTTTCAGTTGTAGAATTCAGTGATTCATCATTTACATATAATATACAAAGCTCATCAAAACAAGTGCCTTCCTTAATATCCATCACCCATTTAGCCCATCCCCACACACCTCCTTCCATCAACACTGTTTGATCTCTATCATTTGTTCTCTACCATATTTTTCCATACTTCTTGAAAGTTGATGGAATTTAGGAATCCTTAATATTGAATCAAAAGAAGCAAGAAATGAATAATCTAGAATGATTTCAATGCTGAAGGATTTTAATCAATTACCAGACAGTATTGAGGTTGAAGCAATGACATGAAAGTTGAATCGAACTACAAAACTATATTGTCCTCTTGCCATGTTCTCTTAACTTTGTCTACAATTTCTTTGCTGAATTACCATAAATGGTTCTTTTCAGGCTAGAGATTCAATGGTTATTGAGAAATTTGCCTTTGTACTAGATTTTAAAAAATAAAATTATCATAAATACCAAAAACAGAGTCTCTTGTGGTTTGCTTCCCTCTCTCTTTTTTTCCTTTCCCTATGTTCATCTGTTTTGTTCAGTTCCACAGATGAATGAATTCATATGGTAGTTGTCTTTCTCTGACTGACTTCACTCTGCATAACACACTCTAGCTCCATCCACGTCATTGCAAGTGGCAAGATATTTTTTTGATGGCCAAGTAATATTCTGTTATATACCTATCACATCTTTTCTATCCATTCTTGCATTTGAATTCTATATTATATTCGGAATCTGTATTTTTATATCCTTTGGGTAAATAAATACATAGTAGTGCAATTTCTGGATTATAGGTTAGTTCTATTTGTAACTTTTTGAGGAAACTCCATACTGTTATCCAGTTATTTTCATCATGAAAGCAAGTGAGTTAGTTACTTTGGGCTCATTTATAATGACATGGGGAAAATCTCATAAATACTGTATATGTACATAAAGTCATAGACTACTTTTCTGATATTTTTAATGAAATATGCTTGTTGTTTCAATTTCATTGTAGCAAACATGCCCCCCAAAGACCTCATTAGCTTTATAGTCTCACATTTCCTAGTAAAATACTTTATCGACACAAAAATATATGTATTTTTGCATCTTCAATTACTTAAGTTCTCTAGGGGTTGGAAGTTGTCACAAATTCCAGTATTTAACAGGATGTTTTTAAAATAATCTCATGCTCCCAAGTTGTGCATATGTGATTCCTCTGCCTAGAATGCTTATCCCACCTGGGACTGTTGAGTGCTTATTGGTCTTGAATGGGGCTGCTTCAATATTAGCTTTTCTGTGTATATGATCCTCTCAGATACTCCACTCTCCGGCCAGATAGATATATTCTCTTTTTCCCATAATATATTTTTTAAAGTTTTTATTTAAATTCCATTTAATTTAAATTAAATTTAAATACTAAATTCCAGTAAGTTAACATACAGTGTAATATTAGCTTCAGGTGTACAATTTAGTGATTCAACACTTTATTTATTTATTTATTTATTTATTTAATTGTAGGTAGTTAACAAACAGTGCAATATTAGTTTCTGGGTACAATTCAGTGATTCAACACTTATATACAACACTCAGTGCTCATCACAAGTGCCTTGCTTAAGACTCATCACCCATCTAGCCCATCCCCCACCCACCTCTCTCCATCAACCCTCAGTATGTTGTCTGTCATCAAGAGTCTCTTATGGCTTGTTTTCCTCTCTCCTTTTTTTTTTCTTTTCCCACTTCCCATATGTTCATCTGTTTTCTTTCTTAATCTCCACCTAGGAGTAAGATCACATGGTATTTGTCTTTGAGTATAGATCTTTTACTTCTTTAGTTAGATTTATTCCTGGGTATCTTATTGGGTTTGGTGCATTTGCAAATGGGATTGATGCCTTGATTTCTTTTTCTGCTCCTTCGTTATTATTTTATAGAAATGGAACAGATTTCTGCACATTGAATTTACAAACTATGATTTTACTGAATTCATGTATGTATTCTAGCAATTTTTGGGTGGTCTTTCAGGTTCCTACATAGAGTATCATGTCTGCAACAGTGAAAGTTTTACTTGTTTGCCAGTTTGTATGGCTTTTATCTCTTTTGTCTGATTGCTGAGGCTAGGACTTCCAGTACTATGTTGAACAACAGAGATGAGAGTGGACATCCCTGTCATGTTCCTGCCCTTCAGGGAAAAAGCTCTCAATTTTTTCCTATTGAGAATGATATTTGCTGTGGGTGTTTTGTATATGGCTTTTATGATATTGAGGTATGTTCCCTCTGTCCCTACACTGCAGAGCGTTTTTATCAAGAAAGGATGCTGTACTTTGTCAAATGCTTTTTCTGCATATATTAAGAGGATCATATGGTTCTTGCCCTTTATTTTATTAATGTGGTGCACCACATTGATTGATTTGCGGATGTTGAACCACTCTTGCAGCCCAGGAATAAATCCCACTTGGTTGTGGTGAATAACCCTTTCAATGCACTGTTGGATCTGATTAGCTAGTATCTTGGTGACAATTTCTGCATCCATGTTCATCAGGGATATTAGTCTGTAATTCTCCTTTTTAGTGATGTCTTTGTCTGGTTTGGGGATCAAGGTAATACTGGCTTCATGGAATGAGTTTGAAAGTTTTCCTTCATTTTTGGAACAGCATCAGAAGAATAGGTATTAATTCTTCTTTAAATGTTTGGTAGAATTCTGCTCAGGGGCCAACCAGCCATGGACTCCTATTTGCTGGTAGATTGTTGATTACTGATTTAATTTCTTTGCTGATTATGGGTCTGTTAAAATTTTCTAATTCTCCTTGTTTCGGTTTTGGTAGTTTGTAAATTTCTAGGAATCTGTCCATTTTTCCCAGTTTGCCTAGTTTGTTGGCATATATTTTTTCATAGTATTCTCTTACAATTGTATTTCTGTAGTGTTGGCTGTGATCTCTCCTCTATCATTGGTGGTTTTATCTGTTTGGGTCCTTTCCTTTTTCTTTTTGATAAGTCTGGCTTGGTTTTATCAATTTTATTAATTCTTTCAAAGAACCAGCTCTGAGTTTCTTTAATCCATTTTATTGTGGGTTTTTTGTCTGTATATCATTTATTTCTGCTCTAATCTTTATTATTTCCCGTCTTCTACTGGCTTTAGGCTTTATTTGCTGTTCCTTTTCTAGCCCCTTTAGGTCTAAAGTTAGGTTATGTGGGCGCCTGGGTGGCTCTGTGGGTTAAAGCCTCTGCTTTCGGCTCAGGTCATGATCTCAGCGTCCTGGGATCGAGGCCCGCATCGGGCTCTCTGCTCAGCAGGGAGCCTGCTTCCTCCTCTCCCTGTCTCTCTGCCTGCCTCTCTGCCTGCTTGTAATTTCTCTCTGTGTGTCAAATAAATAAATAAAATCTTAAAAAAAATTAAAAAATTAAAAAAAATAAAGTTAGGTTATGTATTTGAGACTTTTGCATCTTGTGGTAGGCCTGTACTACAATATCCTTTCCTCTTAGAAGTGCCTTTGCTGCATCCCAAAGGGTTTTGGCTGTCATGCTTTCATTTTCATTTGTTTCCAGGTATTCTCATAATTCTTCTTTAATTTTGTGGCTAAACCATTATGTTCTTTAATCTCCTCATATTTGAGGTCTTTCTAAATTTCTTGTGTTTGACTTCCAGTTTCAGAGTGTTGTGACCTGAAAATATGCATGATATGATCTTGATCTTTTTGTACTCATAGAGGGCTGATTTGTGACCCAATCTGTGATCTATTCTGGAAAATGTTCCATGTGCACTCAAGAAGAATGTGTATTCTATTGCTTTACTATGAAAAGTTCTGAATATATCTATTAAGTCCATCTGGTTCAGTGTATCATTCACAGCCATTGTTCCCTTGTTGATTTTCTGCTTAGATGATCCGTCCATTGCTGTAAGTGGGGTGTTGAAGTCCCCTACTATTACTGTACTATCATCCATGAGTTTTTTAATGTTTATTATTAATTGATTTATATATCTGGATGCTGCCAAGTTAGGGGCACAAGTATTTATAATTGTTAGATCTTCTTCATGGATAGACCCTTAACTATGACATAATCTCTTCTTCCAGTCTTCCAGACTGCCCTTGTTACTGTCTTTGTTTTAAAATCTTGTTTGTCTGATATAAGTACAACTACTCCAGCTTTCTTTTGACCCCCATTAGCATGATAGACAGTTCTCCATCCCCTCACTTTCAATCTGAAGGTAACTTTAGGAAACTCTAAAATGAGTTTCCTATAGGCAGCATATAGATGGATCTTGGGTTTTTTTATCCATTCTGATATGCTATGTCTTTTGATTGACAAATTTAATCCATTTACATTCAAAGTGGTTACTGAGAAATATGAATTTAGTGTCATTGTGTTGCCTGTCGAGTTGGTGTTTCTGGTGGTGTTCTCTGGTTCTTTTAGTCTTTGCTACTTTTGGCCTTTTTTTCTCCACTCAAAGAAGTTTACAGCTATAATTTGTTCAAATAAGCCTTCTGCCTCTCCATCTTCTGAGACTCCTATGATATGAATGTTGCTACATTTTACTAAGTTGCTGAGTTCTCTAAGTCTACCTTCATGGCCCATTACCTTTCTTTCCCTCTTTCTGGCTTCATTATTTTCCATAATTTTATCTTCTATATCACTGATTTGCTCCTCTATTTCATCCATCCCCATTTTTATGGACTGCACTTGTATTTGCATCTTGGTTATAGCATTTTCATCTTGGCCTGGCCAGATTTTAGTTCTTTTATCTCTGTAGTAAGCGATTTTCTAGTGTTTTCTGTGCTTTATTCAAACCCAGCTAGTCTCCTTATAATCATTGTTTTAAATTCTAGAATGTTCAGACATCTTACTTATATGTATATTGATTAATCCCTGGCCATGAGTTCTACCCTGTGTTCTTTATTTTGGGGTGAATTCCTCCATCTCATCATTTTGTCCAGAAAAGAAAAGAAAGAGAAAAAAAGAAACAAAGAAACAAAAATGCAAAAACTAAAACAAAAAAAAGGGAGAAGACAAAAATAAGACAAAACCCCCAAAAAACACGAAGACAAAGCAAAACACATAGGAAAAGAAAAAACAAAGCAACAACAAAAAAAAACCCAAGGGGGAGAAAAAAAAAAACCCAAACTGGATCCTGGGTGTGCTTTGGTCTATTTGTTTAAAGACTCTAGATCCCAAAATAAAAAATAAAAAATTAAATTAAATTTTAAAAAATGAGTAGACAAAACATTAAAAATATATGTAAAGTGTATATATATTAATTTTAAAAATAAAAAATTCTAAAAAGGAATTGGAAAATATAAGAAAATAAATGAAAAATAATAAACATAAAGAAATAAAGAATAACAGTAAAAAGGAAGCTTGATTCTATTTCCTCTAGAGCTGAAGATTTTGTAGCCCTCTAATGATCAATAAACTTGGTGCAAGCCAGTTGTTTGTGCAGGTCTCCTGGGGGAGGGGCTTGTTGTGCTGATTCTGTGGTTTCAGTGGAAATGTGCCTCCAGGGGGTGCCTGGGACGCTAAGTCGGTTAAGCGCCTGCCTTTCGATCAGGTCATGATTCCCAGGGCCCTGGAACTGCGCCCCGCATCAGGCTCCCTGCTCAGCCTGGCGCCGGCTCCTCCTGCTCTGCCTGCCACTCTGCCTACTTGTGCTCCCTCCCTGTCTCTCTCTGTATCAAATAAATAAAATCTTTTTAAGAAAAGAAATGTGCCTCCAGGGCACAGGACTCAGGGCTTGGTATACACAGCTCTGGCTTCCACTGAGTGGCACTGTTTTGCTCTCTGAAGGCTTTCAGCCCTGATGGGTGGGATGAAAATGGCTGCACCCATAGGGCGCCTGGGTGATTCAGTTGATTGTCTGTCTTTGGCTCACGTTGTGATCTCAGGGTCCTGGGGTTCCCCCCTTACCCATGCCAGGCTCCCTCTCCCTCTGCCTCTCCCATCTGCTTGTTCTCTCTCAATAAATAAAATCTTGAAAAATAAAAATAAAAAAAATAAAGGAAGGAAAGGGAAGGAGGGAGAGAAAGAGAAGAGAAAAAGAAAAAAGAAAAGAAAAGAAAAGGGCTGCACCTGTTCCCTAGCCTCCGAGCTGAAAGTTCACAGGCCGACTCTTCAGGGCGCCCTCACAGAAAAGCAGTCAATCACCCTATTTGTTCCTCCGGCTTCCATCTGACCCCTGCATTCACCGTATCCTTGTCCGAGCCTTTTGGAGTCTGAAAACTCCGAAGTTCAGGGATGGCCAGGGCGCAGAGCCGCACTGCTCCTCCCGGGCAGAGTCCCCGCACACTTGCCGTCCCGTGCCAGCAAAGCGGCACCACAACCGGCCCGCGGGGCGCAGTTTCGAGCAGCAAGCCTGCGCCAAGCCCTGCGGCCCTCTGCCGCTTCCCGGCCGCGAGGTCTGGGGACAGCGCAGCACCTCGGTCCCGCCTCTTCTTCCTGGGTCCCAGGGGATCCTCAGACCGCCCTGTCACTGCTGGGATCCCGCCCCTCTTCACCACCTGTGCACCTTTAATCCCGGCACGTCCCCCACGGTAGCAAATCAGTACATTCAGACGTGGCGCTGGGCCGCTTCTACAACCGCTTACCTCCACGAGCGGGCTCCCTCCGCGCCGCGGCGGCCACAGCCACGTCTTCCCCGGGATCTCATGCACCTCCTGCCGTCCACAAGGCGGTCGCTTTTCTACTGGTAGACTTGCAGCGTTTGTCCTCTCGGACCTCCCGCTGCTCCCTGGGTGTTCAGAGTGATGTGATAACTACCCATCCTGGAGAGAGGAGGCGAGCTCGGAGTCCTCCGCCGCCGCCGCCGCCGCCATCTTAGCTCTTCCGCCCGGGGCTTCGACCCGTTTCTGCAACACCGCGCGCTCATAGCCGGCGGGCGCCTTGACCCCCATCGCCCGTTTCCCGCCAGCCACCTCCCCCAAGCCCCGGAACCATCAGTTTGCTCTCTGTAGTTCAGAGTGTATTTCTGGGCTTGCCTCTCTCCTTTTGTTCCCCATATGATCATTTGATTTGCCCCATAATACATCTAACACAGCATTTATCCACTGGTTTTTATTTTCAGAAATAAATGGGGGATATTAACCTCCTCTCAGTCGTGTTCAGATGAGTAAATGTGGTGACGCCTCAGTAACAGTGACATACATAAGGTACTCCATGAAGTCTGGTTATCTAGGCCCTGTTGCTATGGAACCATGGACACTAGAGGCCAAGCAGTATCCCGCCCCCGGCCATGACCCAGATGCCAACACCAGCATCCCTCTCCCTACTCTGGGTCTTAGGCTGAGAATGTCCCTAGCAGAGGCTTCCCAGTGAACCTGGAAACCAAGGGAAGGGAGAGGACAGCACAAAGGGAGAGCTAAGTTTCTGCTCACCACTCCCAGCGCATTCAGACTACAGACCTGGCTTCCACCCAAAAGTGAAGGTGCTAAGAACATTCCAAGTACCTTGAGAAATTGGAAGAACCAAGTACCTGTGTGCTTTTAAACAGTCAGATTCTGAATCGTTATTGGAAACAATGGCTCCAAGCCTGGGCAACTGGCCAGATGGAGAATGAGAATTTCAATTTCTCCCAAGTTGGCACAGTTTAAGATTTTACTATACTGCTGATGAGTGTCCATGAAAAGAAAAAGCATTCAGTTTCCCAAGTTAGGTGTTGAGCTATCCACCGTGATGGATTACATAAAGATGCAAAGTCCCAGGGGTTTTCAACATGATCTACCCTCAGTATCTTCAATTTAGGAAAGTTCTCAACAATATTTTGCTACTTTTGCTTGTTTCATCAATTTATGTCACAGACTTGATGAAAAGTAAGATGAGTTTTACTTAAAGTAGTCCACATATGATCCATAGTGCTTGCCAGAATTAGATTCGAGGCTCCCTTTATAAATTTAAACTTCCTCCCCAAAATATTTTCTATTAAGATAAATGCTTTTGCTTTTATAAAAATTAATAGCTTATTTGGGGGTTCTAGCCAGGAGAAACTTAAAACTGTCAATTTTTTTAAAAAATTGTTTTAAAGTCAGTTTTTTTTCAGTACTCAAGTGAACAATCCTACTTAGGAAAATTTTCATGAAAACTTGAATATGAAATATATCAGGGCTATCAGGTTTTATCCTGGGATCCTGAAAACTATGTGTACTATAGAAAACTGAATAAATCCTCAAGGGAAAACTTTAGTTAGCATTTTCTATATATCCCATACACACAATATGAAATTTCATATTAGACAAATTATAGACTTATATGTGAAAAATAAAACATCACAAAGTTTTAAAATTCTTAAACATGCTTTTAAAATGTTTATTAGTCCATTTAAATACAATGTTAATTTACATATTCCTTCATAATTATCCTTGTAATAAATTGCAATAAATACAAAGTAACAATGAGAAATATCACAGGAACAAACTCCTCCATTATTTTTAAAATCATTCTATAATACAACATCAGTCAGTTCTGAGAATATTAAATGGACTGATTATCCTATCACAGGGAATTGTTTGAAATTATAGATGGGAAGATATTTAAACAATTTGGATATAATTTAGGAGACTAGGTTAGCAAGTATTTTTACCCTTCATAGTCTGAAGCTCCTTACTTCTTCAGCAAACTGAAGTGTTAGAAACTTGCGCCCATGGTCTTGATGGGAGCAGTGGAATCCTGTAATTCTGGAAATGGGGTTTTTACCCAAGCGATGCAGGATTTGCAGAGTCATAAATTTAGGGAGAAGATGGGTAGAAGTATTAGAGCAGAGATTAGGAATGAGTAACCAGTGGTCTGGTTTACCACTGAGAATCCAAGTTCTCATAAAAATATCACTGGAAGACTGAACATTGTTTTTACACCAATTATACAAATTTCAGGGTATCCACATTCAAAGATAAAATTGTGAAATAAGAAAAGAGAAAGTGTGTCTTTCGTGAATATGAGAATAATATGTTACATTTTCTCAACAGCACTTTTCATGACATTTTCTTTCAGATGGAAGGAAGTTGCATGAAATGCACTGCTTGACTCAGCAATGAAGAGAACACACATCCCAATGAACGGCTTTATTAGTGAAAATTCATTGACAGTTTGCCAGCATATATGGTAGCTGCATTTAAAAGCAATCTAAGAAGGAATGTATTACATGTGAAACGGTCCTAATAGTTTTATTCTACTTTGCAAAGCACCTAGAAAGTAATCAAATAGTAGTCTTGTTTAATTGCAGAATTTTAAATAATGTTTACTTTCCTTATGGACAACAACAACAAAAGTAATCACATTGTAAATTTTAGTATGAGTCCTGCAATTATGTACTTTTTATTTTTCCCTTCATTAGTTAATCCACAAAATTAATTAGGATGTGTAAGAAATATAATGTTATATTTTAAATAGTCTTCAAAACATATTTTCACTGATAATTATTTTTACACATATTTATATTTAAAATAAAATATATAAACATTCCTTCATATACACATGAGCTATTTCAAAAAGTGGAAGTACCCTTTTCACATGTAAACACTTTTAAAGAAATATTTACAAGAGAATAATTTTCCCAACCAAAGACAAACATCTCCAATATCTCTCTTATTCAACAGATACTCTTCTCATTTTTTCAGCTAATTCTTTTCTCACTTCAATGTGTTTTTCTAAATTTTGCACTTCATGTGGAAGATTGATGTCCCAAACAGACAAAGAAGATTGTATTTCTACAAAAGAAAAAAAATGAAACCAGGTTTCAAAGATCAGCCATAAGGCATTTTTATTTTATTTCAATTTTGTTCATTTATATTTAGTTGTCTTTGACAAATATATATATAAATGCAGCTAAAAATAATGTATGAAATAACTGCTATTGATAAGAAACTCCATTTGGAAAATGTTTAAAATATCTTACAGAAACTACTACATTTCAAAAAGAATGTGGGCCTTTAATAATCTAACATTTCATTTTTTCTGAAAGAAATTATTTTTTCAAACACTGTTCAAAATCAGATCTCATATGGATATTGGTCATTTGTAAGGGAAAATATTTACATTTAGCTTAAATGGGGGCTAGTTTTCATTTTATAGTGGTTGATATTTCTACTTCATTCCAAAAAATACTTAACACAGCTAAATCACTGAGACTTAATTTTGAAGATTTGTGTTTAAATTAGTTACACTCTAAAGAAGCTAGCAATTAAAATTGCTTGAAGTATTATAGCATGTGTTATATTTATTATAAATATATAAAACCTATAACATTAGTTATAATCATCGAGGTCATTGCACTGTTTGGAATACTGTATCTTATTAAACATTACCTTTTTGGTGTTGTGTACTTTCAGTACTTTTCCGGATATATCCCAAAACCAGCATGACATTTTTAAGGCTTCCTTTAAAAAAACATGAGTCTTCTGTTAAAACAATATAACAAACTGGACTTTAAAAAGTCCTTGGAACTTACTTTATAACACTTTTTAGGAGACATGTCAATTATATTGAATAAAAACTCTCCAAGACCAGCAATTATTTAATGTTAGAAAATTTGTGAGCTACTCCTTGCTATAATTTCTATGAATTGTGTCAATCTGAGAAAACAACTTAACCTTTGGAAACTGGGTTTAATGTTTATACAGCCCAAGTTATACTTGAAATGAGATCATAGCATGAAGGTGCTTTGGCACTAGTCAAAAGTGAAGCATCTGGATAACGAATTGGATGGATGGATATACCAAGAGTCTGTCACAGAACCATACTTTCTTCTCAAGTCATTCACTAAGAGGCACTAGCTGGGACCTAGCAGTAAAGGGGTGAACAAACACATGCAAACCCAACCCACATGGAATTTATATTCCGGTGAGGAGATTGACATTAATGAGAAAGATCCATGACCAGGACCGATGCTATGCAAGACAGATGTTATGAGAGCCCCAAAGAGAGAAGTTTGACCTCATCATTATTGACTTCTCAGGGGTTTTGATACATGAACTGCCATTTTGAAGAAAGAGTTAACTTAGTCTATCTTCTTGGCTTAGTTAACTACATTAAGTTAAAGAAGCAAAGAATGAAACAGCACATGAAAAACCCTGAGGCAGTATGAACCGTGGTATTTCAGAGGGACTGAACAATATTCTAGAGCAGAAAGTGCTGGGAGGAATGTGGTAACTGACAGAGAAACCAGAAAGGTGGGGTGAAGCCACATCGTGCCTGCCGTACCTTGTACATTCTGTTTAAATTTATCTTTATTTTAAAAATCAATTAAACTCACTGAAATCTCACATAATGTCAGTAAGGAACAACCACTTGGGTCCCAAAGTACACACAAATTAAATCAGAGGTTGGAACAACCTTGGTAGAATAAAACTAAAGAGACAACCTACTAGAGACCTACTGCCCTGCTTGTGTGGACATGTATCCTGATAGCTAACCAATCCCTAATCTAACTTCTTCTGTGCATCTAATCTAACTTCTTTTGTGCAACTCCAACATCCATTCATAAAAACTGGGTAAGAGTAAGGAGAAACACTTGTCACTCCTTATTGTATTCCTGTTAAAGGAATATACTATTTTCTTCACCTGTCAAACACATGATGACTTCTTTGCTAAAGTTACATAAACTCTAGTTTTGCAGAACTTAATCCCATTGTTATTTTCATGATCAACTTTCCATATATGCTAATACTATTCTCTAAGCCAAATAATTGGTTAAAAGAAAACAATGGAATGTATTCATGTAGAAAATGTATTTCGTGTGCTGTTAAGATTTCTTCATATTTAAATAGAAAAGAGCAAGAAAAGACAAAGTTTGCTTAAAACATCATGATTGTCAATACCTGCACATTGCAGAGTTCAGTATATATTGTTACAAGAATATAAATTTGCTTACAGAATGAAAAACCAAATTTAGCGAGGGTGGGAAGCTTAAACTGATCAAAATAAACATTTGCTTTAATATCTTGGGTTAAAATTTAAAAATACTCAACATGATCTATTTCCTCTTTTTCCTTAGGTATAGAAGGTAAGATTCAAATTTAGTGCTCAGCTGCAATAATCCGCTTCTCTATGGGATTGAGAGCATCTACTCTCTCCATTTTTTAAATGACCCCATTCAAAATGTCTCCCATTCCTGTTTCATTATGCGACCTTCCAAGACACTTCAAATGACATTGGAAAGTGAGAGAAAAATAAATAAAAGCATATTTTTTATAATCTCAGACAATATGAAAAAAGATCTAAAGGGAAGAAACTCACCTAACTGTGCTGTCATCATGACTCTGACAGAGTCACAGAAATTGTGAATTATACGTATAATTCGACGAGTTGAAAGATCAAGGAGTAAAATATGGCCGCCTCCAGTTCCTATCCAGAGAGCAGTGTTCTTCTGGAGGCAGAGGGTTTTCACTCTCCCAGAATAAGCCAGTTTGTGTTTTGATTCTGCATTTACTTTTACCATTTCCTCCCTAAAACCATAAAGAAAATATGGATTGATAGTTTTATCAACAATTAAGAGAGAAAACAGATGTATATCTATACATACACACTACATATAGCATCTTGAATTATGAATATGACAGTATACATTATATACCATTAAAATTCTACAAAACTAGGTTTGCTAATTATAGAATGCTGGAGTACATTCTCTACTTGAAACAAATTATCAAAGATAACAGAACAATAGCCCCTTAACTTCAAGAAATTCTGAAGTACATAAAATGCATATAATTTTTATAAATGCCTTGCAATTCAGTAAAAATTAAAGAAAGAAATTTGCCCACTATAAATAGAAAGTTATTTTCTTTCTCTTTTTTAGAAAGTTATTTTCAAAAGCTTTCCATGAAGTCTAAAAGTTACAAAGGAAAATTAAATTTTAGTTACTTACATGTAAAAGATATCAATACCAACCACTGACTTCTTCCCTGAGCCAATAAATAATTCATGATAAAAAATGAGGTGTCCTGAAATAAAAGAACTCTAATACTTTTAGAACTTCAGGAAGTAAGGGAACCTTTACCGGCCAGAATTCCCAGCACTTCAGAATATAAATCTCCTTAACATCCAGAGAAAAACGAAGAGTAAACTCTCTAGGAGAGTAAACTTCGAAGTCTCCTTTTAAAAATATAGGGTGTAATCTAAATGTTCTCTAGAGTATACAAAATCTACACGGTAAAAACAAGACAAAGAAAAAATATAGGGCGCCTGGGTGGCTCAGTGGGTTAAAGCCTCTGCCTTCACCTCAGGTCATGATCTCAGCGTCCTGGGATCGAGGCCCGCATCGGGCTCCCTGCTCAGCAGGGAGCCTGCTTCCTCCTCTCCCTGTCTCTCTGCCTGCCTCTCTGCCTACTTGTAATCTCTCTCTCTGTGTCAAATAAATAAATAAAATCTTTAAAAAAAAAAAAAAAGAAAAAGAAAAAATATAAAGTGGCTAGAAACTAAGGCTGGTCGTGGTCCTGATTCCCAGCAGCAGCACACAAAAAAGGTGTTTGATTTAGAGTCTGAGATTTGTGTCTGACATGCTGGATCAGACCAAGAACTGGCTGTCAGTCTGGGGTCTTGACCCTTTGTCCTTAGGTACTTAGTGCTCTGGTCAGAGCAGTAGGTTATCCCCCACTTTTAAAATAGTTTTGTAACTTTATCTTTAGAGCAAAGTATCCTTGGACCTATAGGATAGTCAACTTTGAGGGCTGCCTGGGTGCCTCAGTTGGTTTAGCATCCAACACTTGGTTTTCACTCAGGTCATGATCCCAGGGTCATAGGATCGAACCCTGCATCAGGCTCTGCGTTCAGCGAGGAGACAGCTGGGGATTCTCTCCCTCTGCCCCTCCCCCCATCCCTGCTCTCTCTCTCTCTCTCTCCCTCTCTCTCTAAAATAAAAAAATTAAAATCCTTAAGAAAATGTAATAAACATCAATACTGTGACACAACTAGATGTACTGTCAGCAATGAATCCAGTATGATTGCTTTTAGGGATGTACTATTTTTTCATTAGAGAATATTCTTTGTAATACCTTGAAGAAACCATATATACTATGTTCCTTTTTTTTTCCAAAAGACAATTTGCTAGATGCTAAGAGATGGTGCTAAAAAGCATTAACAATTTCATTCCTGAGTTTTTGTTTGTTAGTTTTCTAGTTAGAGGCAGAAACAAAGTACAATTTGTCATACTCCCTTTCTCTGCGAGATCTGAACCGTAAAGACAGCTCATACAAGCATAAAATAAAGAACCATTGACATTGTACCTATAGTCAACAGTATGTTGTACGCCTAAAAATTTGTTAAGAGGATCAGTGTCACATTGTATTCTTTCCACAATAAAATACAATTAAAAAATTAATTTACTTTAAAAAGTGCACACAGTCTATCAGTTCACAGAGTTTTTCAGTTTTCTTATCCCGTACTTCCACAAATGGGCTATTTTTCTTAGCAACGTAGAGAGCCGTATCTACCACCACTGCTATGATGCTGGAATCACTGAAAGCTGCATAAGAAAACCTAGAGGGAAAGAGAGAGCGTCACTACTATCCATTTCTTGCAAACAGACTGGCTACCATAGGCCCTATCTTCATGGCAAACTCCTAGCTAGCCCTTGAGGCTTAACTTAAATGTCAGCTCTTCTGGAATTCATCCCTGACCTATCAAAATACACCAGTCATTCCCTTTCCTGCACCAGTACTAGTTGTAATACTATAGATCTTATTAAATGTAAAATTGTATTTATTAATTACTGTGTCCCTGACACTAGACTGTAAATGTGATTTCTTAAGGACAAGGGCCGTGTATTTTCTATAAAACTACAATCCAGTAAAGAGTCACCAAGTACCTATCTATCGAGTAGATACATATAGTAGATAGACGGGTGAGTATCTTTCTAGAAAAGCACCTGGTTAACAAAGTAGGCAGTATGTTAAGTGGCTGGACAGAAGGATAGATGAATGAAGAATGAACTATCAGAAGGAATGAACAACTACGAAAAAGCAAAAATGGTTAGAGTTGCAATTCCATCACAAAAAGATCACAGGGTGTAAAAAATCTTCAGCTTATCCCAGGGCAGAAAGATTTTTTTCCTCCATCTTTCTTGTCCTGGCAAGGGAAGCAAAAACATGTGTTGCCAGAGAGCCGCTATATTTTAGGCAATTTCTTGCAAATAGACTGGCTACCATAGTTTTTGTTAGATGAGTTTTTTCTCCTGAGTTTTCCCGTGTTTAACAAAAGACAGCTCAACCTAGTCCAAATATTCCAGAGAGTTTTAGAATTTATAAAATACTTTTGTGTGTTATCCTATTTGATCCTCAATAAAAATCTTAGAAAGTATGACAAATCTCAATGTCTGTAATTGTAGAAAGCTTACAAATGTTAAATATCTTGATCGAAGCCACCTGACTGCCATGGTATAGAAGCAGGAGTCTACACAAGTCTTTGGAGGCCTGTGGCTCCAGAGGCCACATCATCCCTCATTACCCGTCATGCCTCTGTCAATGAGCACCGATGACAATAAGGAGGGCAGTGAGGATGAAGCAGCATCTAATTAGCGATGTGGTATCTGCTTAGCCAGGGAGACACAAGGCAACAGGAGATGCTTTCTGAGAAGAAAGTATTTCCATGTGCTTAAGGAATCTCTTTTGGGAGATCAACAGCTTTGAGAGCTACTCTCTGGTAAAGCATTTATACTCCAAATCTTACATGGAATTATAGGGGGTTGATACCCATGATCTCACAACATGCTCTATGAAATAAAAAAAAAAAAACCGGGGCCCTTCTTTTTAAATATTTTCAGACTTGTTTAGGTTGGTTAAAAGCATAAATTCCAGAATGAGAGTAAGTTTAACCAAACATTTACCACGTGCTAGGAAACAAATCTGTGAACACGAAAGAAAACAAAAATCCTCATCCACAAGAAGTCACAATACACAGCAGTGTCTCTGAACCCCAACTCTACTTTAGAGTCACCTGAGAGCCTGAAAAGAAAAGTACTGACCTATGGGCCCCACCCCACGATAAATTCTTCTGATTTAATTGGTCTGAGGTGAGTCTCGGGCAGAAGATTATTTTCAACTCCTTAGTGGTTTCTAAGTGGGGTCAATGCTGAGAACCAGTAGGTCTAGTATTATAAAGAAAGCATTTTTGAAACTTCTTTTATAACAATGTGTGAGAGCTGTTGTGAAGGGAAATAAGAGCTGCAATGGAAGAACAAATCTAAGGCACCTAATCTGCACAGGTGGAATCAGAGACCACCACTCTGAGGAAGTGACCTCTGAATTAAAACCAGCAAGGCAGGGGTACCTGGGTGGCTCAGTGGGTTAAGCCTCTGCCTTCAGCTCAGGTCATGATCTCAGGGTCCTGGGATTGAGCCTCATGTTGGGCTCTCTGCTCTGCAGGGAGCCTGCTTCCTCCTCTCTCTCTGCCTACTTGTGTGCTCTCTCTCTCTCTCAAATAAATAAAATAAATAAAATCTTAAAAAAAAAAAAAACCTATTTAAAACCAGCAGGGAACACAGTCCTCATCCAAGAGAGGGAGAACCACATTCCAGGCCAGGGGTGAAAGGGAGCAGGCTGTCTTTGAGAACTGAGATGATTTCAGTTTGGCTAAAGCACAGAGGGCAAGGAGGCAACAAAATACTAATTTAGAGAGGGAAGCAAGCACCTGGTAGGCTCTCTTAAGAAATTTGAACATCATGTAAAAGACAATGGGACATGACTCGGGGTTTTAAGCAAGAGAATGACATCAGATTGATTTGCATATTAGAAGAGCCCCTCTGTCTGCAGTGTTGCACCCAAAGGACTGAAAGGAGCACAATCGGAGGTTGAGAACTGGTTAGAAAGATGCTGTTGTTAACATGGCCAGCGATGGTGGATGACAGCCTGGCCCGTGGAAGCAGCTGTAGGAAAAGTGAGAAATACAAGATTATGGGAGTCGATGAGAAGGAGAGTTAAGTGGACAAGGGAGCAAAGGACAAAGGAGTCAAAAGGACTGCTCCCGGAATTTCGGTCGGCGGCAATCGGATAGATACTGAGAAAGCAGGATATTCCAAGATAGGGATTTGTGACTCAAAGCTAATAATAATCATAACTAATATTTATGCTGTGCTGGGCATTAGGTCAGCTCCTTACATTAATATTTTGTCTAGTCTTCCAAACACTCCTTTGAGATAGAATATATTACAATTCTCAGGTTAGAGAAGACTGGGTATTTAAGAAGTTCTTGCCCAAGTTTACGTAATCAATACATGGCAAAGCCAATATTTGAAGTACACTTTATGCTGTTATCCACCAACCTATGCTGCTTCTCCCTGAGGAATGTCATAAATAAGAACCAACTGCAATAATTTGGTTAAAATACAACTCTGAAAACTGAAACAACAAATTGGGACAAGGTTTATAGTTTAGTTTATTTTCACTTGAGAGTGGTTATCACTAACTTTGCCGTAGAGAGGACATCCGTATAATTATCAAGTCACTAGAGATGACTTCATTCCTGAGGCTTATGTTTCTTACAATCAACACTTAATGGAAGTTATCCAAAACACATATGTAACACCCACAGATGAAGTAAAATAACTGCATTTATTGCCTATCGAATTCATGTTTAATTTGATACAGAGATAATGAAATTGTTAAAAACTTAGATTGATAAGTACTTCTAAGATTATCATGGCTGTTCAAACTTTATCCCAAACACGATGAGGCCGGGTGATAGCTTTAATAGAAAAATAAATAAGGCATTTTAAAAGATTTTTGCTTGGATTGCAATAGCATTATTGATATGATTACAAAGAATAAACATGAATAAAGCGGTAAATCAATTGTATAGATAGAAATAACTTACAGCTGATTTGTCTTTGTCTCAATAAGCTTCTGAATGGTGAAATCATCAGAAAATGAGAAAAGTTTTGTGCCACATCCTCCCCACACAATGTTTTTCTCAGCTGAATTCATGGATTCACTCAAACACATCAGTGGAGTACTGACATTTCCTATATTTAGTATCTTCAAAGGAGCGGCTCCTTTACACTTTGCCAAGAAGAGAAACACATTCAATAAACTGAGTATCTGCAAAATGAAATGCTGTAAAATTTGCTGCGCCTTCTAAAAGCTACTTTTTCACCATAAATGGCTAGAGGTCTTAAAATAAAAATTCAAGATACATTTTTCAAAGGATTTATGAAAACACAATTCAATTCAAGTGGAATGCAAACCAGTCTCTGTACTTCTCCATGCAAAAAATGTACAGGAAATAACCCGGGGATTATGCTCTACTTCTTTGTCATTCATTAGGTAATCAGCTTTTTGATAACAAGGAGTATAAATGAGTAGGATGTCAAATTAGTAGATGGAACCACAGATGCATGGATGGAGGAAAGAATCAGGTTTTATTGATAAATGAGAATCTGAAGAACAGAAAGTTAAATGTTTTCTTCCAGACTAAAGAAAAAGTTTGTGGCAAACCAGGTTTCTTTTTTCCACAATATATTTATAAGGAATTACCACTTCATTTATATAAAAATAGAATTACTTTCTTTCCTAACATTTAAAATCAGATCTATCATTTTATCCTTAGTTTATTCATATAAAATGTACAATCAGTCAACAAGTATTTGTAGAGCATCTATTTTTATGCAAGACTTTAGGAAAACAAGAAAACAAGATGAAAGGCACAATTTATGATCCTTGCTCTTAAGGAGTATATATTATGTCACTTAGAAGAGGGTTGGGAATAAGCATACATAAAACAAAAAACTTAAAAAATTTTTTGATGTAGAAGGGATTCAACATTTACCTTAACAGTTTTATCTTCAAAAATTGCTAAATTGCCATCAGCAGTTCCCACCAGAAGAAAATTTTTTTGCTTGCTAAAAGAAAAAAATGTCAAAATTGTTATAAAAATAATGCTGATCTTGGCCAAGATGGCCATAACATTCACCTCTAGGCTGACTAAACTTTAGGCATGTTTCTATGTGACTGTGGCCCCCTGACCTCTCTTTCCTTTGGATATTTACTTAGAAAACTTAACAATTATAAATTCTTTCTCTGCCCATTTGAGATGTAACTCCTCCCAGCCTCTTGTCAGTTTTAAGGCTCTGGCATGTCTCTCTCAAGGAACTAGGGGCCTTCCTTTTGAAATGTAATCATCAAGAAAGGCAGGGCCCCATCTCCCAGTCTCTGTGGAATGGCAGGAACTAACTTCAATAATGCAACTAATAAATCTTTGAACACTACATCAAAAACTTACGATGTACTCTATGCTGGCTAAGTGAACATAACAAAAAATAAAATAAAATATAAAATAAAATAAAATGCAACAATTAGCCAACAGAGATGGCCTAATCACATTGACACCCCCCCAACACACAAAGTCCTCCAGTGCTTTTCCACTAGTTCATCCCAGTGTTAAACACTCTCCCATCTTTTGTTTCAGCAGAGTTGAGTTCAATCCCTTTCCCTTACTGAAATAATTTTAAGTCTTTCTGACCTATTTAATGCCACCTGATAAAATTTTTCTCTGACGATATCCAAATAATTTCAACTCCAAAAATGCCAGTGGAGTTTACATTTCAGCTGCCAAAAACTCGAGTTTCACATTTTTTCTAATATTTATTTTCCAGTATTGACTTAAGCCAGAGTAATACATGGGGTATAATCTTAATGACTCCTGGAAATCATCCTGCCCCAAGTATTATAGCAACCAACCTGCTACTCACACCTGTAATCCTGCCATTTGGATAAACTCCTTTGAAATGGTTGAGTCATTTCCACCTATTAATAATTTACGAATTCATTCATTGGATATTTTCTCTATTCGATAGTTAGTGAATTGAGACATTTTAAACCAGCACATAACAGGCTACTGATATTCAATAAAAGGATGAAGGAAAAGTCATCCCTGAAGAGGCCCTACAGAGAAAAGTAAACTGACGTGAGGGCTGGTGAAAAATAGACCAGAGCTGAAGTAACACCAGCAGTAGGGCTGGACGGCCTGAAGAAAGAAGTGATCTGTTTTATAATGGACAGCTTGATCTATAAGAATATCTTCGTGGACTCCCACAGTGCCCTTTAATATATGCAAATAAACAGAGATATGTTTAAAATGAGCAGTTTTTACTGAAGCAGTAACAGTTTTCCACACAATTCAGTCATCTAAAAGGTATGTAATTTTCTCCCAAAGGTCAAATTTACTATGGCACCTTTGCTTGGGAAAGGGAGTGCAATGCAAGCAAGTCACGGAATCAGTCATCTTTTCAAGGGTATGTCTCTTTCCCCCATCTTCAGCGTTGATGACCAGGAGCATGCCAGACTGTGTGCCACACACAATCCAGCTTTCCTTTTCCACAGGAAGAGGCACCAAAGCCAGGCACAGTATTCTACTATCAACAACTTCCTGTTACAAAAAGAAAGAAAGAAAGAAAGAAAGAAAGAAAGAAAGGAAGGAAGGAAGGAAGGAAGGAAGGAAGGAAGGAAGGAAGGAAGGAAGGAAGGAAGGAAGGAAGGAAGAAAGAAAACACACTTTGAAAAACTTGATTCAAACTTAAGTGACTAGAATTTGAATAGAATGAAAATATTATTATCCAGACACTTAACTCATTTTTTCTCTTGCTCTTAATTTTAAAAACAATGACCATTTTACTTAACCTTTCAACAATAAATGAGTTAACTGGTAAACAATTTTGCCCATCTAATATGCATCGAAAACTAGAATTAAAACTGAAATTTGCTTTTCGGTATCATTATTTCTCACTCTGTCAAAATAATATGAGGGAACTGTTCAACTTCAACAATAATGATTAGACATAACATTTATTTCAAGGCAACAGTCAAAATATTAGGTTATTTTTTAAGTCTAAAAATTTATATTATATTTGCTAATACAATTTACTGATCCATTTTGTAAAGCTGTGTTCAGATTTCCTCTGTCAGTCATGACTGACTGCCATGTGGAAATGAAAGACTGGCTCCCTTGAGAGATCAATCACGTGCTGCCGTTTACACCCCAGAACTTCTCATGACTAAACACTGAGGGAACTATATTTTTTGGAATTTCTTCCCCTATTCTTTTTGACTTCCTTCACTTCCTTAAAAGGTACTCTCTCCTTAAATCACTTGTATAAGAAACTCTGTCTCAGACTATTTCTACAGATCCTGACCTAAGACACACATATACGATGCTTTTAAAACAAAACACAGACTATTTAATTTCACGTAAATACTCTTGTTCTACCAGAAAACTAAATAATACTCCTATATTGCTTTCACTTAATTTCTTCCAAAGTAACTTTTTTAACTGATACATACTTTAAAATCATCCACAAAATAAATTTTCTAAAGTATCTGTAATTTCAAGGGTACCTGAATTTACCTCAGAAGTCTGTTTTTCTGTATTTAAGTCAAGAAATAAGAGCTGTCCTTTGTCACGGTGCCCACAGCCCAGCCAGATGCTTGCATTCTTGCTGTTATGATTTGTAGCGACCATGCATTCAACACTGAAGTTTTTAGGTATTGATATATGCCTCATCAGACAGATTAACTCAGCTGAATTCAAAATGTCAAAGACCTGAGAAAGTTTAAAAATAACAAAATAATGTAGATCAAGTCAACATATGTCCTCTTCACACCATATTATTGTGCATAATGTAAAACGATGTGTTATAGCTCTATCAAGAAAAACCTAAATCTGTTAAACTGTGATCTAATCCAAGCAACTGAATAAATAATCCAAACTACAGATAAAATTACATTAAAATAATACTTATTTTTAGACTAAGCACGAGATAGACTCTTTTGTCTGTATGATATGTTTTGTAACTTGAAAAGAAAGAAAATCTCAAAAGTGCCAACTGAACAGAAATTTAGCAGTCAGGAGCTATTTTTCACTCAATTCAATACTGCAGAGCCATGCCATGTTACAGATAAACATGGGCCACCAATGGAACTGACCTTCTGCCAACCGAAGGGAAAAGAACTTTTGATCTTCGGTAACGAAAGTCACAAATCACTTCTAGATTCTGTTTTCATGTTTTTCTTTGAAACACTAAAGAACTAGAGCGACAGGAGAGGGGATGGGGACCACTGTAAGGAAACAGAACCAGGACTCAGGAAACTGGACTTAGAGCCATGACATAGCCACTTGCCTTCTACCCACAAGACTCTGAGAAAGGTCCTTATTCTCTATGCCTCATCTGACAAAGGCGATGAGTCTACCTATATCACCCAATATATACGTTTAAAGATTAAGTGGGTATGTCAATGTCAAATACTGTCATATACTAAAAAAAAAAGGCAGTTATGTAATCTATAAAATACAGGCGAAGTATTATCAAAAATAAAAGGAGGAAAGAGTAAAACAATAATTAAACTATGGAAAATTTCACTGTGAAAAAAATTTTAAAAACACAAGTGATTAACACCAGTGGTGACCAAAATCCAAGTGATTAACCTCAGTGGTAACCAAAATTTAAAAACAAGTGGACATACAAATGGCCGACTAATACATGAAAAGGTGCTTGACATCACTCATCATCAGGGAAATACAGAGCAAAACCACCAGGAGACATTACCTCACACCTGCCAGAATGGCTAGAATCAAAAAGACAAGAAATAAGAAGTGCTGGCAAGGATGTGGAGGAAAAGGAATCTTCGTGCACTGTTGCTGGGAATATAAATTGCTGCAACCACTATAGAAAACAGCATGCAGGTTCCTCAAAAAAATTAAGAACAGAACTAGCATGGAACTTCTTTCTGGGTATATACCTAAAGGAAAGGAAATCATTATCTTTAAAAGATATCTGCACCCTCATGTTCACTGCAGCATTATTCACAACAGCCAAGATATAGAAACGACCTAAGTGTCCCTCAATGGCTGAATGAATAAAGCATAAATGAATGAATAATATGAAAGCATAAATGAATGACAGAATAAATGAATGAATGAATATGATATATATGTATGTGTACACACACACACACACACACACACACACACTGGAATATTATTCAGCTATAAGTAAGAAGGAAATTCTGCCATTTGTGACAACATGGATGGACCTTGAGGGCAAAATGCTCAGACAGAAACAAATACTGTATGGTATCACTTACACATGGAAACTAAAATACAATAAAATAAAATAAACAAAATCAAACAAGCTTCTAGTTAAAGAAAACAGACAGGTGGTCACCAAAGGCAGGGCATGGGAGTGGTAAAATGGGTGAAGGGGGTCAAAAGTTACAAAATTCCAGTTATAAGAAAGGTGAATAAAGTTAATGATACTATACAGTATATTCAAAAGTTGCTAAGAGAGTAGATCTTAAAAGTTCTTATCACGATGGGGCGCCTGGGTGGCTCAGTTGGTTAAGAAACTGTCTTCGGCTCAGGTCATGATCCTGGAGTCCTGGGATGGAGTCCTGCATTGGGGGGGGGGGGTCCCAGCTCAGTGGGGAGTCTGCTTCTCCCTCTGACCTTCTCCCCTCTCATGCTCTCTCTCTCTCTCTCATTCTCTTTCTCTCTCAAATAAATTAACAAAATCTTTAAAAAAAAGTTTTTATCACAAGAAAAAAAATTGTAACTTAGGAGGTAATGGATGTTAACATAACTTATTGCAGTAATAATTTCATAATATATACATGCAAATCACCATGCTGTGCTGTACACCTAGAAACTAATACAGTACCTATGTCAATTATGTCTCAACAAAACCAGGGGAAGGGGGAAAGATAGGGAAAGTACCCAAGATAGTTACATTATGTTTGTTAAAGTCAGTGTATGTACTCAGCTATTTTTAGGTAGAAATTTTAAAGCTGAACAAAAATTTTTCAACAAATTATGATACAAAATCAAGAGTCCACAACATAAAGAGGGCTCTTGTTTTGATCTATTAAAATCCGTCTCAGTTCAAAGCATAGTAAGCAATCTATTTCTGATATTATGGTGGAAAAGGTTAGTTGGACAAAACACCCATCTAAAAGCAACTTAAAATGCTAAGGAAATTATTTTTTTAATCTCTTAAAAATCTTAAAGATCTCACAACATCTTAAGGATTTACCAGGCCAAAATATTAGTGAAAGACAGAATCCAGTGAAAGAGTCTAAAGCAATTTGCAGCAAGAAAATTGAGAAAAAAAATGCAAAAGACCTTTATGCAAAATCATAAAACTATGTTGAAAAACACTTAAGAAAACATCAATAGGAAGATTACCCACATTCAAGACTAGAACAACTTAATATCATAAATATAGAATCCTCCCCAAATTGCAGATTCATTGCAAGTACAAACCAAATCACAGTAGGGTTTTCATAAAAGTTGACAGAGCGATTTTAAAATTTATATGGAAAAACTAAATCCAAGAAGAGTGAACACATTCCTAGAGAAGAAAAATAAATAAATAAAGGAGAAGTTGTAAAGTGATAGAAATTAAGACAGGATAGTATTAGAGAAAGGACAGACAAGTTGACCAATGCAAAAGGACATGTGTGTGGATGTGTGTGTGTCTGACAAATTATAAAGTGAAATTGGGGGGTGGGATATCAACAGGAAAAATAGGAAGAAACTATTTCATAGACGAAGCTGGAAAATTTAGTTATCCATATGGAAAAAAGGAAATTTGGATTCAGATAAAAATGTCAAGTCCTGACGGGTTAAGAACTTAAATGTCAAAGGCAAAACTTTTAACCATTTTGATGAAACCATAGGTAAATATTTTTGCGACTCTTGCAGAGATAAGGACTTCTTAAAACAGGACGCCAGGGCACCTGGGTGTCTGAGTCAGTTAAGCGTCTGCCTTCGGCTCAGGTTGGGCTCCCTGCGTGGCATGGAGTCAACTACTCCCTCTGACCCTCTGACCAACCCATGCTTGCCGTCTCCCTCTTTCTCTCTTTATCTCTCTTTCCCTCCCTCTCTCCCTCCCTCCCAAAAATAAATAAAATCTTTAAAAAAGAAAACAAAAGAAGACCCCAAAAGTAAGAACCATAAAGAGGGCTGTTAAATTTATCTGTATTAAAAGTAAGATATTCTGTTCGTCAAAAGGCACTCTACAGAAAATAAAAAGGCAAACCACAAATTGGGAAACGAAATTTGCAATATATATAACCAACAAAGGATTAGTATTTCTTTTTTCTTTTTCTTAATTCATTTGCATGCAAATAATCCAATAGGAAAATGGGCAAAGTAATGAACAAGCATTTCCCAGAGGAGTAAACATTTATTTAACCAAAGAACATATAAAGAGATGGTCATCCTTATTAATAATTAGGAAAACGCAAATCAATACACAAGACAACATATTTGGAAAAATTAAGAACTCAGACAGTACAAAATTTAGGGAGAATATATAGAGAAATGGCTACCCTAACATATAGATGATGAAAGTACTAAGCTGGTAGAACTTCTTAAGAAAACAATATGGATAGGGCGCCTGGGTGGCTCAGTGGGTTAAAGCCTCTGCTTTCGGCTCAGGTCATGATCTCAGGGTCCTGGGATCGAGGCCCGCGTCGGGCTCCCTGCTCGGCGGGGAGCCTGCTTCCCCCCCTCTCTCTCTGCCTGCCTCTCTGCCTCCTTGTGATCTCTCTCCCTCTGTGAAATAAATAAATAAAATCTTTAAAAAAGAAAACAATATGGATATTCACATATCCTATGATTCTGTAATTCAATTTCTAGGTATATGTATATATCACAAAGCAATTCTCATATATTCTGCACTAGGAGACAGGTACAAGCATTTTCATAATAGCAAAAAACTGGAAACAATACCAATAGACATGATCATGGGTACATACACTGTTGCTCCTTCAAACAGTAAAATGGAATAGCAGTTAAAATAATCAATAGCCATGTTTAACAACCTCCATAAACCTTACAAAATAAGGTTGGGAGAACAACTGAAAATATTTCAGAACATGACATGACTATAATTCCATCTTAAATAAAAAACGAATATAGGAAAACTAAACTGAGTGGCAAACATAAAGAAAAGCAAGGATTATCTCAAAAGTCAGCAAAGTGGCAACATCCATAGGGAAAAGAAAGTGATACAATCAGGAAGAAGCATACAGGTCTCTTGGGTGTTGGCAATGCTCTTTATTTTGTGCCATGGGTGGTGGGGGATATAGAACTTTTGCTTTATCACTGTTTGGTGTGTGTGTGTGTGTGTTTATATATTTTAATATATATGTGTACATATATATGAAAAGATTATATACATGTGCATACATGTATTGGATATTTTGTAAAAAATATAGATAAATTTTTATTATAAGAGTACCTGGGCAGAAGTAGGCCTTTCTTGAGGATTTTCCTTCAAACACTTTTTAATTAACTTCTCAACCATGGGCCATGGGGCACAGCCATATTCTTTAACTGGATCTAAAACAGCAAAAACATATCATGCTACAACATTAGACAATTCAGAACAATTACTTCATTTCCTTTCAACGTATATGAGAGGTCCAGACCATGCAAAGGGAAACACTGATCTCCATAATCCTATAGTTAGTTTGGATCTACTTGTATCAAAAACTTAAAGTAATTTTGTAAGCTTTATCTCTACTAGAGACATCAAAAAAGACTACCTGATTTTTTATTATATAAAAAAGACACAAACACTGATTGAATGAAATAATAGATTTTTCATTCCACACCTGTATTCATATATACTTTGAAGATACACTTGCTCATATAATAATTAGACATCTATGGAAGTACTTTTTATTTTAATATTTAAAGTTGGCAAGCATTTAGTCCTCATATCCCCACAGCAGGTTTGTGCAGATTTCTTTTTTACAAGAGGTACGCCATTCTTCCAGCTAGTATAAACTAGAGACCTGGTGACTGTCACTGGACAGCTAACCAGTGAAATTAGGGCAATGATCCAGATTGTGTTAAAATTTTATCCAAATAATAATAAATTTTCTTTTTCTGGGAATCTTTAAAGGTCCCCCGAAAGGAGGTTGGTACTTGGCACACAGCAAACACTCAAAAATATTTAAGTGAAAGTGAAAGCAGAAAATACGAGAAAAAATTTTAAAGAGTACTTTGTATGGGGAACTGAAGGAACAGTCAAGGTTGAAGGACAATGTCCTAGAATTTCTTAAAAGTATGAGACAACCATTCAAAATGAGATCTTATCTCATTAAACAATCATTTGCTAATTCTTATTAATATTTATTACTAAAAATAATCATTATAAATAATTCAAGCTTCTATTCCTGCATATAAATTATCTCCCTCCAAGAAAATGAAAATACTCCAGGCTAATGAGCACACAGTTACTCTTTATGAGCATAGAAGTCATAGAAGCATGGAGCTCTAACAGCAATGTTCTTTCTCTCTGAATATTCTTCTAACTATAATACCAAATATATCAATGTTAATTTGGGATTTTTTTTTAAAGCCTAAAACTGCTATCTTTCTCACATGGTTTTCATTAATGTGTCACAGGATTTAAGAATATTCATGCACTAAACAAAAACTCATCAGTTGTGAAGTAAATTAAATATACAACTACAATTAAATAACTTGGACATAAAGCTGCTGATACAAAAAATAATCATCTTTATTGTAGATAAAACTTACCAGGTAATTTTCCTTGTATTGCCAGTTCATCAAACTCATTTGGAAACTTCAAACCCTCTGCTATTCTACCTCCAGTTGTCAAAATGTCATAGAGTAGTAAACCAAATGAATAAACATCAGCCTGTTGGTTATAAATAACATTTCCTCTCGCAACTTCAGGTGCACGAAACCCTGAAAGTAAGCAGATATATTAATAAATATGCCTAACACCAGGGCTCATGAGCCCAAGGAGGCATATTCTTAGGTATATATGTTGATGAAGAGTGAAGGAGATGAGTTCTAAATCAAGCCATGTCCTCTCTGTAAGGAGATATGTAGATCAAGCCAATTAACAGCCCCATGCTGACATTTCACCGCAAAATTGCTCTTGAAAAATAATAAGGATAAACATTCAATAATTCTTCTTCTTCTTCTTTTTTTAGATTTTATTTATTTATTTGATAGAGAGAGACAAAATGAAAGAGGGAAGACAAGCAAGGGGAGGAGTGGGAGAGGGAGAAACAGGCTTCCCGTAGAGCAGGGAGCATGATGCAGAACTCGATTCCAGGACCCTGGGACCATGACCTGAGTCGAAGGCAGACGCTTAATGTCTGAGCCACATAAGCACCCCAACGTTCAATAATTATTAAGTAATGTTTCCTATCTAAAGAAATTAAGCCTAATAGGGAAAAAACACTTACATCATTTTCTCATTCCTAAAAATAACTATTCCCAGGGAAGTGGTACAAACAAGGGAGAGACCAGGAGGGCAAGACTTCTAGACTTCACTCCAAGTCACTTTAACTTGACTGAAGTCCAATGCCTTCATTATTTCCAGAACTTGTGACTCTACTCCTTCTACTCAATGGAAAAATGAAAATAAAACCACAACTACTATAAAACAACACCTCTCTCTCTAAGGCGTTGGTTCATGACTGAAATTCTTTTAAGGGGAAATAAAACCTTCCATCTCACAATAGAGATAAATCACTTTTAAATTCCTCAAAAAAACAGTAATTTCAACATGATTCACAAGAGTAAAAATGTCAACAATCTAATGAAATCTAACTATCAAAGGAAATTTGTTAAATGATGTGCGCTATGTATTAACTTAAAAGTCATTTTTAAGATGACATGCCATAATGTAAATGAAAAGAAAATGTAGGATATAATTCTGCAAGGACAGAAACTTATCAAATGTGTGAAAAAAATTAACTGAGTTAATTTTCTTAGCTATGATAACGGTATTACGATTATGTAAACAAACATTCTTATTTTTTTTATTTGACAAAGAGAGAGAGAGAGAGAGAGAAGCAGCAGAGGGAGATGGAGAAGTGGGCTCCCCACTGAGCAGGGAGCCTGATGCGGGACTCAATCCCAGGACCCCGGGATCATGACCTGAGCTGAAGGCAAACGCTTAACCCACTGAGCCACCCAGGCACCCCCACATTCTTATTCCAAGGAAATATTTGTCAGTATGTTTAGGCATGGCAGCATGATGTCTGCGATTTAATTTCAATCTCTCAAATTCATATACAAAGAAACCAAAAGAAAGGACACTGTGGCACCTGGTTAATAATCTATATGTAAGGCATATGGGTGTATGTAGTGCTATTCGTTCAACTTTCCTAGAGACTTAAACATTTTCAAAATAAAAAGTTTACAAAGGGGCGCCTGGGTGGCTCAGTGGGTTAAAGCCTCTGCTTTCGGCTCAGGTCATGATCTCAGGGTCCTGGGATCGAGGCCCGCATCGGGCTCCCTGCTCAGCGGGGAGCCTGCTTCCCCCTCTCTCTCTCTGCCTGCCTCTCTGCCTCCTTGTGATCTCTCTCCCTCTGTGAAATAAATAAATAAAATCTTTAAAAAAAAAAGTTTACAAAGAAATACATCTTAATGTAATAATGAGTTTTCCATGTGCTAAAATTATGGGTAGCTTTTATTTATTATTATTTTAATTTTTTTATACTTAGAAATTTTCTATAATAAACATATATGATTGTTATCATAGCTTAACTATATAGCCAGGGAAATAAACAAAGTATGAATTCATAGACTTCAAGAAGTCAATGACTGAATTTGGAAAGGGTTCTGTTTGACAGAGTTTACAATCAGAGACAAAGCTCGGCAGCCCTTCACCACGCAGTAGGACGTGAAGAATCAGAAAGATGGGATGTCAGATTTGAGCATGATAGTCCCTATTGTACTATTAATATTCACCAGTTAACATGTTGCCACGTTTGTTCATACTCTCTCTTTCTACATACACACACTCACCATTTTCCCACATCTATCAATGTATTTGCCTGCCTAGATAGATAGATAGATAGATAGATAGATAGATAGATAGATAATAACCATTTTCTTAGAAAAAGAACATTTTCCTACATAGCCATAATACACACTCGCACCCTAAGCTAAAGAACTTGTAAGTAATTAAGACAGTTCTTAAACAGATCCCTAATCAACTGTACATAATGTAAATATATAACAACAGCTCCTAATTCATATTGCTATGGCATTTTATAGATACTTTCTTATGTGTATCATTTGCTATGCATAAAAATCACCCATGGTAGACACCTGGGGACTTTCCATTGTACGAATAACATAATCTTTCCAAAAATGTTATGTGTTTTCCTAAAGCCACAAAGATAATGAAAGGTCAAGTCAAGAGTACTTACAAATAATGAGCTACTCACACATTAGCTAGTTCATCAACAATATTTATGATTACCTTTCTAGAATTTGAAAGGGATTTTGGAGGCTAATATCAATCTCATGCAATTTACTACTCATTCAACACGTTTTGGGTGTATCTACTATAACATGCTACTATTCAGAGATTATTAAACCAGTCAGTATATTTTTTTCCCTTGGTAAATTTACTGTTAGAAACACTAGGATTTGGAATCGTGGGGTCTTAAGAGCAGAAAAACTCAAGGGTCACTTAGCCTAAATTTTCATCCGAGGCACATATCCTTTTACAACAGTTTTTATCCCTATAGGCATCAGTCTACAGATGTTAAAGCTATGCAGAAGGCTAGCATTCTTTCTTTTCTCAGTGAGTCGGGGGACACTAAGAAAGATAATTGTGAGGCTATGGAAAGAAGTATTTACTTCAACATGGAAATGATTTTAACCTTTTTATCTTCTCCCTTTGAAAATAAATATCTTCATTGACACAATCCCTGCCAGGAGAACATAATCCTTATTTATTTTCAGGAGGTATCTCAACTACAATATAAGGCACTTCTAAGTGCTTCTTGAAATTCATCCAATGAATTTCTAGTGATTTTCTTATTTCTTGATTGCACTAACAATTTCTTCTAAAGTTATCTATGGAGCAGTAAATAACTTTTGGAAAAAACTCCCCCAAATAGTAAACACTGAATGGTAATATGACCATAATCCACCAAATGGGCTGGTCTGCATCAAACATGTTGTCACAGATCTCAATAAAATGTCATTTAATCAAAAAAAGCATGCAGAATCACACGAGACATTTATCCCCAATCCATACCTTTAAACACAAAAATGCATACTATATTGTTGTAACTTGTTTCTCTGAAAAAGATAGAATATCCACTTGAAAATCATGAATTTCAAAAATGCTGAGTAAACAGAAGACAGACTTTTAATAAATGATAATGGTGTGAGTTGTTAAGAAAGAGAGGAGTAGCTGCATCATTCCTTACACTTAATAAACTTTTGATAAGCCAAAGTTTGAACATAAATATAAATGCACAAGGGAACTGAAGACATATTCATAACTAATTCATCCCATAATACTGGGATCCAAAAGGCCTTCTCAATCAGCCTCTGAAGGTGGGTGGTGAAAACTGAAGGCTGAGAGATGGGAAAGGCACACTGTCTTTGGAGAATTTAAAAATAATAAGCCACGGCTGGCACTGGCACAAATCACCCCATCGTTCTTGTCCTTGGTGCAACGCTGGTGAAACATGTCAGGAAAATCAGACTCCAAGAGGTAAAAGAAACAGAAGTTGTTTACCTAAAGGATTCACAATCTACAACAGCAAAATGCCATCAACAAGGGTGAAAACAAATCCTATACTAGAAAATATTTGAATACACAACAGGAAAATATTTGAATATATGAGTCAACATTAACTAAAATCAGCTTTACAAATGAGTAAGAACAATGGACAAATGAATAAAGACACAAAAATGTACAGAACATGAAAGGAAAAATATATGTCCTATATATTAAAGATTGCTTAGCCTCAAATAAAAAATAAGCAAATAAACACTTGAGAAATAAAAACATTAAGTTCTCACTCTCTGACTATTAATTTTGTGAAGAGTAGTAAGAATAACAAGCCCAGAACGGAAAGAGGGTGCTCTAATTTGAGTATGGAGGGAATTTTAATTGACAAGCCTCTTCAGAGGCAATTAGTGTTTCAAAATTCAAAATATGCACTCCCAGCAATAGCATGCCTAGGAATTTAATGTTTAAAACATCAGTTTCATAAATGGACAATTTTAATTTACAATTACGTTAATTAAAGCACTGTCGATACATCAAAAAGTCAGAAAAAATTTAAATATACATCGAGATGTGGTTAAGTAAATTACTGTATGTACTAGCAATGAAATACTACATAACTACTAAAACTGATGTTTGACATAGAAAGATTCCATGATATATTAATTAGAAAAAGAAAACTAAAGCAGAGTTTATAATACATCTATAAAAAACTTAAGCACGTCCAAATCTAGATATAGGCATATCTCTATATTACCAGAATGTTAAGATTTATTGCTGCTAATTTATTAGAAACACGTATTTTGACCTGCGTAATAGGATTTGCTGTTTTACCTCAAGCCCTTCTGTTTTGCAGATCAAATCTTACTTTACAGTGACTTGGCCTGAGCTGCCTCATCATGGAGTCCTTCACCTCAAAAAGACCAAAATGATTGTGGGGAGAGGGATTCAGGATGTTAAGACCTAAGCTGACAACCTGATGTTTGCCTGTCAGTCTAAACCATGAGAAGATCCTCAAAGCTCTTCTGTCTGTACTTTATCACTGAGAACTTTCCTGGAACGGCAAGTGCAAGTTCTCCCAAAATTTTCACCTCACATTTAACTAAACTTGTCACTATAGTAGTAACAAGAAGAATAACCTTTCAAGCTTTTCAATGCCTTCACCACGGAATTTCATTTGGGATGAATATGAACACGTTTCATATTACCTGCCATTAGGAAAGGTTAGAAATAAGAAAATCTCTTGCGTCTTTACAAAGGGGCAGTATTGCCACATGATCTATGATCTAATATTATGAATGACCTTATGGTGTTCATGGACCCTATTGTCACACTGCAGGGATACCCTGTTTAGCATCAACGGCCCTCAAAGACTAGAAATGTCAAGCACTAACTGAAATCCTAAGTGTACGTTGGTTACATTACACTGTTCAAATAAGTCTTCTAACCTATGTCACTTCTTCCTCTAGTTAAGATGGAGTAACAGGGACTAGATTTACCGTCCTACATAAAACAATGAAATACCAGGCAAAATATATGAACCACTGGACACTAGGCACAGGACAGTGATCCCTGAGAGAGAGCAAGCAAACAAGGTGAGTCCTCTGAGGAACCCACAGAGTTTCCAGCCCACAGCACAGGGAAGGAAACAAAAACAGAGCCTGATGCCCTCTAAGCAGAAAGAGCAGAAAGTTCAGGAAAGCAAAGGCAGCTAGAATGTGCCAGGCATTGTGCCCAATTCTTTACATGAATCTCTCATTTAATCTCCACGACAATCTCTGAAATAGCTACTGTTATTAGGTACTACTGTTGAATAAAGAAAAGAAGGTAATTTCTCCGGCCCCAGCTAGTAAGTAGTAGACCAAGAATTCAAAACCAGACAGTCTGACTTCTATGTTTAACAGATTCCAGTCAGCCAAAGAGTTCTTATAAGATAAGTCGTATCTTATCTTTGTATCTCCAGAATCCACTGTGGTGCCTAGAATGTGCATCATTGAGCAAGACTAACGGAAAGTAATTCACACTGTTTTGTTTTGTTTTTGAATTTGGATATAAGCCTAAACTCTATTCACATTTACTCACTCTCTTTATTTTTTTATTCTATCACAGGCTAATACTTTTAAAATCTTGAGTAAGGGGCACCTGGGTGGCTCAGTCATTAAGCATCTGCCTTCAGCTCAGGTCATGATCCCAGGGTCCTGGGATTGAGCCCCACATCGGGCTCCCTGCTCGGCAGGAAGCCTGCTTCTCCCTCTCCCCCTTCTTGTCTTCCCTCTCTCACTGTCTCTCTTTCTCTCTGCCAAATAAATATATAAAATCTTAAAATAATAATAATAATAAAAACTCGAGTAAATACTTAAAATCTTGTTAAAAGTTTTTATATAAGTAACATTTTCCCCCCACTGTGATACGGTACCAAACTTTGAGCTGTCCTGCTTACCGTCGATTCATACAGACAATGACACTACAAGTAAGAATATTTTTCAATGACTCTCCATAACTGAAAGATTATATTATCTGGTATGATTTAAAAAGCCCTTCATGAGCTAGAGAAGTGTGATTTGGGGCTGTGTATCAGAAATATTTGTGTGCTTCAAATACTGAAGGTGTTCTAGACTCTTATTCTAGACCAGTGACTCTTGATCTTGAACGTACATTGGAATTACCTGGAGAGATTTAAATAACATTAATGTCTGGGCTCCATCCCAGACTTAACTAGAACTAAAATCAAAATCCCCGGGGGTGAGGTCCCGGACTCATATATTTTAAAGTTTTCCAGGAGCTTCTAACCTGTGAAAAGATTGAGAGTTCCACTCCACGCCTACTAAAATAGAATTATAAATGATATAACCCCACTAGATACATTTTTAAAGTTCTACATGCTATCTAAAACACAGGCAGAAGTGAAAGACACTTAGCTAAATAACCCTCCATCCTCCATCTGTCACTTAGACCATAAGAATTTCTTGCAGTTATTTGAATAAGACAAGTCCTATTATACCTTAGTATCTTTGGCCTGGAATGTCTACTCTGGCTCTTTTATTTTTTTGGTTTCTCAAACTTCCAGATTATCCTTTAAGATGTAATTCCAGAATCATCTCCTATATGAAGGGAAGTCCTGGCAATTTACAACTCAGTTAATTATTTGATCCTTTGTGGTCTTATCACTATACCTTGAACTAGATTGCCTACTGAAACTGACAAAATGCTTTTATGATTATTTGTTTATAGCCTTATTTCTCTTTGCAGAATATGTGCTTTCTGGAGGGCAAAATTTATATTTATTCATGCACATTCCCCAAATTCATCATGAGAGCAATTGCTAACATGGTTGGAGCAATTACAATATGCAAAGACCCATTCTATGCTATTTATGTGGATGATTTCATTTCACCCTTAAAACAACCCCATGAGGTAGGCATCATTATTTCTCATCACAATTTACAGAAGTAAAAACTGAGCCCCAGAAGGTAAATCTTGATGAACACCACGCAGATATTAAGTAGTAGCACCAGTCTGATATTTGGCAAACATGCAATAAATTATTGCCAAATGCATGAATAAATGAATAAAGAATTAAGATAATTTTCCCTTGGGGAATTATCATAACATTTACAGTGTCAAAATAATTGGGAAAATACGATTCATTGTCTAAAAACTATTTTTAGAAACAATTTCTCGGATGAGCCCGCATTTTAACAAATGCAATGAGTAAATAAGGAAAAGATCCATAGATAAAAATATGAGAAATTTAGGGGTGCCTGGGTGATAAAAATATGAGAAATTTATGGGCGCCGGGTGGCTTAATCAGTTAAGCATCTGCCTTTGGCTAAGGTCATGATCTCAGGGTCTTGGGGCTCCCTGCTCAGCAGGGAGTGTGCTTGGCCCTCTGCCCCTCCCCCCACTCATGCTCTCTCTGTCCCTCTCTTTCAAATAAATAAATAAAGTCTTAAAAATATGTGTGAGAAATTTATGTTAGGTCTGACTATACATCACATTGTACACAGAAACATATATTTTCTTTCCTTTTTTACTTTGAGAGAAATATCAGTAGAGTATATTTCATAATCTCTCTCAGATAATACTGTATAACCAGGGAGTAATATTTTTAATCTATCCAAAGACGACTGTATTTCTATGGATGTTGGCAGGGTTGAAGCCTTCATTCAGCATCCACCTCAGTCAACAGTGCAACTGTCATGGGACCAAGAACTGACTGTCATTCTCAACAGGATATAATATAAATATATCCATTTGACTGAGTTAAAGTTGAAGCTCTCCAAGTGCTTTACAGTTGAATGAATCCATCCATATTTACCTTTTGAAATGTACACAGACACTGCACCAGTCCTTGCCAATAACTGCATTGTTTCTAACTTGCATTCCACCTTTGATGCTACCTGGCAGGAGCTCTGCTCCCCTGTAGGTTGGATTTGCATCTTGTATGACCCTATAGGCACTTCTTTTTTTAAAGATTTTATTTATTTATTTATTTGACAGAGAGAGAGAGAGATGACAAGGAGGCAGAGAGGCAGGCAGAAAGAGAGGAGGAAGCAGACTCCCCACTGAGCAGAGAGCCCAATGCAGGACTTGATCCCAGGACCCTGAGACCATGACCTGAGCTGAAGGAAGAGGTTTTAACCCACTGAGCCACCCAGGTGCCCCCCTATAGGCACTTCTAATGGGCCCTAAGCTTTAGCTTCCTTATCTGTAAACCAGGAATAGTAATAAGACCTGTATCAGACAGTCATAAGGATTATCATAATTAAACGAGATAACCAACCCACACGAAAGTCTAAGCACAAGGCAGCACAATGGCCATGCCACAAAAGGTTTGCTCCCATTCCCATCTTCTCTCAGAAAACAGTAATGAACCCACTCTCAGATGCACACACCAGAGTGAATGCACCACAGTATGGGCTACTATAAAACACACACACACACACACACACACACACACACACACACAGAAGTTTAACAAATGCATGGTCTTTTGTTTCTCTAGAAGTTTCCAAGTTAAAGGTTATAACATTAAGAGATCCATTACAATGAAAAGATAGGAGATAATTGAAAGTGTATAAAAGGGGATGATTTTCTTCTCAAACATAACTGTTCTGGAGAAGGAAAGGTTTGGTGTTGGTAGTTAGCAGTGCTGACAGTTACTGTTATTTAAAATTTGAAGCTGAGTCTAGGGCTGAGATAATCAGATGTGCTGTAACAGTAATGAATACAGTAATGATATAGAGAAGGTTCAGGATATAGTGAGAAAAAGTGCTTACAATGTATTAAGCAGCCTGGGGGAAAAGGGACAGAGCAGAAAGGATCAGGCTTTGGGTTCTTCTGTCACAATCCTTCTCCATTGTGTATGTTACTGCACATTGATAGAGAAGATTAAAAGGATCAGTAGCAAGTATCTGGCTTGGCACGAAAAATCAGCTGGATATTGGACTCTAGGCAAGTTTTGACCAAAACCAAGAGATACTTAAAAGGAAGGGCCATGGGTCTGAACAGAGTTGAACTGAGCTGGCTGCTGGCTGGCCCAGTCCGCTGAGAGAGGTGGCCCAGAACACAGTCCCCTGAGACCAGACAGATCCGCTATCCAAGTAGGTGGACAAGGCCTCATCAGTAGGATTTCTACTCCATGAACACTGTGACTAGGTTGGGGTTTGGAGGGGGAACAATTTGCAGACCTCAGCTGAGTGGTCTGGCCCACTTTCATACCACACAAGAGTCATGAACAAATCTCCCAAAAGAAGACCCCTACCTTGTGCCCACACTTTCTAGGTGGGAGTGTAGGAAGCCTGCGGAATTCCATCCTCTAAGATTCTTCTTCCAAACCTGTACTTGACAATGTTTGCTGTTCATGGTACCATCATTTTGCTTTGTTTATTTTGATTTTTTATAACTAAGATTTAATATTTAAGCCTCTGTAAGTACATGTTAGAGTTGCATGTAATCTAGGAGAGAGATTTAGGATTTAAAGCCAAATGGCTGTGGATTCATTTTTCATTTAGATTGAGTTCTTATCTTGACCACTTGTTGCATGGCTTCCTGCAAGTACAGAATCTTGCTGACCCTCAGCTTCCTCATTTTACAGATGAGAAGGTAAAAGCTAACTTTCGGCCTTGGCATGAGGATAGATACCATGTGTCTAATGTACCTGGCACTGAGCCTGATACACAGCTGGTGCCCAAGAGATAATCATTCTATTATTATTAAACATTCCAGAGAGACTTGCAGCCAAAATACATACTTTGAAAGGTTTAGGAGAAGGCACACTCTACTTCCAGCACATTGCTACGAAGAACAAAAGAGAAGATATGTATTTGGAGCAAAACTAAAGCCACGCGTTGCAAACTGGGGCCATCACTTAACCAAGTTCATAAGTAGGGTGGGAGGCTGAAGGGAACGGTTAGAGAACCAACCAGGATCTTTTGCCTTCTCAGATATCCCTCACTCTTAGGCATGTGTTTTAACTGAGCGCCAATCATCAAGATGATAAAACTTTATTTACAAATAACAAACTATACAAGATTTCTCTGAAGATGGAACTGTTCCTTCAAACATAAGTCAATCCCCCAATTTTCTATTCCTGCTCAAACGAAAGCCCAAAAGACAAGATATCTGTACAGAGCACTTGCCCTATGACTGTTCCTTACTAATCAGAACCTGAGATTCTGATAAATCTGAGACTAGCAGGAGAATCGGAGTTGAGGAAAGGGAGGGAGGATCCCATGGAGTAGACAGTAATATGAAAGAACACATCTAAACATAAGACCACACAAACACGAGAGCACAAGAAGTAGATTATCATTGGCACAAAGTCAGTTAACAGTAAAAGTAGTAGGATTATTAGAACAGGCATGACAAATAGGGGCTGCAGATGACCCTAAAAAGCAACATAAAACTCTAAGGCATGAAAATAGTGTCTGTGATTTCTGAAGACCATACAAATAATGGTATCCAGAAAGGGTACATTTCATTTACATAGCAACCATGACTCTTCTTGCTATGTAAGGCCAAACGGAGAATCTATATGATTATTAAGTATTGAGGTACTAACAACTTAGAAATTTTGAAGAAAGAAAACTCGAGGGCAGTGCTTAAAGGTTCTAACTCCTGTACCAAACTGTAAGAAGAAGAAAGGATGCCTGTATTGAGAACAGCACAATGGAAAACTCTGGCTCCAAATCTCTATCTGAAACCACTGGAGCCAGAAGTATTTAGGAATTTATACTTTTTTATATTTAAGAAAGTTAATAATGAAGCACATAATTATAGAAACCCTCAGTAGGATTGGAGCCAGCACCCTGTACTCAAATGTGCTGTATTTCTGCTATGAAACATACACATATTCACATGGAGTTAGAGAAATAAAGATCGTAATGAGCATCAAGTTAGTCCAGGTCAGATTTTGCCACCAAATCAGTTATAAAAAAGAAAAATTGGGACGCCTAGGTGACTCAGTCAGTGAAGTGTCTGCCTTCAGCTCAGGTCATGATCCCAGAGTCCTGGGATTGAGTCCTGCATCGGGCTCCTTCCTCAGCAGGGAGCCTGCTTCTCCCTCTGCCTGCTGCTCCCCTGCCTGTGCGCTCTCTCCCTGTCAAATAAATAAATAAAATCTTTAAAAAAAACTCTTTGGGTTTTCAAAGTTCTTTGGGTTTCAGAGTTATAGAAAAGGGTTTGTGAACCTGCATTTGGTTTGTCTCATTTTTAGGTAAGTGTGAACAATACCTAGAAGGTAAAACTTCTGCTGCTCCTTTTCTCCACCTCTAGAACATCTAATATTTTAAAAATCCAGCTTTTAAAAATATAATTTGTCATCAAACATTCTCCATTTCTTATTTATTTTTCCCCCCTGGAAAATTACATTGTAGATTTTTTTTTCCCCTACAGACTACAGTGATTAAATTCACAACGTAGTGGTCACAATATTCACACAAGAAATACCTGTTCACAACATGATAGGACACAGTGTTCTCTTGATTCTCCTGAACTTACAACAGAAGTCACTGGTGGTCCATCCTGAAGAAGGAATTACCAAGCCAACCTTCTCACTAACCTGGTGTGCCCTCTGACGTCTTTATCCCCATTCTACAGCAGTACTGAGCAATCCCATAGTCCGCAATCTTCGCAATGATGCCAGCATTGGGATACAGGGTGAAGAGCAGCACATTGTGGGGCTTCAAGTCACGGTATATAATCATGGCCGAGTGGAGGTATCTGCCAGAAAATGCACAGGCAGTGTCATTAAAATGTGATTATATTATTATAAGTTCTGTCATGATTTCCTTAAATATGTACGTCCATTATGCAAAGCATCAAAACTTCTGGGTTAAGTTTGACCCCTTCACAGAGATGAAGAGATATCATAGAAGGAAATGAAAACATATGAGCCAAATACTATAAAACAAGCTTGTGCTTTAAAAAAACATTTTTGTTATTTATTTATTTGAGAGAGAGTGAAAGCGAGATCGATCACAGAGGGAGAGGGAGAAGCAGACTCCCGGCTGAGCAGAGACCCCAACGCTGGGTTCCATCCCAGGCCCCTGGGATCATGACCTGAGCCAAAGGCAAATGCTAAACAAACTGAGCCCCCTGGAGGACCCCAAGCTTGTGCTTTTAAAACCAACCAACAAACCTATAAAAAACAGGTCAATCTTGATAAGTGAGTGATTTAAACTTTAAGGCACAACCAGTTCAAGCAAAGTACCAGTCTTTTGTATACCTAAGAATTATGTAAAAGAAATTCTGAATTCTCTCAAAGATCATATGACTATTTTAATTAGTTTAGAATGTAAATATATTAAATAAGAATTAATCATATTTTGTTGTGACTCCATTTAATAGTGCTGATTTTCTTAAAACCATAGAGAAGTTTATCTTAGCTTTAGAAATTCTCTCTCTTCCATTTCTCTTTTGATATTTATTTTTCTCTGATTAAAATGGTTCCTATATTTGGGGAAAATATTTTCACCTTTTTCAATAGTAACAAATCAACATAAAAAACCTATCTGGGTGTGGTGCATAAACAATGAATCTTGGAACACTGGAAAATAAAATTAAGATGTTAAAAAAAAAACCTATCTAGCTATCAACACCATACTCTGTTTGAAGATGTAATTTACCTTAAACCCAATTCTGTTATGAATTAAGGTTAACAAAAAACATTTTGGACTGAGAGATGGAATGAGTAAAACAATGTCTTGGGAAAGGTGATCTTGGATGATGTTAAAGTCACTCATTCCCCTTAGAGACTGATCCCATCAAACAGAAGCAGTTGAGTGGGACACTGCAGGGAAAGATTAAAAAGCAAAATAAAGTTTTAATCTTAAACAGGTCTTGTCTATTCTGGGAACACAGCCACTGTGCTCCAACAACTAAAGTAATTCCATTACCCCCTTTCCTTACATATTCACAAAATTCAGATTCTCCCCCCCAACACTCCGTCTTCCCTGTTCGGTGATGTCAAATTAGCTATAGCTCCCTGCGTGATCTCATAGGTAAATTATGACCTATCTTGACAGGATAATTTTAACAGAACTTAACAGAGGTCAATTTAAATCCTTTGTTTGTGGCGTTTGGTTTGGGTTCACATCGTATTCATAAATATTTACTCCATTACCTAATACCTCTCACTGTTAGAGGGATTAGGAGCTGAGTGGCAGCAATACTCTAAACCTTCCACTGCATGATGGCCTACAGTGTGTGTATCATTTAATTGCATCAGCTGAACCAGAACTTTCTTTCTCTTCCAGGATGTAGTCAGGACATTTGACGTTAGGCCTACTCATTCTGCTCTACATATTTGTGGCTGAAAAATAAGATAAATGCACTAATGAAGTTGACCTTAACAATAAGTAATGGACTAGAAAGAAAAATTTACCAAGGGCTTACTGAAAGGCCATTAGCTACCCTTGCCTTGCTAAGGAGAAAAGCTGGGAGATTAAGAAGAAAGAAGTTAAAGCCAAGTCATGCATAATTGAACAGCATCCAAATCCTTCCTAATGCATGCCTCTTTCAGAATATTTATAGAATACAGACTCTCTCACAATACTTTTCAAAGGTTAAAAAAATAGTTAAACTTAATTTGAAATAATGTCAGTGGGAGGGAAAGATTAACTGGGTTAGTTAAAATGTTCAATTATAGAATTTAATCTTAAAAAGTACAGTTTTAATAGCTTCTAATAGACTAGCAAAATAGCTTTTGATATATTCACAAGTACAGACCTTGCCTTACTGAAAATAATTCAGCCATAATTTATGCATTATGTGACAATGAGCACTGCCAAATATTTTATTAAAATAAACTGGTCTAAATTCTGTTAGTCATTCTTTAATCGTGATTATCATCAGTATTGCTAGGAAGCCCCTTTCTTTATAATTTAAAGCAAACTTTATCTCACCCTAAGTAGAACTATTCTCAAAATAAGATGCATTCATTCATTCATTCAACAAATATGTATTGGACATCTAAGAGGGTAGGTCACTAGGGGATACAAAACCATCCTGAAATCTTTGAGGAGTCAGATGCTAGAAGGAGAGACAGGTACTCAAACAAGTTTACAGAACTGTAAATTGTGAGTACCAAATGCTGGGGAAGTCAGAGGGAGAAAAAGACATGTAAAGATAGCAAATCAGACTCTGACACTAGACTGGAAGTTTTCAACCTTGATAAGATTATATATATATATATAATCTCTGCCCTCCCCTCTTCAGCACCTGCCGTAAAGTCTTGCATCGAGCCAACTCAAGGAACATATGCTAGAGAGGCTATCTATCCATGATGCAGCTGAGCTCCACGGTGGAGATGGTATATGAACAAATTCTACAGGAAAATGAATTCTGTAGGCAGACAAATCTGGGGAAAGAAAGCAATGACAAATGCCAACACAGACGTGGGTGCCAATGAGAAGTCGAGACTGTCAGCGGGATTAGAATGGCGAGTGAGGGCAGTGGCAATGCAGAGGGATGGAGAGAAAGGCAAGAGGCATACACAGAGTTTTGATGCTACTCCAAGAAGTTTGGGTATACTTCACAGATAACTTGGAACTACCAGGGAATTTCAAGCATAATTAGATTTCTATTTTCGGAGAAATATTCTGATAATTCCCTAAGGTACTGGACCAAGACAGCAGCAGTAGCATAAAAATAAGTGAATCAATAAAGAAGATAATGTGAAATAGTCAAAGACCTTGTGGCCAAATGGATACTTACTTTCGGGAGGAGAGTGATAGCCTCAATATGACTATAAGGATCTTCATCAGCAAGTGGAAGATACAAGGGAAAGAGCAGATTCATGGTAGGAGAGAGTAGCAGAGAAAGGAAACTCAATTTTCTAAATTAAGAAACACAGAAACTTATGGGAAACACAGGTGACCACATCCTCATAGCCTCATAGGTAATTGAGAATTACGATTAAGAGCTCAAGGGAGAGGACTGAATTAGAAACGGAAGCTAAGGGGCACTTTTGGTGGCTCAGTGGGTTAAAGCCTCTGCCTTCAGCTCAGGTCATGATCCCAGGGTCCTGGGATCGAGGCCCGCATTGGGCTCCCTGCTCAGCAGGGAGCCTGCTTCCTTCTCTCTCTCTGCCTGCCTCTCTGCCTACTAGTAATCTCTCTCTCTCTGTGTCAAATAAATAAATAAAATCTTTAAAAAAAAGAAAGCTAATAGTTGTAGATAATACTGTAAAAGAATATGTAATGTGAAAAAAGTTCTTGTATATGCCTCTAAATAGCTCCATCATTTAAGGGACTCCAGAGGAGTGTGATTTCATTGTCTCTTTCCATGTCTGTAGTTAAGAGTTTCATGCTGAAATATATTTGAGGAGATAATCCTGCATGCAGCGTTTTTTAAAAATATACTTAGTGCTGGTAGAAGACTGAAAGCTGAAATCTACTAGCCTCTTGTGGCACAAGATCCTGAAAGCTGTCCTGGCATTATGTTGAAAAGAAATCAGGCAAATTAAAGGAAAATATGCTAAGGTTTAATTTACTTCATCGGAAACTGCTGGATTTGTTATTTAAAGTAAGGTCTCAGAGAACCAGAGTAAGTTATCTTAGAGACGAGGTCTTTCAAACAGTTAGGAATGAAAAATAGTAATTCTTTATTTTTTTAAATAAACATTTTGGGAATTATGTGGAAGAACCAGGGGAAAATTCGGATCTGGACTTAGTTAAATTAAGGAAAGCAACTGACCCAGCTCAGAAATACATGAGACGTTGTTGCTCATTATCCAGATTAATTTAATACACAGTTCCCCCTGGTGTTCAAAAGCAGATATACCCAGCCAAATCCAAACCTCCACAATAAAGTCTCATTGATAACCTGGATGTTTTTCAGTAGTTTCTGGAGTCTTTCGGAAAAGAGCTATTTTATGTTCTTGTTCTATTCTCTATAACTATCAATTTATATCTCCTTGGTTTGGTTTTATTTGTTTACGAGTAGTGTTCATTTGTTTTCCTTACTATCCATTCCACTTACATGTCTGGGGACGGCCTGAGAGGAATAGATGCAATATTTCATAAGGGAAGGAAGAGAAAGAAACCTGCATCCACTGCGTGGCTATGTGGACCAGGTAATGCTGCCCTTCCTCCCTCTCTCCCTCACTCCCTATTCTCTCTCTCCCTACTCTCTCTACTGCCAACAGATTTACTGAGGGCCCACTGTCCCTTAGCACTGATGCTATAGTTAGGAAGATGAACAAGATGGCAAGTCCCTGCTATCGTGGCCCTTAGATTCTCATGGCAAAGACAGGCAATGAACAAATTTTTAAATGAAAACATAAGGAATACTAGGTAGTAATAAGTGCCCTAGGTGCCAGAGAGACGTAAGGTAGGCAGGGAATCCTCTCTGAGAGGAAACCTGAAAGAAATGAGAAGTGAGCCAACAGGGTATCTGGGGGTCAGACACTCCTGGTGAAGTGATATAGAGCTGATTAAAGAGAAGAGCTGATATAAAGCCCTGGGTATATTTGAGAAACCTCAGAGAAGCAAGTGGCTGAGCACAGTGATTAGAGAGTGAGATAGGAGAGGCTGATAACAGGATAAAGACTTGATCCAACTTCCATAAAGAAAAGCCATCATGGCCGTGGTATGAAGAGCTAGGTATGTGGGGCAAAGATGAAAGGGAGCAGGCCGGTTAGGCGAGGAGCCATGACAGTGGCTCAGACCTTGTGGGTAGGGAGAGAGACTGTGAGAAGTAGCTGCATTAAGATATGTTTGATGGCAGAGCTGAAAGTATTTGCTGAAGGATCAGGTGTGGGATGTAGGAGGAAGGAAGGAATGAAGGACAACTCCAAGGTGAAATATGTGCGTGACAGGAGATGGGGCCAGTGGAAGAGGAGGAAATCCACACTTTAATCTGGGGTGTCTTCAATTATCACAAAAGTCCTTGAAACATTACGTATTAAGTAACAGTCACAGTTTTCAGACTCCAACAAAAAGAGTTTCAGAGGTGTAAAATCATAGTTAGTATGCGTGTGGAGCAGTGATTTCTCCCAGTCCCTTTGTCTCCAAAGACCGTGGCCTTTCCACTCTCATGTGCCCCCTGGTGCCGGCTGGCTGCAGGCTTGGGTGTGCCTCTGACAGTCAAATCACTCCAGTCCCCTTCAGAAATACAGACCAATCTTTCCTTATTAGACTTATCCATGGGACCTGACACTTTCCTTGATACTTTGAAATTTAACCTGCATTTTTTTTTTTTTTTAGGGGAAGTAGGCCACTACTGGGTCCCGGAGCTCCAGAGCAGGACTCCTGGGTCCAAACTCTCCTTTCACTATCTAGGAGGTTCTGTGTGACCTCCCTACTCTTCTTTTATGAAATTACAAAATGTGATCAGGGAAATGGTAGTTTTTCCCTCAAGCTGTTTGTGAAATGTTACTGGGCCATGATGTTACTGGAAAGTGCTGCTCTCCAAGCCTGAGAGTAAGTTCAGGCTCACTCTGGTCACACATGGAGTAGAAAACCACATGACCGAACTAATTACCTCAAGCCATCAGCCACGTGTAGTGCAATCCTGTGTTGCAGGGTTCTGGTGAGACTTCCTTTGTCCTGCTGAAGCAAGCGGTCCAGCGAGCCCTTGGAGGCCAACTCCATCACCAACATGCGAGGACGAATCCCAGCCGCCAGCAAAGATATTAAGCTGGGGTGGTGGAGGTGGCAAAGGACCACCAGCTCCTGCGAAAGGACAAAACATTTACACGTACTACAGCCCCAGCATCTCCTTTCTTAAGTGTCTCGACACCTTTGAGCATGGTTTTCTCTGGGAAACTGGATTACAGCAAATGTTCTGTTTCTTCTTCGGTCTTTTTTTTTTTTTTTTTGTATTTTCCTCATATTCGGGAATAAACGGCTTTTTAAAAATGTATTTTGAATGACTATGTTACGTTCTCTCTTTCCTTTTGCTCTGCATTTTTCAGAAGAGTTAACACAGGGACAGTCCACACGGCGTGGTTATACTACCAGGTCATGTCAATCTTATTTAATGAATCCCAGTTACCACAGAGTGGCCCTCTGGCCCAGGATTCTGAGCAGCCGGTACTCATCAACTGCATCTTGCATGTGAGGCACAACTTGCCTCTCATTAGTGGTTTCAGGACTAGACAAGTTTACTGAGAGTGTCTAAGCCCACAGGGAGATAGGGTATAACTCCTCTTGAAACTCTCTAATAACTTCCCATTACTTTTGGATTAAAACCCCCTGTACTTACGCCGCCTTCATGGCCCAATCTGACCTGCCCCAACCCATCTCTGAAACCCTCTGTTTCTCTGTCGTCTATGCTCCCTGCAGCATTCCTCCCCCCCGCTGGGGTCCATTCAGTTCTCTGCACGTGCCCAGCTCCTTCATTCCAGATGCAAGGTCTTTGCCCATGCCAGTCCTTCTGCTCTGAGACTCCTTCACCCTTCACAAGGCCAAAGGCTTCTCATCATTCTGATCTTCGCACAAATACTCTTCCTTTCTCAGAGTGACCTGCCTGGAGCCACCCCCACCAAAGGGTTCCCCAGCTGCAACAATCTCTCCACAAGGAGTCAGAGATACCATTTTAGCTTGAACAGAGAGGTCTCCATTTTGACGTAATCCTCTTCCTGGCCCACATCCTGTGAGACTTTACAATCTCCTTTACTATACTGTGGCCTGTGACTTCCACACACACTGTACTCTGTACATTTCACTTTACCCTGAAACCCTAATTTAGTTGAAATGTATAGTTCATGTGATATTAAATTGATTCATGTTTTAAACTGTGATTTCTGCAGAAGCTCTGCTTCTTAACGACAACTTCAAAGATGTGGAGTATCAGTGCCAACCGCCTTAGCCAGGAAACGGGAGTGTGGAGATTCTGCAAGCTGAAGAAGAAAGGCTGAATACCCTGAGCGGGGATTTTCCAAGAACAAAAGCTCCAGACTGCAATCATATTTCCTTAGTGGATAACAATCTTTCTTTCCTCTGTCTGATTAGCTCAGTTGGTTCAAACTGATGAGAAGCAGTCAAGTTAAGTCTGTTTTCTTTCAGAGGCCCAGGCAGAAAGAAGCCTAATTTTTCCATCCTTGAAAAGCACTCACTGATTTCAAAGAGAAAGGAGCAGCAGACTCTACTAGATCAGCCCCAGTTCATGACCACTGGTAGAATGACCCTCAAAAGTGCTTTCCCTTTCTTTCCTTTTATTTTATTTATTTATTTTTTTAAAGAACAAGCACAGGTGCATGGGTGGCTCAGTTGGTTTGGCGTCTGCCTTCAACTCAGGTCATGATCCTAGGGTCCTGGGATGGAGCCCTACACCAGGCTCCCTGCTCAGGGAGGAGTCTGCTTCTCTCTCTCTCCCTCTGTCCCTCCCTCCACTTGTGCTTTCTCCCTATCTCAAATAAATAAATAAAATCTTTAAAAAAAAAAAAAAGAACAAGCATATTACACACTCTACTGTTACTACTTCCCCTATCATTTCCTTGGGTCACCGAGCTGCCTATACACTACTCAGTCCTGTATACATTCTCAGTGTTCTGACTTTCAACAGCATTCCCTGAGCACACTGCATAAAATTTGAAACATATTTAAAGACTAATGACCAAGGCTGAAAAATCAATTTATACAACCAATTGCCTATAGATTGAAAGAGACTGTGTCCAGATTTGCTTCATAGACTTGCTTCTATTTATAAAATGTTTATTAACTTATTTCTAGAGCCACAGTGTAACTTTTGATACTACTAATAAAATTACTCCAGGATATTTTACACAGACATGGAATTATTTTCATTATCCAGAATAACTAATATATTGTAAATATGCTTTTTTTTTTAAGTTTACACAAGTCATTTAGTTTCAGACTTAGGCACAAATTACTTCTCAATTTATTTTTTTAAATAAGAGTGAATAGATTCCAAAATATTCTGGCATAACATTATAGAATTCAAATTGGATTTTACCTTTACTTTCACTCTGACTCACTCTCTCATCCCTACTGTCAGAAAAGCCTCAGAAAATAGAATAAATCCCCACGAGTACTCAACATCAGAGAGGGTACTAGAGCGACCACCGTTGGCTTTGCATTCAACATCCACTCACTTCTCTTTCTTCCCAAGGGTAGCTGGATTTTTTTTTAAGATTTTATTTATTCATTTGAGACAGAGATAGAGAGAGAGAGCATGAGCAGGGGAAGCAGCAGAGGGAGAGGGAGAAGCAGACTCCCCATTGAGCCAGGAGCCCAATGCAGGGCTCCATCCTGGGACTTGGAGATCATGACCTGAGCTGAAGGCAGATGCCCAACCATCTGAGCCACCCAGGAGCCCTAGGTACCTGATTTTTGCTGAGTCATCCAACCCTGACCCAAGCAGACCATTAATTTTAGGGGGTACTGACCCCAACCCCAGCCTCTGGAAAAGGTGGGACTATTCTAAGTAATACCATCTGCATTACCATAGAGATTGATTAACACAGCCTACGCCAATTAGTGCACAGCACTGTTCTGAACATCAAGTGCTTATGGAGAAAAGAACATGTGACAGAAGTGAAACCAAGAGAAATTTTTAAATGAGCCACTGTATATAGGATTTGGGTTCCTCTGAAATACAAGACCCCAAAAGAGGTACCCTCTTTTCTTTTATTCTTGGGGTGTAACTATGATGCCTGGGACAAGAATTCTCAGAATACTGTCTTTTCTTCATTTTTTCGACAGGAGAAACAAAACAAACTTTTTTTTACTCCATGAGGTAAGGACAAAGGTGGGATTTAGTAACTAAACTCAGGTAGACTTGGGGGAAATGTGGTCATTTTGCATTTTCACAAACACATGCAAAACTAGAGTTCCGGGAGATTACCAGTGTCCGATATAATGTAAAAATACTATTGGACTTCTTACTTGTCTTAACAGTCTAAGTGATGTATGTTTATTGAAAATCTTCACAGCCACTTCTTCTCCTTCGTAGGCTGCTCGATAGACAGATCCAAAACTGCCATCACCTTTTGGAAAAGAAAATACAAAGCACTTCAGTTCATTTGTCCAAACAGAAAAGCTAGATAAATTATATTGGTTGTAATTACATAAGTTGTACACGTGGACAGAAATCTGACCCACTTGTTCCACTGAATCAAGTCTCTTCTGATGCCTACTCTTCCTCCTTCTACTCCGTGAACTGACACACCTAAAGATTTTGTTCCAGCCTTCCTGTCTTCCGTCTACATTCTCCCCACTCAACTACCTCACCAACTCCCTAACTTCATCTCTTCCTGTATGTTGAGTGTTTCATATCTTCCTCTATAGCCACAAGCCACCTTCTGAACTCTTGTCCTATATTTACAACTTCTCACTGGAGATCGCTGGCATGCCCCTCCAAATTTCAACTATGCTCCATCAGAAGTCACCCTCATCATCTTGTCTCCAAACTAGTTTTTATTCCGCCTCATATATCTGATTTAAAACAAAAACAAAAGCAAAACAAAAAACCCTCTTTTCATGATCATTCTGGAGTCAAAACTGAAAATCATCTAGCTCTTTGTCCCATGTCTCCTTTCCATTTCCATTCCCACCGCACCCATTTGATGCCCTTGGTGCTTTCTGCCCAGACTGTGAAGGCCTCCTGAGTTCATCCCCTCTGATGCCGTCTACCTTTCCTACAAATAAATATCCCTATAATTACTTTGATTATGTCACTCTCTCGTTCAAAAACCAAGTATTCTATGCTGTCTACTCAATAAAATCCCAAATCAGGGACAAATCCATACTGTAGCTCCGAATTCCCCTTGTGGTTCTGGCCCAGTGGTTCTCTCAGTCTGGGCTGCACAGGACATCTGAGGAGCTTTCTAAAAATACCGAGATACCAAAATACCAATGTCTGAGTCAAAGATTCTGACCTAATTAATCACAGGAGTTACTCGTCATTAGGATTTTTTTCTTTTAATTCCCCAGGTGATAGTAATGACCGACAAGGGCGGAGAACAACTGTTCTAGAAAAACTGGAAGACCCAAAATTCCCTGAACATGCTTTGCGTCTTCAGACTTCCATACGCTTGTTATACGGTTACTTAAAGAGCTCTGCTGCTCCATCATCTCTACCTCTGCAGTGTTTATCAAGTCTGTAAAGCACAATATACACTGAGATATGAAAGCCTGAGAAATCGACAATGATCAACTCCATGGTCTATTAATCTTCACTGACACACAGTATATTCTTACTTACATAGTACTTATGGTTCTCATATACTGCTCTGAAACACAAGCCCCTGATTGACATACGTGAATGAACTCAAAAAATCTACAGAGATGTAAGCCTGATGATTCACAGACCTGTACCCCTGGGGCAAAGAATAAAAAAATTAAAAAATTAAAAAAAAACCTACAGAGAAATAGAACAATGTTGAAATCTGTTATTTCTACGTGGTAAAATTATGCATCTATGGGAAGCTTAGATATTTTGTGTTTTTTAATATTTTTGTATTGTGTATTTTCATCTCTATGGTAAGTGATAAGTACTTGTAAGCATATACTATTTTATACTCAGAAATAATGTACATTAAAATAAAAATAATAAGTATTCATTTGAGCATATGTCATATTTCTACTATATGGTAGATGTATTAAAATATTATCTGTGTTTTTTCAGTCTTGGTATCTTCCCATTCTTTCCTTCTAGTACTCAATAAATATCCAACGTCTAAAGCCATTACTCAATACTGATGGTATTGAGAGTTTTGGAGAGAAATGAAGGCTATCGGATCAGTTAAATATTTGAATCAAAGCAAGACTGGGCAAACAGGAGAGGGAAAAGAGAAAGCAAACAAGCGGAAGGGGAAAGGAGAGAAAGAGTAAGACCAATGGACACTTGTTCTAGTTCCCCTCAATCTGGACAACTATCAACAACAAAGAAAAAACAAATAGGCAGAGAGAATAAATACACCCTAAAGACATCTAAAAATTTCAGGCAAGTGTAGTAGAGATTTCTAATTTTCTAAAGCCTTTCCCTATTTTAGAATCACTGCCATACTAAAATAGATCTTGGACTGTCATCTCCCTCAGATGGCTAACACTAAATATAAGATTAAGGACTATAATTGAGCATTTGTGACACCAAAGTGTGAAAGAAACTTGAAGGCAAGGAAACCTTCCTAACCCCATCAGATTGCACCACTGAGGTACCTTTCCATTGTGGCTTTCTGGAAACATAGTCCCTTGAAGAGGAAATACACCTCACAACTCCTCAAACAGACACACAAAATCCCATAACTGTGCATTTAAATTTTTTCATAAAACAAGTCTATTAATATTCACAAATCTATCAAAAAGTATCATATAGTAACTGCTGTCTTGTAAGGAAAGTGTTAACTGAAGCCCTGAAATTCACTCCCACCCTACAATAAAAATGGCAATGAATGACCTCTAACACACTACCCTAGCATAAAACCACTGGAAAGTCTCTGATTATAAAGTGTTTTTAGAAGGATATAGCTCACTTGTTTAGATCACTGACTCTCAACTAAGATGATGTTGCTCCCCTACCCCTACCCTCTACCTTTTGCAATGTCTGGAGACATTTTGATTGTCACACCTGGGGAGGGGGGTAAGGAGATACCACTGACATCTAGTGAGCAGAGGCCAAGGTTGCTACTAAACACCATACAATAGGGGACAGCTCCCATAACAAAGAATCAATCAGTCTAAAACAGCAATAGTGCAGAGTCTGAGAAACCCTGATCTAAATTTAAACATGGAATTTACCCTATGGGACATGAGACTAGAGAATGGGAGTACGTATATAAACACTTTCCTCTGTGTAATTAATGGAATATAGAACATAGGTGCTTTTAGAGGTGGTCAAAGGTAAAAATTTCCAGTTATAAGAGAAATAAGTACTAGGAGTGGAAAGTACAGCATGATGACTATAGTTAACACTAATATGTAATATAGACTGAAAGTTGTTAAGAGACTTCATTCTATAAGATCTCACCACCAATGAAAAAATATTTTTTCTTTTTCATTTATATCTATATGGGATAATCACTTTTAACTAAATTCATTGTGGTAATCATTTCATGACATACATGGAGTCAAATCGTTTGCTGTATACCCTAAACTTACAGTGCTGTATGTCCATTATATCAATAAAATTGAAAAAAATCCCACAAGTGCTTCAAAATGAATTTTGTGAACATTTCTACGTACATTGCTCAAAAGTGTCCATTAATATGAAACATATTATATGCACTAATAAGAGATATTTTGGGGAGCTTTATCTGATAGCTTGAGACCCCTTCAGAGAAAGACTATAGTATGCCTTGTACTTACCTGTACCCTTGGAATCACAAGTCAAGTTTGGTATTGGTTAAGATCTAGGATTTGGCACTGACAATTCAGCACTTTGTGTTAACCCACTATTATTAATATATTCACTTCCAGAGTCCCAAAGGATTTAAATTCATTATAAATTTCTCAATTGATGTGAAGAATAAAGGTATAAAGCAGTTTCTTCACCCTTACATGTCATGTCCCAAATTTTGGATATTCTTTACAAATAATTTTAATGTACTGACAGACATATTTTAGGCATTCTTTCTGTGGAAATTTAATTAAAATTAAATGTATACAGACACAACAATGAACACTCCACAAAGTAAATCCAGGACTGTCTTCAGATACTTAACATTAACTCAACCCAATGCTCTTCATGGCTCCCAATGACTCTCAAGAAGGCTTGAACTTGAGTATGTCACGGACTTAATGCTTCTCAACTTTTCATGCAAAACTGCTTTTTACGAATAGTTTTATGAGAATTCATGCTTGTCATCCTGAGGGACAAAACTGCCCTATGACTACATCGAGGTGTTCTTCCTTTACTTATTCTGTATTTTTGAGACTGAAAAATGACTGCATTACAATAATTGAAAATCTCCTTATCTGCCTCCCTCATTTCCAGCACTTAAGGCAAATGCAAGGATGTATTTCACAAACATGTGTGCTTCCACAGCAGCCCCATCCTTATCTCGAACCTAGTCCATAAGAATGTGTGCAAAGTAAATTCTATGTCTGTAACATATTACTTTCAAATAGATCATTCCGGATAAAAACCATTATAACAAATATGTGAAGACACTACAAACTATGACAATATATTTGAATATTTTCTAGGTTATAAGGAAAAACTGTATCCTAATTTTTATTCTCAAACCAAAAAAAAAATAGTTACCTAAGAGAAACTCTGGAGCTTGTTCAAATTCCAATTCATCATTATCCAACATAATATTTCTAGGCAGGTCAGCCAAAATTAAGTCAGGAGCAATTTGAGATATTGGAATGGTGAGCCTTGGTTGATCTGGATTTACTAGAAGGTCTCCTGAGAATTACATAAAACATTTTTTTTAAAACAAACTTTTAAGGGTGTACATAAATTTGCACAAATAATCACATTTCCTATGATTTCTAATAGCTCTTTTAGGTTTTCTTACAAATCTTATTTTTCTCTAGAAAATCTGAGAAAGTTTTAAGGGTTTGATTAATACCTATCTACTTAGAATGTTAAAAACTCATTCCTAGGTTCACTTGTTAGAAACTAGAATTCAGAACTGCCTTAGACTGACATCTGTCTAGGAAATAATCTATTCTCTACCTTTACCACATTCGTGAGGGCACTTATTACATGGTTAACAAGTTGCTAAGTTTTTCTATGTATTATCCTATTTTATTTTTTATGCAAGTATAATTAACATACAGTGTTATATTAGCTTCAGGTGTACAATTTAATGATTCAACACTTCTTTACATTTCTCAGTGCTCATCATGATAAGCATACTCTTAATCCCCTGCACTAATTTCACACATCCCCCCCACCCAATTACCAGTTTGTTCTCTGTATTTAAGAGTTGGGGTTGTTCATGCCTCCTTTTTTTTTCCCTTTGTTCTGGTTCTTAAGTTCCACAAACAGTGAAATCATATGGTATTTGTCTTTGTTTGTCTGACTTATTGCACTTAACATTATATCCTCTAGCTCCATCCATGTTGCAAATGGCAAGATTTCATTCTTTTTTATGGCTGCATAATATTCCTGTGTGTGTGTGTGTGTGTGTGTGTGTGTGTGTGTGTGTACATATATATATACATATACCTCAAATCTTCTTTATACAATCATCTATCAGTGGACATTTGGGTTGCTCAACATCACTAATCATCAGGGAATTGTAAATGAAAACCACAATGAGATACTACTTTACACCTGTCAGAATGACTACACTCAAAAACAAGAAATAACAAGTGTTGGCAAGGATGTGAAATAAAAAGAACCCTCAGATGCTGTGGTGGGAATGCAAATTGGTGCAGCCACTGTGGAAAACAGTGTGGAGTTTCCTTGAAAAATTAAAAACAGAAATATCATGTGATTCTATTATTCCACTACTGAGTATTTACCCAATGAAAATGAAAACACTAATTCGAAAAGATATATGCACCCTTATGTTTACTGCAGCATTATTTACAATAGCCAAATTCTGGAAGCATGCATCATGTTTGAATCCTCCTAACAATTCTATAAGGTAGGTTTAAGTAGTATTCGTATTTCACAGATGAGGTTATGTTGCTCAATGAGCTGATATTCAAACTCTCAAACCAAAAATGTTCTGAATCTAGAATACAAATATTGTATTGGTAACAAATATAATCCATCTTTGTCAGCTGTCACTCTAATTGAATGTAGTATCCCCTAACTCATCCTTTATGGAGAAGAATAATTTTTACATTTATTACAAAATTCCACAAATTTTGAAAGTATCACTTGAAAAAATTTAGAAGGTCTATCAACAACACTACCTTCTTCTGCTTTCTTCATCAAGTCATCAAGTAAGATTTTCTGATGCTCTTCACCATCATTAAAACTATATAATGCCCATTTCTTCAACAGAGTTTCTCCTTCACCACAGATATCAATCTCCAGTAATCCAGGAAACCATTCTTCCATGAGAGAATCAATGTGGTCCACAACTTGGCCCAGAAGAATACAGCCTACATAATCCAAAGGAGAGCTCATCAACACCCTATCTGAACCGTATTCTGTTTCAAAGCAGGAAACTACAGTGTTTTTTAAAAAATGTTTAAATTTCTTTCGTGGTTCAACTCAAAGTTTTGAATTAATTTCCTTACCTTTTCTACAAGAAGGAACTGTAATTTTTAAGAAACTCTCTGGGTGATTGTCTAAGACTTCAGATCCTACCAGACAATAAGCTTCAGGAGACCAATTCAAGTAGATGCCTTGTCGCCAGTACATTCTGTTTGGGCGAAGTGCTCGTTCTGAAAGAAGTTTAAATGGACCCAAATGTATCCATTAATTACGAACTACTCCATAAATCAAAGGAGCAGAAAAATCACTGAACATGCCCCAAGTAACCAACAGAGATATATTTGTTTTGAAACAAAGTGCTGGAATTGTTAATGATACAAGTCCTCATCCATATCTATTATACATGAAATTAAGTATTTTAGCCTTATTTTTGCAAGGAAATAAAATACCCAGTAGGCAACCCAAGATAGAGTTCAGGTTCACCACGTTAAATAGTTTAATATGTTTAATAGGAGAAAAAGAATCATAAATAAGTTCTCATAACTTTCCATTTTTTTTTTCCTAAGAGAAAGAAAGAGCGAGAGTGGTAGGTGGGGAGAGGCAAAAGGAGAGGGAGAGAGAGAATCTTAAGCAGGCTTGATCTCACAACGCTGAAGTCATGACCTGAGCTGAAATCAAGTCAGACACTTAAACGACTGAGCCACTCAAATGCCCCAAGTTCTCATAACTTTTAAAACTCTGAAAAGGAGTTTGGTTGTCACACTAAAATCAAAACTTCCTGAATATTTTTTTTCATGCAATGTAACTACCTATATTAATTGCAAGCAAGATAAGGTTTATTTCAGAATACAGTAACACCTGCATAATGCTGATTTTTAACCCCCAAAAATGATTTTTTTCCCTTTGGAGCACTAAGATCTCCCTCTCTTCCAGAAGAAAAAGCTAGCATTATAAACACCAATTTTTATTCTTTTTTGTAAATCACTCAGGAATTGTGCAGCAGAAGAGAACTATTAAAGTCTCTACGTTGAATGGTCTGAATGGTCTGAATGGTCACAACCTGTTAACTTTGTTAAGTAAAACTCTCTGGATTTGCAGTGATAGTCACTTTCATTTGTGTGTGTGTGTGTGTGTGTGTGTGTCTGCGTGTGTGTGTGTGGTGTGTGTGTGTGTGTGTGTTTCTACATCAATTACTCCTAGTAATCTTACCTTGTAAAATTGTTGCTTCTAGTCTACTTTCGCTTGGAAAGTAAGATATTCGTACTTATTATAAATGTGTCTAAAATAAAAACGAATAGGCTTCGAGTGAAGATTTGAGAAATTTCCTCTTGACAAACTGCATAAACTTATGTGAATCTCTAAGTCTTTGTTTACCTTGGCTACTTCAAAGTTTTATGAGCTTATTTTTATTTTCAGTGGCCTTACTAATAAGTAAACTCTGAAAAAATGACATGACAATTTTACTACACTTTCCCCCTAACTTCTCAAATATTAAGTCTTCATTAAATACATACCTCTTCCTGAAAGCATGTAAGGTGAAATTTCAAGTAATCGATTGATTAACCTGGACCAAAATCCCATTGGAAAATAAGGCATTTCATACAGTCGAATGATAATTTCAGAGTTCTCACAATGGGGAAGCTCTATCACAGGCCTGTGGTCAGACAAACTAAAGAGAAAAGGACATCAGCACTATACAGCTTCATAAAACACCCAACCATGTTAACCCAAGTGTTTTGCTACTTAAAATCAATGAACTGAAGATAAATATTTTAGGCAACTGCACTTTATTTATAATGTTCTTTTGCTACATGCCCTTCCTTCTTCAAAAATTCAGTGGTTATTTAATCAATTTAAATGCATGTTCAGATGCATGGGTTTTTTTTTCAGCAATTCTATTTACACTTATAAGTAATAACAGTTATTCATCAACAAGTTTTAAGGGATTATATAAAACTTGAAAAAATGCATGTCCTAGAAAAAAGTATATATGTATTTTTAGAATATCCAACTTTTAGAATTGGATAGCATCTAGTAATTGATGCAATTTGCACTTTTCGATGTCATACACCTTATAACACCTCCCAGCAATAAGAAAATATAAAGGAACAAGAAAAAATTCTGTAATACAGGATTAGAATTTAGGCCTTATTGTACTACTTCTTTCCTCAGAAAATTCACTGCCATAAATTCTTCTGATGAAAACTCACTATCTCTCAGAACTTGTCTAATATAACTCTCTCAACTGCCATGTAAGGACTCACATGAACAAACACACACACACACACAATAATCACTATTGCCCTTTCTTAAGTAATTTAAGCAGTGGTTAGCCAAATAGTAATTACATACCTAAAACAAGTCATTTACTATACCTTTATAATGTCAAATATAGTGTTTTCATTAAAAGTAAATGTTACATTTCAGTAGAAAATGTACACAAGAAACAAAAAATAGTAGTACATTTATCATAAACCAAAGTTATTTTGACAATTAAAACATATAATAGCTGGTGAAATTCCAAAGGGTAATTGAATTTTTAAGTTTAGGTTTACCTGCTTGGAACCAGCAAATATTCTTCTCCTATTGGCAAGGCAATCTGGAATTTTTCTAGGAGTTTAAAGTACTGTGACATGTAGTTCTTTGGAAATCTCTTTTTCTTTGAAAGAAATTTTTCCACATCTCTACGTGAAATGATTCCCTTAGGATGTTTTGGAAAGCCTTCCACTTTCACTGTCAAAATCTGAAAGATTCAACTTGTAAAAAATCACTAAAATTTCTTTTCTGAAGAGTTTTTTTAAATATTTATTTATTTATTATTTATTTATTTATTTACAGAGCATGTGCAGGAGCAGGGGGAGGGGCTGAGCGCGAAGCCCAACATGGGGCTCAGGGCTCTCTCCCAGGACCCTGAGATCATGACCTGAGCTGAAACCAAGAGCCAAATGCTTAACCAGTTAAGCCACCCAGGTGCCCCTATTTTCTGAAAAGTTTTGAATTTAAAGCATTTCGTGTCTCTTTGCTTAGTGAAAATGATCAGAACAATTTTAATGTTGTCAGGTATAACACAGGACCTAATTTCTTTACTAGCAGTCATGTAACCTGGAAGCCCAGTAGGACCATCACTCCTCCACAAAAGATGTATCAAATTAAGGGAATGAATTCAAATCCAAAATTAGAGAGATCCTCTGAAATCAATGAATCTTAAGCCATCCCCAGCTCCAATTAACAGATCAATCCAACACCCCTCATCCTTCTTACAGTCTCATCAGCAATATATTCACAGGGAAATTATCTTCCAGACTGTGTTCTCACTACAGGTTTGCCATAGAAATGTTACTTTACATTTATAGAACAGAAAATGGTTTCTATCAATGGGAAGGGAGGCAGTATAGTAGAGTTTAGTGATTCTCAAACAAAGTAACTACAGAATTTTGCTGGACTCCACTTGGAGTCTGGATCCATAGGTCTGGGATGAAGCTTGAGAATCTGCTTGTTTAAGAAGAAATTCAGATGATACTACTACAGAGACCATAGATTCAGCTTTGACCATCATAGCAATTAAAAGTATAAATTCAGAAGAACCCAGGTTCAAATCCAGGCTCTAGTACTAGCTGTATTATCTTGAGAAAGGTATATAATTTCCTTAAGCCACAGTTTCAACCAGATAATAAAAGTGACTGTCCCTTAGACCACCATGACACTGAAATAAGATAAGTAAGGCATGCAAGGTGCATAGGACAATTTTTAGTATATAATAAGCCCTCGTATATTAGCCATTACTATCCATATAATCCTATTCATTTTACTTAGCCAAATTAACTTTTTTCTTTTTTCTTTTTTTATTAACATATAATGTACTATTTGTTTCAGGGGTACAGGTCTGTGAATCATCATCCTTACACAATTCATAGCACTCACCATAGCACATACCCTCCCCAATGTACTTTACCTTTTAAAAAAGCTTGTGCTTAATTTCTTTAGTAGATCTTTAACATGTAAAGGATATTTCAATAGGCACATACATTACGTACATTACCATGTAGTTGGGTGAATACTGGATTGTAAAATCCTTAGGCCCAAGGGCTTGTCTCCCTCATCTTTATATCTCTATTTGGTACATACAATGTTTATTGAATCAATGAATGCTTGCCTGGCTGAATATAATGGTGTCTAACGACAATGTATAAATGGGTCACTAAGTAATAAAAACTGCAGGTTGGGACTCCTCCCATACTGTGCACTTTATAGCTCAGACCGCTCTTATAATTTAGGTGGTAAGGAAAATTGTGTGCTGTTCTGGCAATTTTAAAGTTGTTAAGACCTTGTCTGATAATTCACTCTCTATTCCCAGCCATACTTTATGTTTTCTTTATAGCACTCTACCACCTGACATTGTGTTTATTTATTGGTTATTTCCTCCCATTTGAATGCCGGAACCGTGACTGCAGGAACCTTGTTTTATTTATCTATGCTTATAGCCCCAACACCAGAACAGTATCTAGAACATTGTAGGTGTCAAGTCAATTGCTGAATGAGAGAATTTGGGGAAAATAAAGTTTGGAGCCCTAAATCGTAAGGTCAGTTTTATAGGTACCGGAGGCAAACTACTTAGTTTAAAATCCTAACTCTACTTCTTCCTAAATATGTAACTTTGGATAAATTATTTAACTTCTCTGTCCATCAATTTCTTCATCTTCAAGATGAGGACTAATATAGTACCATTTAAAAGAGTTGCTCTGAGAATTACAGGAGAAAATGTTTGAAGAGTCCACAAGTAACCCTTGTATGTTAGCCATTATTGTATACCTCTTCTAACTTATTTTATTTAGACACACTGACTTTATTCTTTTAATTTTTTAAAGTTTATTTAAGTAATGTCTACAGTCAACATGGGGCTTGAACTCACAACCCCAAGGATCAAAAACTGCACACTCTTCTGACTGAGCCAGCCATACATCCTTAGACACATTGACTTTAAAATAAAGGTTTGTGCTGGATTTTTTTAGTATATCTATAGTGTGCTATCACTGTTTGTAGTAAATAGTTTCCAAAGATGGACACATGAATTTCTTCTCTCCCTACACATGCATGGTGTTTGATCCTTCAAGAAGTGAAATCCATTCATTTCTCTTCCTCTTGAATCTGGATGGGCTTTCTGGTTATTCTAGTCACTAGAAGGTGGCAGAACTGACATTTTATCAGTTCTGGGCCTACCCTTTGAAAGGACTGGTCATATGAGAGGCTCCGGGGAGGAGCACCAACACACCAAAAATGTGAGTGCAGCTCTCTTGGGCTTTCCCATCCAGCTCAACGAAGGAAGCCAAGTGAATGACCCTCGCCAGTGTCACATGGAGCAGAACCGCTCAGCTGAGCACAGTAAACCCAGAGAACAGTGAGAAACAAGAAAATGTTGATGTTTTACTCCAAGTTAACTTGTTTTCTCCAAGTTTGGGGGTATCTTGTTATATAGCAATAAAAAACTGAAATATTATCTTAATTTTATCACCTTTAAAAGATCTATTAATATTCCTTCAGCCTAGTAACATACAATGCTGATTTATGCCCTTATGCAAAGAAAAATTTCCAAATTGCTCGCCCAAGTTTTTGTTAAGATTAAATTGCCATGTACTTTCTTTAATGTTCTACCTGATTAATTCAATAAGTGCCTTTCATCTCTCTTTTATCATACAGTTAAATGAGTTTTGCAAACTTCTCTGTGCAGTAATGGAAACTTATTTAATAAGTTTAGTGACCTAATAGTCTGGGGCACAGAGAGGGTGGGTAGGCTCATTAGAGCTTCTGCACCATGAAATTGTTTCTTTCCTTGTCTTAATGATTCACGGTGGTGAATACCCCTATTTATTTTTGTTGATGGGTGTCAGACAAGACATTCTTGTCTTCACTTGATTATATTTTTCATTCTCTTTAAGTCTTGGTGAAAATGACATTATATTTTAATATATCATCATAAACAAAAATGATGGTATTTTAAATTAATAAGAAATTTAGATATTACTCTACTGACTCTTTAGATTTATCTTTCACTATAACTTTGAACTATCCAAATTCTTAACTTAATTTTCACTTAAATTATACTTATAGTATAACTACGCTAATAAGAACTTTCATGGAATTTGAATTAAATTACCCCATGAATCCTCAGGGATTTTACTGTGGTTATGGTGGAAGGTTGTTTTTGTTAAAAGATGGTGATTCTGAGCACTACTGGGTATTTACCCTAAAGATACAAATGTAGTGATCCTTAGGGACACATGCACCCAAATGTTTATAGCAGCAATGTCCACAATAGCCAAACTATGGAAAGAACCTAGATGTCCATCAACAGATGAATGGATAAAGAAGATGTGGTATATATATACAATGGAATACTATGCAGCTATCAAAAGAAATGAAATCTTGCCATTAGCAACGACGTGGATGGAACTAGAGGATATTATGCTGAGTGAAATAAGTCAATCAGAGAAAGACAATTATCATATGATCTCTCTGATATGAGGAACTTGAGGGTCAGGGTGGGGGGCCGTGGGGGTTAGGGAGGGAAAAATAATGAAACAAGATGGGATGGGCAAGGAGACAAACCGTAAGAGACTCCTAATCTCACAAAACAAACTAAGGGTTACTGGGTGGTGGGAGGGTAGGGATAGGGTGGCTGGGTTGTGGATATTGGGGAGGGTTTGTGCTTTGGTGAGAGCTGTGAAAGGTGTAAGCCTGATGATTCACAGACCTGTACCCCTGAGGCAAATAATAATAAATAATAATAATAATAATAATAATAATAATAAAAAGATGGTGATTCTGATGCAAACCACTTCTTTATTTTACTGAATAAGATACCCCCCACATTATCCATATCTGTGCAACTTTAAATATTCCCAATTCACATGGACCCACATCATTTTTTAGTGTAACTTTAGCCTTTTCTTGAATATATAGAGTTTAGTTATTTTCCGAAATAGTGTGCCATCGAGGACAACAAAATCTTCAGGGTATATTTAAAACTCCCTTTGCGGTACAGAATGCACCCACCTACACATATTTTTTATTTAGTTCTGTACCTGGCACACTTTCCAAAACTATATGGATGCATCTTTACAATTTTGAAGGGTTTTTTTTTAATTTCCTAAAATAATATCTTTAATGACCAAGTAGGTCAAACATAAAATTAGCTACCATTTACTTCTCACTTATAGTGAGTTAGGGAAGCAATGTAGAAAATAATATTGTTATTATCCCTATGTTACTAGTGAAGAAACAAAGGCTTAAGACATTAAGAAATGTCACAAAGTTAGGAAAGATAAAGAAATTTGAATACAGGTCATGCTGACTCCAGAGCTTGTGCTCTTCACCACTCTACCAACTTCATTCCCATTTAGCAGATGAGAGGAATCACACTTTCCATGGCATATTTCCATGGAAAATCTACTTTAAAAATACCTACCAAAATAGTCACTACTGTCATGTTACAATTGCCACTTCCAGCAATTTCTCAATATGCTCTCGAGGTCCATGATATAGGACTTAGCCCAAAATACCTTCCTTTTTTCCCTTAGATAAAATTTAGGAACTTTCATTCAAAATTATCTGAGGGAATTTAATTACTATTGTGGTTTAATTAGAAGAGATGATTTTAATGCAAAAAGGTAGAATTATTTTAGGGACTCAGGGAGTCATATTCAAAACTACAAATTGTGCTCACAAACAAAATGGTTGCTAGTGAGTAAATGTGCTAGAGACAGCCTCCCCAGCTCTCTTCAGTCCATGATTAAACTAGATGCAGCTATTCTCAACCAGGGTGATTTTTGCACCCCCACAAATATTTGGCAATATCTGGACACATCTGGGGCAATACTACTGGCATCGAGATGGTAGAGACCAATGATGCTGCTAATCATCCTATAATGTACAATACATAATTATCTGACCCAAAATGTCAATAGTACTAACACTGAGAAACACTGAGCTAGTATATTCTGCTTGAATGGTTTTGTATGGCAAACCTATAGAGATGGGTTATGATAACTAATTAAGATAAACTCATTGGTAATTGATTAGCATTGGCAGAAGAAAAATTTTTTCAACTGAAGTATAAATGGAGAAAGGACAGCCATTACCATCACCATCCAGTTTCCAAAACTATAAGCATTTAGAGTTTATAGTCCACTCAAGAGGCAAAACTCCGGTCCATGTTATCTAGTTAAAGGTTTTATGCTCATCAACCCAATTTCCTTAGGTAGATTTGCCCCCAAGGATTTTCACAGAGCTTCCATTCAACTGACTATAACCAAAACCAAATAACCAATAACCAAACCAAAGTGTCATCAGGGTCTAGAAAAGCACTGTGGAACAGAGTGGTACAACCGCTGTGTGTAAGTTGGAAACAAAGACATTGAAGTGAATTCTCAGACATCTTCCCTTCTTCCATGAAGCTCTACTTAATGCAATCTTCTACATGAATTGTTCTACAGTATTCTACATGTACAGGATTTTCTATCTTAACCCAATACAAAATCTGTAATGCTCAATGCTCTTCAATTATTGTGCTTCTCTTCAATCATTACCCCCATGTCACAAAAATACAAAAATACCTGTGCCATGACTTTACAAAGCCACTTGGGTTCCACAAAATATAAGTCACTTAACTGCAATGCTGGGTCTTGAAAATGAAGAAGGACCCCTGTAGTAAAAATCAAACAGCGAAACATGGAATCTACAATATACAAGTAGCAAGGGGATTTAGAGAGACTCTAGTCCAACTTCCTTATTTTACAGATGAGGAAATCTCAGCAGTTAGTGGGAGAACTGAGACTAGAACCCAGGCATCCCAATTCCCGAGCTCTTAAAATCCAAATATTATAAAGTATTTTTTAACTAGATAAAATGATCGTGTATAAGCATACTTGAGAGAATGACGTGCATTGTCTTGCATATATTTACACATAATAAAAAATTCACGGAATTTTTTAGCTTTCTAAATATACTCTACAAAGATACCTTATTTTCAAATATAGCTAAGAAACACAGAATAGTGCAGAAAGCTACTGGTTTAATAATAATGGGAAAAAGGAACAGATTATAATCCATGCAAAGGCTTATTTTTCATACAACAGAATCTATGGATTAAAAGCAGCTTCTTGGCCAATTACTCTAATATTACAAATCAACTCACACATTTCTAGCAAGGTCATACTGATCGAGTACACCATAGCACAGAAGCTGGTGTGAGTGTTTTCCTCTGTGAGATCATGCTATGTGCGATGCAACAGGCAAGATCTGCCATTCAAAAGATGCATTATCTCAGGCAACCACTGATACTCTAAGTACCCAGTTAGACCACCCCAATAATATATCCCCTTTATAGTATACAAATACCACCACACACACACTAAACTCAATTGATACTATGAAAGGATTCAGCTTGTGCTCGGGGTCTCAGAGCTCCTGAATAGTTAAGCCAATTTCTAGAACCCACATGTTTTCACTCCTGCTCGGAGACCCTTCCCACTACTGCCCTTAGATAGTTTCTAAATGTTTTTTCTATAATATGGCATATGAAAATTCAATATGATTGCACATGATGACCTTTCAAAAGGAAAAAGTCAATGATCAAAGAATCTAACAGATATTCTATTAAGTTTTGTATGTAAATTCTATACAAGGCTCAGATACATTTTTATAAATGACTACAGTGGAGCTTTGAAAAAATATATAACGAACACACAAACCTGATTCATTTAGGAAGTGAACTGCATGAGGAAGCTCATTTTCATCCAACTGCAGCTGATTTTCTTTTACGAGTTGTAATAATCGTTTCCGGTCGATTACAGGAAATTCAATTGGGACAGTTTTACGCTCTGATAAAATGATTTTCTCAAGTTCTACATAGCAGTCTGGAATCAGCTGCCCAACAACAGGCTGGTCTCGGATCTGTGTAATTACAAATGACAAGCTGTAAAAATCCATTTTACTCCTATATTTGTCAGGTGGTTGGTAAATTTAGTGCTAAGAGTTGCTAAGGAAGTGATATATTATTCAGAAACATATTTTTAATAAAGTCAAAATGTGATGCAAACTATTTAAATTGTCAAGAATAAATAAAATATTAAAATTTAAAAAAATAAACACAGAAACCAATTTAGAAAGAACTATCAAACAAAATAATACTGAACTGTTTCTCTAGCTATCCAGAAAACCCATGACAAAACCCAGGATAAATCACTAACCATAAAAAAAGGATTTATTATTTTCTAAAACATTAGACATATATGCAATAGATATGCCAGCATTAGAAGTGAGTATTACAAAACTTTGGGACCTTATTTATTAGATGAATATATCCATGCCATACGGTAAAAACATTAAATTTTGTGCTTGTTATTTGCAAAATGCTGCATTAATGGAATGTACATTTCAACAGAGATAGACATGAAGTCTCCTCACCCAAGATACACTTTTTCATGGCACTTCAAACTTGGGAAAATAACTCATCTAAACACAAATGATTTTGACACGAGAGGATGATTTTTTTGGGTCTGTTACACTTGTAATCTAATCATTGTCTACTAACTGAAATACATAAAAATTTTTAAAGAATGGCTTTAAGATGATAATTTCTATAATAAAATATCTTTTCTGAACTTGTTTGCCCCAGAAAAATCTACTTTTAAATAGAAATGCAACTGTTCACAATAGTAATTAAAATTCCTTTGAAAACCACCAGGTGGCAAACTCTCCCTGTTTCTCAATCCCTGTATATATTCTTGTATTCTTTTTACCTGACAATTTCTAAATTCTTTAACTTATTATAAAGCGGAAGTTGGGTTTTATTACACATTCACATGCAAATTTAAGGTGCTCTTTTTCTACTTTAAGGAACTTTATAGCAGCCATACTATTACTTACATATTCCCCTCCAGTCATTCGAAAAATTGTTTTCATGTATCCAATGCCCCAGCAAATTAAATATAATTCCATTAATCTCCACTTTTCATTTTCCCTCTCTTCATTATTTATAAATTAAGATAAAGTAGAACTTCATATTGAAGGTAGTGTTTTAACCCAAGAAAGAAAACCTACATATAAAAATAAACAAGGGTTCTAACAGAGAGTAAATTACATAACAAGGGGATGAATTTTATAGGGTTGAGTTATGGGACCAGCAGAGATCCCACTCTGCTAATGGGCTGGACAAGATTGAAAGGGATAATGTTGGCACTGAATTCCGTTTCGTCCTACTTCTCCTTTAATCTTGATTATGGGGTCACCAAGAGCCAAAAAAGAAAAAAAATATTCTAGAGTCTGCATAGACACATGTTAATAAGGGCAAGACAGAGAAAGATTAGAGAAGAGCCAAGATAGAAGGAGAAAATGAAAAACAAATGACAGGGAAAAAAATGATCTCTAATAGCTTAAAAAAGCTGCTATTTCAATACACTTTGAAGCATCTCAGGGAGGAAAGAATATTCAAGTTCTGGCAGGTTCGTTGGTTCTGAAAGAACCTAAAAGAGCCAGTATTCTGCAAAGCAATCAGACAGATTTTCAAACTAAAACGCCAGAATGATGCAACCATTATCAATATACATCTTTCTTCAAGTAATGCAGCCATTTCTCAAAGCATTTGTTTTACTTCCTTGTGTCGGCTTCAGAATTAATTTGCAAGTACTCGAAGAAAACTGGTCTTATTGATCAATAGTGGTAACTTGCTATCATGCTAAAGCACTACTAGTCCAGTCGGATGAACCAACCAGCTTATCCATACTTAAACTAAACTATCCATCCGTTGTTTCAACTAAATTCAGCCTTTTTCAAAACAAACTATTCTCCAAGTAGTCTTTTTAAAAATATGATGTATGTGCCGACATATATAATAAAAATAGGAGCTACATATTTTATATAATAAAAGTAAAAAAGAATAAAAATAATAAATAAATAAATTTTAAAAATTTAACATACTAAAATGTTATAAGTAACAACAAAGTTCTGGAAGAGCAGGTATAGTCTCAGAAGAAAACTGCCTAGATAAAGAGAATACTTAAGTGGATGCAATTTTGTGTATTTGTTTCTTAAAAGTCACATTACTCTCTAATCATATGTCCAACAGGAGAGCAGGAAAATCTGCAAATAAATACTATGTCATTCTTCTTACATAAGATGCCATTAGTGACTGTGATAAATGTGTTGAAAGATACAAACATGCAAATTCTCTCGCCGGGCACCACAAAGACCAACATATTTATAAATGGCCCATTAGGTTTTAGACAGAAGCATAATCTCTGCAAATGGAACAGAACTAAGCTAACTGGCCAACACATTATAACCAGGGTGACCGTGTAATTTGTCATCCAAATTGGAATGCTTTTGAGAACGTAGTGGGGCACCATTAATTATGCTGGGAATGTCCAGGCAAAACAGGACCCTCATTAAAAGCCATGGCCTTGATCATTAGTGCTAATGAGCTAAACCAACAGGGACTAACAGTGAAATTCACCATCGGGTTTGGCATATTGAACTACGTGAGAAACTGTCAGTGCAGTTTATACCACGGCATCTGTAGAACTCCGGAAAGGTTTCTTTTCCTGAAAGTATTAAAAACGAGTATTCTCCCCAATAACCAATTTATGTGTCTTTTACAAATCCTATGAATTACATTTGGCTTACTAGAACTTTAGAAATCAAAACATAATTTCTGAAATAGAAAATCCAGTTTATATGGACGAACATATTGTTTAGATATCGTCGAAAATCAAATTCCTGATTTTGGCAACCCCAGGAAAGAGGCATCTCACAATATTGAGGGAAGAAAAACACATGGAATGGGTATCACAGTGACGAGAGACGCAAAGGAGCAGCACAGAAGACAAAGAGGCACATAAAACTGGAACTTCGAGGCACGCCTGGGTGGCTCAGTCGTGAAGCGTCTGCCTTCAGCTCAGGTCATGATCCCAGGATCCTGGGATCCAGCCCCACATAGAGCTCCCTACTTGGTGGGAAGCCTGCTTCTCCCTCTCCCATTCCTCCCTCTTGTGTTCCCTCTCTTGCTGTGTCTCTCTCTGTCAAATAAATAAATATGTGTGTCTCTGTGTCAAATAAAGAAATAAAATCTTAAAAAAAATACTAAAAAAAAAAAAAACCAAAACAGGAACTCCAAAAGGAAGGAGCAAGTGGAGAAACAACAAACAACAGGAGAAGAAACATGATCCCAAGACCCCAATATTCACTTGTATTCTTTGAATCACCATCACAAAAAGCTGTGAGAGAAAAGGAATCAGAAACATGTTCTCAGACTCTCTCAGAAACATTCTCTCAGTCTCTCAGACATTCTTAGTTTCCTTCAGGATCCTCTAATTATTTTTATTCCCACTTTCTATGCATTTGAAATGAGGAATGGCACACGTAAGCAACTCTAAAATTGGAGTGTTTTAATAATGCTAACATTTACAAAAGAAACCACAATTTTAAGATGGCTGTCCTTTTCTCAACACTCATAACATTTCTAAGCAGTTGGGTAACATGAGAGTTAAACAAATTTATCCACCAGTCTACAGTAGGCATTAACCACGTTTACCTTGAAATTAAGACTCTCATTGATGATGGTTTTCCGAAGCTTTGCCAAAGCATCGGATTCCTCGGTGGCATTCACAAAGTGGTAATCCCTTATTGCCGGAAACCCTCGCTTGTTCAAGAGTTCCTTGGTGATTTTACTTATGCAGGCTTTGCGCTGCTTTTCATCAGAAACATCCAAATGTGTGCCAACGAGAATCACAGGGGAAGAAGAAGCACGAGCCTACAAGAAATGATACAGAATACTCTTGTGTTTGTTTTAAAATCAAGACTGCTTACTGTTCTGTTCACAGTCACTTTTTAAGAAATTCAGTTGAGTGGAATTGAGAAATTAAAAGACATCAAGAAGAAAATGTCAACTATCTTTCCGTCCTTAAATCTAGGGAAACAATGCAACCCTAAGAAATTTTAAAGTCATTCTTATGCCCCTTCTTATTCCAAGTTTTACCACTTTTCAGGCAGCCGATATAATAGCAGTAGTCTATTTTTCTTTTCTTTTCTTCTATGCCTTAAAAAGGGTTATTCTCTAAGTGTACTTCGGACTTATAAATAAAATAAGCATTTAATAAACCCAAGACTATGTCAAAGTGACATAATATGATTTATATTTTCACTTCCTTATCTGTAAATTCAATCTCCTGAATTCAATTTAAAGTCACTCAGTTTGTCGTCCACATGGAAAACAACATAAAAAGGTACTGAAGCAAGTACAAAGGCCACTATAATATTCACTCACTTTGGCTAGTTATGACCAAAAAAGGAAGTTAAAAAATTACTGAAATTACAAATTGAGTTGTAGGCAGCCAAAATATCTGCTAAAATGTCCTGACACAAACCTTTTTAAGGACGTGATTCACAGAAGAGCCCACTGAAGCTCATTCAAAGAGCATCACTCACTCTTACTTTATCTCAATTCTAAAAACCTGTACTACATCAAGAACTAGCTAACAGCTTGACAGCAAGGGACAGAGTGGAAAAATTACAAAAAGAGATTCCAAATATAAGAGCATACTAATCTCGTGTCATTTAAAAGTATAAGATCTGGGAGCCTGGGTGGCTCAGTTGGTTAAGCGACTGCTCTCAGCTCAGGTCATGATCCTGGAGTCCCAGGATTGAGTCCTGAATCCGGCTCCCCGCTCAGCGGGGAGTCTGCTTCACCCTCTGCCCCTCCCCCCTCATGCTTTCTCTCTCAAATAAATAAAATCTAAAAAAAATAAAAATAAAAATAAATAAAAGTGTAAGATTTGAAGTAATTCATACTACATTGCCAGGGAGGACACAGATGACAATGCATGGAATGCTTTTGTTTAGTATATTTTATTTTAAATTAGGAAAGTTCATACTCCATTTAAGAAATAAAATGATCAGGGGCACCTGGGTGGCTCAGTCAGTTAAGCGTCTGACTCTCAGTTTCAGTTCAGGTCATGATCTCAGATTACTGGGCATGGAGCCTGCTGTTTACGATTCTCTCTCCCCTTTCCATCTGCCCCTCCCCCCCTTGAAAATAAAGTAAAATAAAACGATCAAAAATAGCGTAACATATATATTTTCGATTCTTATAGGTTAAACGGTTTAAGTATCTATAACATTGGCCAATATGGAACACATTATTTTCATGCCACAACCTAATTACACTAAAAAGTCTCCAACTCAAAATTTTAGTGCTTCTAACTTTATTTTTAAAAACTGAGGAGACTGTTTGAAGCAACTGCTTGTCCAAAATAAATTACCTTACACACACAAAGATAAAAATTATTTTCTACTTTCAAATGATGAAAACAGATGACCTTTATATTGAAGAGCCAAGGCTTCATGGCGTCCACTTCAGCCTGCCCTTTGCTGAGGTCATAGACGGCAAGGTAGAGGGCTCGCTGGGTCATGAAGTGGGGATGAGTGCTGTAGAATTCCTCACGACCTAAAGAAAGATTGGAGGCTTTTTTTTTAGCCTTTTAAACAAGAGGCAAGTGTCCTTTAAAAAAAGGTTTTTTAGGCGATTATATCTACTATTTAGCATACAAAAAAAGAGAGAAACAGCCAACAGACACTATGTTTGGAAGACTACACTAGGTTTTTACTCAGGATTGACAACTTTTAGCCTGTGTCAGTCAAGTACCAACCAAGTATTTAAGCTTCAGCTGGCTCCTACTGGTTCCTAACCTTTCCCTCCACGGAATTCACTCTGGTGGCAAGGATAAAATTAGGAGACGTAAACAGCTTTGGAATAATTCCACAGGATCTACCAGGTCTCTCTGCAGTATGGACCAGCTCTTTTGCAGGAACAAAATCTCAGCTTTTAAATCCCTATCCTAAATAAAAGATAAATATGAATAAAAGATGCTAGCAAAATAAATACCTGCAAAATCCCACACATTCAGAATGAGGTCCTTCTTCCCTTTGCCTCTTATTTGGATAGGCCAGTCTTTCACATCGATGCCGACTGTGGCGCTTTGCACTCCAAGATCTGATTTCTTGGTTTTTGTTAATTGCTGCAATAAGGTGGTTTTACCACTCCCCGTATTTCCCACAATCATAAGCTTCATTCGGTTATAGGGCACGGCCTTTTTTAACCGCTGTTGAAGAAACCTGGTATTTGAAAGACAAAAATTAAATAATAAACTGCTTAACAGTGTACTTAAGATATAGGTGAATTCTTCTGCATTGAAATTTTTAAAATATCAGACTGTTCTAAAATATAACATGCAAAAGACTGCACAGTTCATGTACCTAACAAGGTACATGTCTTTCAATACACTATTTTTTTTAAAGATTTTGTTTATTTATTTGAGAGACAGAGAGTGATAGAGAGAGAGAGCATGGAGGGGGAGGGTCAGAGGGAGAAGCAGACTCCCTGCAGAACAGGGAGCTGGATGCAGGACTCAGTCCTGGGACTCCAGAATCATGACCTGAGCCGAAGGCAGTCACTTAACCAACTGAGCCACCCAGGCACCCCTCAATACACTATTAATGCGTATATTTTGTTAGTGATATTCGTGTAGTTGAAAATGATTGGTAGCATTATCAAATATAATGACATGTTACATTATCACCAGAAATAATCAAAACATGTTTGCAAAACTAATTAGAATGCTAATAGTTATGAACTAATTATCATTATATATGTGTCATTGTGTATGTGTTGAAAAAGTTGAAAGTTTTCATATGAGTTGAAAAAGTCATTCTTTAAAAAAGCAAATGAAGGGGGCACCCAGGTGGCTCAGTTGGTTAAACATCTGCCTTCGGCTCAGGTCATGATCCCAGGGTCCTGGGATCGAGCCCCGCATTGGGCTCCCTGCTTCTCCCCCTCTCTCTCTGCTTCTCCCCCTGCTTGTGCACTCGCTCTTGCTCTCTCTCTTTCTGTCAAATAAATAAATAAAATCTTTTAAAAAATGATGTCTACAACTTCTAAACTACTCCAGGTCTCTCCCTTCTAAAAATGTTAAACACATTTAAAAGTACATATAGTGGCTTGATATATAGCATACCACACTGGAAAAGAGTTCTACACATTCTTACCAAATACTGAATACTGAACCAATTTTAATTTGAACATCTGTCCAGTTTCAGAAGGGAAAATCATAGGAAACAATTAGGTAGGATGAAAGGTAGTCAGGTTTAGCATAGCTAGCGACAGCCTTTCTTTTCAAATTAAATCAAGCCCAGGGGGACAGAAAACCAAATCTTTCCTCATAAAAACAGATGAAAAGTTAAATGTAATTTAAGAAAATTTAAGCAGAAGAGAATTAGGTAAGTATGTAGTAGTTCACTGGTAATTCAACAATTATCAATTCTATGCCAGGCTCTGTATTAGGTGCCAAGAATCAAACTGAATGAAAAGAGCCATGATCCCTGCCTTGCTGGATACAGTCAACTCAGGGATATATTGAGCTGTGATAATTAAGATGAAACCTCCAAGATAATATGGATAGGAGTAATTCTGTAGAAATGGGAATAGACAATTTTACAAGTAAGTACCAATAAGACTGACATGGTCAAAAGGTAACAGAGAGTGAGAGAAAAGTCCATTACCAAAGGTATTTGAAGTACATAAAGTGCAAAGACCAGCAACAGTGATACTTGAGAAGCTTTGGTGGTTTCAAAAATGGTCAGGGTTAGTAGGTTACTCATCCTCACATGCAAAATCAGAGTTAGTAATTTCATATCATTTAAGTACCTATAATGCTTTAAGATATAATAGACATGATAACTATTTACTATATGAAATGCAGCTTGAGAAGTTATGCTCTATTATACTGTGTTATTATATTCATTAGAACACATATTTGTAACCAGAGACCAAATAATAATTTCCTTTTATAGTCCATTTTTCCATGACAAGCACGATCAGGAGGAAAAGCCACTCTCTCAACTTTAGCATGGCTAGGAGAAAATGAAAAGCTCTGTAGAGACACCATATAAACCCACTTATTAAATAAAAGGCAAATGACACACAGTATATCACCACTAAACAGGACCATATGTTATTTCCTAAACTGTAACTATATACCCATCAAAATCACAGACAGAAAAAATCTGAAATGAACTTAATTTTTAAAATGGAAATAAAATTATCTAACCTTATGATGTCTTTGGCTTTACATCCTATATGTTTAAAATCAAAATTAAGCCGTAGTTCATCCAAAGGAAGATCCCATATTTTACTTAACTTCCCCATTTCATTAGGAAAGGATCTCAGCTCCAAATTGTAACTGACATCAAGGGAGGTCAGGTTTTCGAGACAGCCAATCTCAGGAGGAATCTTAATGAAATAAAAAAGGGCAAATCCTGTTAGTAGGAAAGAAGAAATGTGTGCTGCCAAGAAACAAGATACTTCCTAGGAAAAAAGAAAGGCTCTCTGAGCCTATCAGCAAATTGTATAACCTTTCAGCAGAGTTCTAAAATTTTTCAAAGGCTTGTCATAGTTTTCAATATAAATATTTAAAGACATAAGTATAAAGGACTTACCCCCAAACAATCCAAATCATTTATTTATAATCTTGAAAAAACTATTCTTTCTTGGTAGCAATATTTCATCTACTCACAATATTAAAAGTAAAGAAGTTCTTTATATTTACCTAAATCCAATCATCAGTGAATTCAACCTGTTCCTTTACACTATGTTCTTCACTAAAGCTATAAAGATCTAGTCATAAACTTACATGCAACTTAACGTTCTTAAAATACAACTAAATGTTTCTACTTTCAGTGGCATTGTAACAGGAGTTTTTCTTCTCCTGTTCTAAATTATTAAGCAACATGCATTACTTTTACAAGAGAAAACATCAATTTGCTGACAAAAAAAATCAGGTATCAAAAACCACCCACAGTTATTCTGAACTTCACAGTTTCCGACACAATTTTTTTGGCTTTCATAAGCAAAAAACTTGAAGTTAGCAAAATTATATACTTTTTTTCTGAGATGAATGAATAATCAATCAGTTTTAGATTTAAACAGAGGCGATGGAGTGAAGCAAAAAAGGCTGACTCACTGGGCTAAAAGGCAACAAGATGGAGGAATGAAGAAATTTAAGAAAAACACCTGCTACAGATGACTCGGCCACAACTTAAGAAATGTAGATTATCTGCGAGTCTGTTAGCAGATAGGAGATTTAGTGAGAAAGTAAAACACTTAACGCATTACATACATGTATGATTAAATATATATATTCATCTACTTCAAAAGAGCACAATGTGATTCTGAAAGAAGGTAATCTATGCTAATATGCCCATTTACTTCAGGATAGGATGAGATCTTACTCAAAGGTAAGAAATATCAAATAACAGATTTTCAAAATGATAATTTGTGATATTTTCAAATCACAAAAGCACATTTTTAAATTGGCAATCATTTTAAACAAGTAAGATAACCCTTACCTCTTTCAGTTTATTATGAGAAAGATGTAGTTTCTCTACTCTTGACCACACATATGCTTTTTCGCTCAAGTCCAAGATGCTGATCTGATTGAAACTGAACAAGAGTTCCCTTAAGTTCAAAGATTTCCAGTGTGCAGGACTTGGCAGATACTCAATTTCATTGCTGCTCATATCTAAGGATCGCAAGCTAGAACCATACAATGTCATGATAAAAAATGAGTACTTCCAAAATACTTGAAATAACACCACAAGAAATTTTCACCAGAGACACAATTTTAAAACTAACATTATTTATATTTAAGTATGCATGCATGTTTTTATGTCTATATAGATAGATATGGGCTAGAAAAAAAAAGCATGTCTCGCTAGGAACAACATTTAAATAAATAAAGAGCAATTAAAAACAAAATTGAAGTCTGATTTCCTTACTTCAGAAAACAAAAATGTCAATCTTAGAACAAAAAAGACCAAGTGTTTACCAATGTTTATGATGCATGAGAAATCATAATGAACAAATGCAAAAATGGTCATTTCTATTCAAGATTTATAAATATGCCTTCTATACAAGAGTCACAAGTATGTAGCCCTCCTACTTCTCTGTTCATTTTCCTCATTACTGGGAGGATTCTTCAGAGGCTGTGTCTTAGAGCTAATTAATAATGTGCATGGGTATAACCTTTCACCAGCTTGTCTCAGTGTGATAAATATCACAACACTGAACCTGATGTCTTGCATACAGTAGGCTCTCAAAGCAAATTGGTTGCTTCAGGAATACACTACCCAAAGTTTGCAGGAAACAACAGAAAAACACATGGCATAAGCGTACGTGTGTAGAAAGAATAAAGACAGTCAGTGATCGTGATATATTTGACTCTGTAAAGGTTGTCTGGACTTTTACAATTAATTATATGCTGACCCCTTTCATCCAGGATTTTTAAACCATAATGAATTAATTCTAACTAAGCTCACATATTGTACAGCTTGCGAGACCAAGGCTTGTGTCTGCACATTTTTGCTCTTATTTTAAAATGACACTGGGTTTTGCCCTACCTAGCTCATAAAGATGCTAAAAATAAGAAAATTAATTGGACTGCACTGGAAACAAGATGTGTGTATCTAACATACAATACAGCTTAGATAAAGCCAAGAATCAATAGATTGTTCAAAAAAAGTCCCGTTAACCTCAAGGGGGACTTAAGCAGGCCAACATATTTTGTTTCACAAAAGAATATATTTAAAGAAAAACATACAAAATGCTAGAAACCTATGCTTGAAGATGTTGTCTGAAAGTATAGCGTAATTAAGGACTAAATAATATTTTTAGTTACCTGAGAAGAAATCTTCTTTATGGTATATATCTCCTAATCAACTTTCATAAACATTTGACTTTCAAACACATTTTTGGGAATACATTATGTTTAAAATATAGGACCACCTGTATTCTAGAGGCATCTATATGCACGAGCTGAGAGTACCAAATTGAGTCACCAGTGTCTAAGAACTGTGATTTAAGCAAATTACTTCATCTCTTTAATAAAATAATGTTCTCATTATAAAGTGGAGATAATAATTTTATTAGGAAGATTAAAGACATGATCCACCATTGAGCAGTTAAAAAAATGACGCATTCTAAAGCTACACTGAAATTAACTATTGTATGTCTGTCTGACACCTTCTATGGCTAGATTATAACTAAACATTATTTGCCTATATATGCATATATTAACACATATAAATTTATGGATCTCATTTATAATGTATAAACCAATTAGAATGGTATTTAAGATGACACATTTGAAACCTAATTAATGCCTAAATTTATAGTTAATAGGAAGCTTTCATTTTTAATTAAATTAACCAGAAATAGTCCTAAATACATGGAGCTATATAAATTGTCCTAATCTCCATCAAAAATGTCAAACATAAGTATAATTTCAAAGTTAGTAATATCCTAGGAGCACATCAACCTCTGAGAGCAAGTAAAATTTAAAAGTTAAAGTGGCAGCTACTGTAACCTCAATTGTTTGTAATAGTGCAGCAGTTAATTAACCTTAAATTGTCTCAACACAATAGTACCTTACATTAATATAAAAGTTAAAAAGTCCAAGTAACAACTTGGGTCTTTTGCCTAGTAAAACTCTTAACATTCACAGATTGAAAACATTAAACTGAGTAGCTTTAGACATCAATTACAATTTATAAATCAGTTAATATGCCTAAGTCAAAACCGTGTTTCTAAAGGTTTTTTTCCAGCTCACGCGGTTTTAAAGTTAAAACAATAAACTTACTGTGGAAGATTTAAAATTGCTTCTGGAACACATGTAAATCTGTTTTGAGATAATTTTAGGCTTGTCAGGGAAGAAGGCAAAAAAGATATAGCAGCTAAAAGAAAACAAAAGTGAGATGAGAGACATTTAATCATTTTAACTAGATTTCCCTTAGACTTGACAATTTGAACAGCTACCAATGACCTGTCACTTAATTTAATTTCTATTCACGTGTTGATAATAAAAAATTCTACTTTTAAAATAAGGTAACTCCCTTACTACTTTTACTAAACATCAAAACAATGCACCATACTTATAAGAATATTTTCATCTGAAAGTTAAACAACTGTGCAAACATAAATTCATCTGTCCAACATCTGTACAAAGTAAAAATTACTAGATTATTCATTCCAAATTATGTGGTACTATCATTATGTGTACATACATTATGGATTAATTTACATTACTCTTACACATGTATAACAAAACACTTTTAATACTAATACACAATATAATGTAAAGATAAAAATTTGTTATAGTACCAACCTAGTGAAGAGTGTTCTATGGGGTAATAATGGATGTTGTTTAATAAAAGCATTCTTTGATCATATGATCTTAAGAGACTGGGGAAACATTAAGTAAAATGAAGTGAACTATCTCAGACTTCTCAATATTCTCGTGTAGTTTATTAACTTCCCAGAAGGAAATACAGTATGAAGTACCTCCAGGCAATAAAATTCTGTGGAACATAGTTTTGGAAACTAAGCAAATCATTCAGCCTGTTTTTCATCCGTAAAATAGTCCAGCTACACCAAATGAACTCTGTGATTCTTTAGAGATCTAAAAATCTATGGCTCTATGAAAGTAGCTTGAGAAATTTTTTCTTAGCATTTTCAAGGTTAAAAATATGGGTTATGCTCTCTCTAGAAAACCTACAAGGATCAAAGTGTTCTAAGACGCTGCTAGAAGCTGTTTTCCTAAGAGGCAGAAAGGAACATGCTATTATTTTTCACCTGTATCTGAAAAGGATTTGTAGCAAAATAAATAATTCTCCACTTAAGAATAAGAGGGTTTAGATGCTATACGGAAAAGACTCATGAATTCAAAGAACCAACACTGCATTTCACATGGGATTATTTTAATGGCTAGGTGTCCCCCTCAGATATCACTTCCCTAAAGCGTCTTTCCAAATGCAAGACTACTTCTAAAACTATTACAGTTGTGTAGTGCAAAGCAAACAGATTTTGGAACTTAGCTGTATTCTAGCTTTCACAGCAACTAGTTTATTAATTCTATGCCCCTGAATACATCACACAAAAATCTCTCTTCCACTTCCTCCGTGGAGCAGAGATCACACCTGTCCTACCTTACAGGATTTTTGTGAGATACAGCTGAGACGACATTAACCAAGCCTCAGGGTCCTTGGGATGCCCCTCTTTCTAGATCTAACTTAAATGTCACAGACACAAAGACACTTCTCTGCCTCCAAAGTCTGGATGAGATCCCCCGAGGTACCCTTGTAGCATCCTCAACTTTAGCTTAGTTACCTATCTTCTGAACCTAACTCCTTATTCTTTAAGGACAGAGACTGGGCTTGCTTTGCTCACGAGGAGGGAATCACTCTATCCCCCATTTTCAGGTTCATGGTAGAAACATGGTCGATATTCAAGAGGCCTAGATGAAAGGAGAGAGGAGGAAAATACCATACAAATTTGCGTAGCTTTCATCATTGCTAGCGTCTGAAAGTTCTGGAAAAATAAAATATTTTAGAATAAGCCAAATTGTATTCTGCTTTTAAGCAGTACGAAAAATCATTTTACAGGGATGCCTGGGTGGCTCAGTCAGTGAAGCATCTGCCTTCAGCTCTGGTCATGATCTCAGAGTCCTGGGATGGAGTCCCACATCGGGCTCGTTGCTCAGCAGTCCGCTTCTCCCTCTGCCTACAGCTCCCCCTGCTTGTGTGCTCTCTCTCTCTCTCTAACAAATAAACGGATAAAATCTTTTTTAAAAATTTTTTAACAGAGTCAATATAGAACAATCACATGGGTGGCAAGGTGCATGGGGCCTCCTTTATTCTCTTAAGGAAGATAAAATATGGGGAATTCCCATTTATTTCCATAAAAGTATTTTGTACCTTAATATCAGAATGTTCAGATAGACTACAAATAAACATAATTCCCTTTTATCTCACATGTTATGAAAGCGTGGAATATTTCCGAACTATTAATAAAAGTGATGATCATATTATATATTACTGTAATATTCTGCCTGTGCAACTGCTCAATCAGTAACATTAACCATACTAATTTGGAAACTGTTAACTGGTTAATTTTATTTCCAAAAGAAATAGTAACAGTAACTATACTTATAATCCAGAAAATTGAGCAAACTTCAGTAGGAAACTCAGTATTCCTGCTTCAACCATCTCATGCAGCCATATGCACTTTAGTTTCACACACAGCGAACTGTGGTATAATGACTATTTGGAGTCCAAGGAACTTCTAGCCTATGAGCAATCTATCATAATTTTTTAATTTGAAAATTTTTTCAGTATTAAAAGTTTTAAATTTTTAGTATTTAAAAAATAAACTATTTTTAGAGTACCTTTAGGTGTACAGAAGAATTGAGCAGAAAGTACAGAAATTTCCCATAAACCCCTTCTCTCCTCACCACCATTCTTCACACACACACACGCACACACACACATTTTTATCCTTATTATTATCATCTGCATAGCTTGGTGTATTCACTATCATTGATGAGCCAATGTTGATATATTAACTACAATTCATCATTTACAATAGAGCTCACTCTGTGCTGTACGTCCTCTGAGTTTTGACAAATGTATAATGACAGGTATCTACATTACAGTGTCACTCGGAATAGTTTCACTATCCTAAAACTCCCACTCACCTCCCCATTCCTCTCTCCTTCAAACTCCTGACAATCACTGGCTGTTTTACTGTCCCCACAATTTTGTCTTTTCCAAAATGTCATATAGTTGGAATCATATCGTATGTAGCCATTTCAGATTGGGTTCTTTTATTTTAAGAAGATTTTATTTATTTAGTTGACAGAGAAACACAGCTAGACAGGGAACATAAGCAGGGGGAGTGGGAGAGGGAGAAGCAGGGCTCCCGCCAAGCAGGGAGCATGATGCGGGGCTCGATCCCAGGACCCCAGGCTCCTGACCTGAGCCAAAGACAGACACTTAATGACTGAGCCACCCAGGCGCCCCCAGATTGGCTTCTTTCACTTAGCAATACACATTTAAACTTCCTTCATGCCTTCATGGCTTGATAACTCATTTGTTTTAATCACTGACCTGTTAACTTCATCTCTGAAATTCCTCCATTAAATTTAAATTGAAATGCCACCTTTATATCCCCACCTAACATGTCCATGTATGACTTATCCCATAATACTCAAAAGGACTGGTTAGGAGGAGACTCATACAGGACACTTACCAAGATAATTCATCCTGGCACTGAAACTCTCCACTTTAGGACATGCCTCAAGGAAGTCTTCTGATAGGGATGTAATGTGGTTTTTACTAAGGTTTAAAATCTTCAGTTCCTTCAGGCTTAAGGGGGAACATATTTCTGGTATTTTATTTCTAGTCATAAGAAACAAAATGAGGATTAAATTTCATAAATTCACACGCCTTAAAGAAAAAAAACAATTTACCTTCAAAGAAGAGCATCAAAGCAGATTCATTTATTTTTAAATTAATTGTGAAAATTAATAGAAGCTATAATATTAATTCCCTCAATCTTTTATCATATTACTGTTTAAAACCCACTACTATGGAAATAATGTCAACATATTTTATCAGTCTTACAAAACTTCAATATAAAACAACCCTTTTGTATTTGATGAACTCCTTTCTTACCCTTCTAAAATGAGCTGTTCCAATTTCTCTACCACATCGCCAAGGTTCTCAGGAAAAGAAGACAGCTGGTTATATGACAAGTTAAACTGTTTCAAGGTTGGGCACTTCACTGCAGGATCCAAAATTACTGAAGGGCTGATGTCGTTTCGAGAGACATCGAGGTTGGCAATACAATTCATTTTCAACAAGTAAGAGGGAAATGATGTAAATTTATTACTGTGCAAGTCCAAATGTGTCAAACACTTCAGGGTCTGGAAAGACAGTATTTTAAAATTCTCTAACCATTTGAAAACCATATGAAAAACTTAAAATTAGCTAATATTTCTGCCTTCCATACCTCTGGTAACTAGAACCATTAAGAGTTTTCCAAAAAATTGAAAACACAATCCACAAGAGAACTTCAGTATAATGATTGGTCCAAACATCCCTGTTATTAAGTGCATTAAAACCAGGAAAATATAAGAGGTAAAGTGTCAAAAGCAATTCACAAAAATAAGGTTAAGAGTTTAATTCAGTTTTTTGGTAAATTATTCCTGCCAAGAGTGAAATGGAAACAGGACAAGCCTCTATAAATACTTGAATTATTTAATGAATAAACAGTACAAAATAATCCTGGGAATACATTTTTTAAATACTAGATTTTAGAAATTGTTATGTATTTTAATATAAATAATATTTAACCATAAAAGTGGTCATTGTATATGTTTCATTTTAGAACCTCCTCTTTGTCATGAAACCTTTTGTTTCAAATTTCTAATCTCCATTTTTAAGCAATTTCTAATTTTACCATGATAATAGGAAACCTATTTATATGTCAGTTTTTTAAACCTTTGGTATGGATTATTGTCAGAGGCTAAAATAACAATCTCTTCTCTATGATCTTCTTTATATATCAATAAATTTATCCTCACAGAAATTCTAAAGTGTTTGATGTGATTATAAATCTTATTAATGGATCTTTGTCCCAGAAGTTGTTTGGAAATACCTGCCTTTGTTTCAGATCCTACCAGATTATTCAGAATGAAAGATTTTTAAATTCTTTATTCCCAAGTATTAATGGAGAAATTTTCTGGTAGAGATAGCTACAAGCACTAATTTAAAAAGTGCCATCTAGTGTTGGCAATTTAAAATTTCCTTAAGAGAAGGTTCTGAGCTTGTCGGGTCTTTGAATACCTGTAATATATCTCACCTTGTCACGTTCTTTTAGAATTCTCTTTGTTTTAGCTAGGCTAAATCCTAGTTTTATTTTATTTACTCTTTTTTTAAGACTTTATTTATTTATTTGACAGAGAGAGAGAGAGATCACAAGTAGGCAGAGAGGCAGGCAGAGGGAGAAGGGGAAGCAGGCTCCCTACCAAGCAGAGAGCCCGATGCGGGGCTCGATCCCAGGACCCTGGGATCATGACCTGAGCCGAAGGCAGAGGCTTAACCCACTGAGCCACCCAGGCGCCCCTTATTTACTCTTTAACAAATATTTATTGATGGTCTACCAAGTGTCAGTCACTAATTCTATCATAAATTAATTCAATAATCATCTATTGAGCCTCCTCTGTACTTAAGACCTTATTTGGCACTGAGGATAGACATGAACGAGCCTGAGACAGCTCCTGTTCTCAAGCAGTTATCAATTTAGTAAAGAGAATATACCTTAGATTAAAATTTATAAGCTTTGGGGAAAAAACATGGAAGCCATGGAAATGTAAATCAGGTTGGTAGCCAAATGGGTCTGGAGGCAAGGAGAGGAGAAAGAAAGGAAAGTTAAGGAAATGACATTTAAACTAAGATGCTTGTGACTTGGAGGATTTAGTCAGGCAAAGGGGAGGAGAGAGAGAGAACACATTTTAGACACTGGGGTTACAAGATGACCACCCTTCTCTTTCTCTTCAAATACACAAACTTTAAAGGGAAGACACCACTTAAATATACTTAAAAACATGCAATATTGCTTTAAAAAGTCTCAAAAGTATTATAAATTTTATAGGTGAGAAAAAAAATGCACCTACGGTAAAACTAGTTTTTTATAAAGTATGATCCTTCATCAGACTTTGCAGCTCAGTCTAAGAATCTAGTTTAATAATTTAAATATTTGTATTAAAATTTTTTAAATTTGTCAAGATATCTTGACTTCTGATCCATCGTACTTTAAAATGATGAACAAAATCAGTATTCGAGGACTACTCTATCAGCAGATCATTTTATACTTTAATTTTCGAAAACAGGATTGTTGACCAAAAAAAAAAAAATCAACTTTTAAATTGCATGCAATTTTAAAACTCAATAAATTCCTCATGGATAGTTTAGTTAAGCCTCTATATTTTGCGGATGAGGGAAGGAAGGCCTCAAACAGCTAGGGGAACACATACTTACTGTTAAACCAAACAGTTGGTGGCTGAGCCAAAGCCAGTGCCACCAAACCAGGTCTAATTCTAGTCTACCTCTTCAAACTGTGTAAGTTGTCTTACTAGAAAGAATTCAATAATTGAAGGCATGACAAACATGCAGCCTGGATACATCCTACAATGTACCACGTATCATCAGGACAGAACCTAGGATTCCATTTTTACCAGATCACCATTCCTCAAAGACGTTCCCGAACACCACACAGACTAAGGTCCCAGTGTGAAAACCACGAGAAAGGGGGAACTACTGCCAAAGGATGCAGCAGTAGATTCTTCTTTTTAACGATTTAACCATGCAAGTTAGATAGAAGTGCAGAAGCTCTTCAAATATCCTGAGAGTTAAAAGAATAAATTAAACTTACTTCACACAGTTGTTGTGGGAAGCTCGTGAGTGTATTCTGGTGAAGCTCCAGCTTTTCAAGATGCTCCAAATGACCACTGATACAGCATTTCTGGCTCAGGGCATCAATATCTCTTAGTTCATTTGCTGAAAGATCTAATGATGTAATATATTCTCTCTCAGAAGCCAGGGAAGAAATGCTATCTGAATGCCTCATATGGGATTGAAGTTTTGATGACCCTTTTGTCAAAAACAAACACACAATGGAAATAATGAGCAAATGATCTAAGTTCACTTGGTAAATATTTACTGATCACCTACCAGGGTCAGACTCTTTTCAAGGCACTGGAGATTCAGCAGTAAACAAAACTACAGAGCTTACATTCCAGTGGCAGAGATGGACAATAAATAATAAATACTTAATCAAGTGGTAAAAGTAGTATAAAAAAAACAACAGACCTGGAGAAGGGGATGAAGAGTGGCATTGGTGATGGTATTATTAACATTTCAGAAAAGTAGTAGAAAGGATAAGAGTCAATCTTTCATAACATCATAGAAGGTAAAATTTTAAATCTGTAATTGTATTTCATTTTTCTATAGCGTGTGATATCATCAGGTACATATAATTTGAAGGTTATGTAAGATGAAATGAACACCCAGAACATTTGAGTGAGGAAATTGTTATTAACAAAGTATCTCAAAATATCAAAATATATATTTATTTATGCTCAAATATCAAAAAATATCTATTTATGTATGCTTACTTTCAAATACTTACTGAGTGAGTCATCTGAAGATAATATTTTTCTTTTTCGCCTCAGTAAATCTTCATGATCTAAAATAGGTCCCTATTAAAAAAACAGACGAGTATAATAAAATCACTATCATTTTTTGGAGCGAAGAGAACATTTCCTATTCCTTAAGAATCACTGTAAGATTTCTAGTTAAAATACTCAGGGGACCAAGCCACACCGTAAGACAGAGACCTACCCTGGGCTCCATACATATGGAGCTCTGAAAAGAAAAAAGGAAGAAAAAGATAAAATCATTTTGAAGTACACTTAGTACACTTATGGCCCAAACATGCTCAAAAAATGAATATTTAGAATTGTTTATATATATATATATATACATATATATATATGTATATATATATATATTCTATAAATAAAGTTTTCATATACTAGGGAATTTCTGCATCAGTAGCTCCTAGCTTTGGCATGTAATTTCAGTTATCAAGAGACTATCAGTAACAAAATACACAACATAATGAAAATTTAACTTACCAGTGAATTGGAATGCCTTTGCAAATTTGGTGAGCAACGCTGCAAGGCACGATCTCGGTAAAATTCTCCTACACTAATTGAATTGGATTTTCTTTTTACAAGAAATGAGCCTTCACTTCCTATATGTAAATGATAAAATAAAGGCAACTAAGAAATGCTGACTCAATCATAAGATGCTAATATCATAGTACAATAATCATAAAAGGTTAAACACATATTCATTGATGGAAATTGCTCAATTGCACTGTAACATATTTAAAACAGAAATAATAAACTATGTTGGCTTTTCATTTTCAAAATTCAGCTCCATTTTTCTTCATTTATAAATATTTATTAAATGGCTGTCCTTGACTAGATACTGAACAAGTGCTGAATAAAGATAAGCAGGAAAAACAATCCATGCCTCATATGAGCTCATAGTACAGTAGGAAAAAGCCAAGTAAAAAAATAGTTACATGTTATAATAAATACATGTGCGTACAGGGGCAAAAAAAGTTTGTACACAAATCTGGGGCACTGGGTGGCTCAGTTGGTTAAGCATCTGCCTTCAGCTGAGGTCATGATCCCGGGGGCCTGGGATCGAGCCCCATGTCAGGCTTCCTGCTCAGCAGGGAGTCTGCTTCTCCCTCTCTCTCTGTCCCTTGCCACCATTTGTGCTCTCTCTCTCGAATAAATAAATAAATCTTTAAATAAAGAAAGTTTATACACAAATCTGATCAATGTCATTCTTTTGTTTCTTTGATTGGCTCTTAGAAAATTTTTGCTTAAATTTGTTTAAATATTGGAATCACACTAAAATATTTCACATTCAGCAATCTTGGGAACATCTCTATTTAAATTTCACATTATGCGGTTTCATTTATGGAATGACATTAAAATGAAACAATGAGTTTAGTTGGCATTATCCTCTTGAGAGAGAAGAGAAAAGAACTACATTTAAAATTATGGATTTAAGAAAATAAGGATCAATAAATAAATTATATTATTAAGGATAAAAAATTTGGAGACATTACTGAAAAATTATGAGATTATAAATTCTAACACTACCTTACAAACATAAAGAATTAATTTTAAGTGTCAAAACAAATTAAAAATCTACATACTTAAAAGTCAACTTTATAATATTCTATATAAACCTTAAAATTGATACAAATACTTCCTACTTCATTCACTATTAAAATTTAATTTATCCTATAACTTTAATTATTTTATGCTTAAGCATCTTAATAAATTAACAAATCCATGACTACAATTTCAACAGTTCTTTGTCAAACACAACAGATAGAGAGAAAAATTAGTAAAGACCTAAAAAATATGACCAATTTGACCTACTTGACCCAACAATTGCTGAATACCTATTTTTTTAAGTTAAACAAAGAACATTCACCACCATGGACCATACAGCAATCCACAAAGCAAGTTTTAAAGCAAGTTTAAATTAAAAGACTAGAAATCATTAGAATAGGTTCTCTGAGCTCAACAAAATTAAATTTGAAATCAACCAGAAAAAGTGATTTGGAAAAATTTCCCAATTGAAAACAAAACACTCTGCAAAATAACGCATGAGTCAAAAAGAAAAATCACGAAGGAAATTAGAAAATTTTCAAAACTGAATGTAAACAGAACATATAAAACTCGTGGGACGAAGCTAAAGGGTACCCAAAAGGATCTGTATTAATCTTAAATGTTTATACTATAAAATAAAAATGGTCTAAAAATCAGTATTCTAAGCTTTTAAGAATCTATAAAAAGAAGAGCCATAAAATCAAAATAAGTAAAATAAATAAAGATTAAAGCAAAAATCAGTGAAAAGAAAATGGACAAACAACAGAGAAAATTCAATGAAACAAAAATCTGATTCTTTGAAGAGATTAATAAACTTGAGCTAAAAAAGAAACAAAAGGAAAGACACAGATTACCAATGTCAAGAATTTAGGCATTTTTAGGTCTAGCAGAAATTGTGCTCTGTTGATGGGTGGTTGTGTGATTGTAAAACTGTCCTGCAACAGTCTTTTAACCTGCGAGCCCCTGTGTCACTCCAATATGTACCTCTGAAATTGTGCAAAGTGTCAGACTATAGTATCTGTGGGCTGTACTCTCCAGGCAAATCTTAAATTTTGTATTTTTTGGAAAATTTTATTTAATTTCTTGGAGATCATTGTGAAAGGATCAATTCTTTAATATCTATTTAAAATGTGTTCATTTCCTGTTAGTGGAACCATTAACTTGTCACCAAGCAGGACTCTATTTATTTATTTATTTAAAGATTTTTATTTATTTATTTATTTATTTATTTGACAGAGAGGGATTACAAGTAGGCAGAGAGGCAGGCAGAAAGAGAAGAGAGAGGAGGAAGCAGGCTCCCTGCCAAGCAGAGAGCCTGATGTGGGCCTCGATCCCAGGACCCTGGGATCATGACCTGAGCTGAAGGCAGAGGCTTTAACCCACTGAGCCACCCAGGCGCCCAGGACTCTATTTAAAACAAAATATAAAACTACTTGTGGCCTTACGTTATACACATATAGAAGATAAAACACATATAGAACATAAAATTTCTAATGCTGGTTTTTATTCAACACATTAACCAGTTGTAAAACACAGACCTTCACAGACCTCACAATGTTTCCTTCATTCTTCACAGCAAGGCTTTCTTTCACATTCCCTTCCCTACAAGCTTCCAAACCAAAGTAAACCCCAGGCTGCACTGGGCCCTGCGACTGCAAACAGCAGGCAAAGAATTTCAGGACTCATATACAGATAGACAATAAAGTCATGTAATTCGAAACACAAGTTTGAGTATGAATGAGCTCTCAACTTGTTTGTAAAGCCAATCTAATTAAAAAATGTATAAATGTTCTTGAAAAAAAGAATTAAAGATCAGGTATCTCTGCAGATCTTACAAAGTTCGACTGGATAGTAAGAGAATTATTATGAATAACATTAAACAAATTTGGCAACTTATGTGAAATGGACAAATTCCTTGAAAGTTGCAAACTACAAAAACTGATGCAAGAAGTAATGGAAACTCAAAATAACACTGGAGCTCTTAGAGTTACTAAGTTTATGACTAAAAATAGTCCCCCAAATAAATTTCCAAATCTACATGGCTTTACTGGTGAAGACTATCAAACATTTCAGAAGAAAATAATACCTCTCTTACAGAAACGTTTTCAGAAAGTAGTAGAGTTGGGAACACCTCCCAACTCATTTAAAGAGGCTAGTGTTATTCTCCTAATTATAAGGAAGCATAAAACTACAGATGATATCCCTTGTAGATGCAAAATGTTTTTAAAAATTTTAGAAAATCAAATCCAATAATATATAAAAGGGATAATACACCATAACCAAGAGAGATTTACCTCACAAAAGCAAGTTTGGTTTAACATTAGAAAGTCAACAAATGTAATTAACCATATTAACAAAATTAAAAAGGGGTGAAATATGTCCATTTCAACAGATGCAGAAAAGCATTTTCCAACACCTATTAGTAATAAAAAGGCTCAGCAAAAAATTATTAGAAAAGAACTTCCTCAACCCGTTGAAGGGTATCTATGAAAAAAAAAAGACAGGTAATATATTTAATGATGAGAGATTGAATGCTCTCCCTCTAAGTTTGGAAAACAGAAAAAGTCTCACCACTTCTATTCAACATAGTACTAGAAGTCCTAGTCAGTGCGATAAGATAAGAAAAAAAAGGAAAAAAGGACATACAGATTAGAAAGGATGACATAAATAAATCTTTTGGGGGGGGAGTCAGAGAGAACTCTTACCATTTGTTCTCTCAAATACCTTTATCTGTTTCCCAAAGTTTTCAACCATACTACATTATTAATAAAGCAACTCACCCCACTTTTACCAAACTGCATTGTATTAAATATACCAGTTCTATTACTGTCATTATATATATTGTCATGCCAACTTTTTAAGTTATTTCAAGGGCATTTTTAAAATATAAATATTATTTTAATCCTTCTAAAGGTAAAAATACTTCCTATTTGGGAAGCACTCTCCCAGACACTTTACATACATTTTCTCTAATTCTTATAAATAATCTTGGAAGGTTGGCAACACTATCTTTAATAAGGGTGAGGGGCTTACCCAAGCCACAAAAGGATCTTGTCAATGATGGAACATGGAATAAAATTCTAGTCTGAGTCAGAGTGTTTTCACTATGTTAGTCACCATTCACTGATTATGGTCAGTGTTATAACACTTAGGAAATGCAAAGATACATTTTCTTGACAGTCATCACCTTAAATGGAATTAGTGAGCATTAACTACTTCTGATAATGAGCACATTTTCCTCCAGTTTTCCATATAAATTAAATCAGGTTTTTGTCTCAGTTTCTATTGTTCAGTGCCAGTGTGCAAATGATTGACAACATAAAGGGAATATTTCTTTATAATAAATACCTTCACTATCCAGGTCATCACTCTGACCAAACACACTGTCCACATAGGAGTCTGGAATGAAGGTCCATTCATCAAATTTATCAAGTACTTCTTCAGGAAAGTTCCCATTGCTGCCTGAGGCTGCCCCTTCTTCCATAGTACTTTTCATCTGATATCTGAGCACCATTCTTGCTAGGGTGGATCCTATATCTACAATAAAAAGACACACCAGCCACTTAGAATCAAGAAACATAAACATAGATCACACCAAAGTTCTTTATGTATCCTCGTACTTCTAAAGAATTTTTTACACTTGTTTCTTTTTTAAAAAATATTTATTTATTTGAGAAAGAGAGTGACCACGGGGAGGGATGTGCAGAGGGAGGGAATCTCAAGCAGACTTCCCACTGACCGTGGAGACTGACACTGGGCTTGATCTCACAACCCTGAGATCACGACCTGAGCTGAAATCAAGAGTTGGATGCTTAACGGACTGAGCCACCCAAGCACCGTATACTTATTTCTCACTTTATAACCATGATATTGCATAAGAAGCAGGTAGTGAATTTAAATTTTTTAGAAATCATAAAAATTTACTCAAAGCTTTGGTGTAGGTGACAAAATTGAATATTTATGAAACTAACAGGAAAGAGCCTGGGCTTTGAAACCAGATAGACCTGTGTTCAAGTAACAGTAATACACTGCAAGCTGTGTAGACCCTGAGTGTCAGTATCTTTGATGACAACAAAAAGTTATGAAAAAGATTAAAGGAAATGATGCAGGGGTGCCTGGGTGGCTCAGTCAGCTAAGCACGTCTGCCTTTGGCTTCGGTCATGATCCCAGGGTCCCCACATGAGGCTCCCTGCCCAGCGAGGAGCCTGCTTCTCCCTCTCCTCCCTGCTCTTGCTCTCTATCTCTGTCTCTCTCTCAAATAAATAAATAAAATCTTTAAAAACTAAAATAAAAAATAGAGGAAATGATGCATATAAAATGTTTAGCACAATGCTTAGAACATAGAAAAAGCTCAATAAATTATATTCTTGTTTATAAACTATTTGCTAAGTGATTCATTCTACTGGGAAATTTCATGGAATTTAAAAGTTAATATCCTTCTATTTTATTATATTTTATACTATGTTCTATTATGAAGAAATAAGTTTGCAAAGTCCTCATCATGCTACACATAGCTTGGCAATTTCTTCAAACACATGTGTATGTGACTTAGTCAAGTAGGATCTGAAAAATGTTTTGAAGCTATGAATCCAAAATGTTCTTTACTCAGATGAGCTGCCAATATAATTATGGCCATGTTCTCCAATGAATCAAATGACATTATTGTATTTTTTTAATTAGGTGAGACTTACCAAAGGTGAAAAAAAACTATGCAGAACAAAGGGAATACAGTGGACAGTAAATCTCCCTTCATCCCTCTGTAGGGGGCCTACAATCTCTTCCATCAGAAAGAACTCAGAAATTCGAGTAAGCAGGTTGTTGGCAAGAGACTGCTTGAAGTGATGGAACATGGGATCTAATCATATTTCATTAGTTTCCGAGGTCCACTGAGTCAACCAGTGAACAAACTTCTGGAGGTCTTCTTCTGACATGAGTCTTTTCATTTTCAAACATTTATGACTACCATATCTCAACCGTGTTTTCACAAACATCAGTATACTAAAAATGCTGTCCTTTGCTTTTTTAATTTTTTTTTACTTAATAATGCACTCTACATCTGAACATTTGGATTTGCTAGATGTTTTTCCCCCAATGATTGCAAAGCATTCTATTGCATGAATGTACCATGATTGATTCAAATAGTTCCTTTTGAAGAATACTTGGGATATTTTCCCATAATTTCTTGCTATTATAAACAATATTTTAATGTGAATCCTTGTACATGACTTTTTGTGTACATTAAGAATGCCTTTATCATGGATTTCTATCAGTATATAGCTGGGCAAAAAAGTATGGATGTGCATTTAAAATATTAGTGGATATGACCAGATTGCCCTCAAAAGAGGATAATTTAAATTCATAGGAATAATGTGTGAAATGCTTATTTCCACATATGCTTATCAACATAATTTATTACCAGTTTTATTTTTGCCAATATTATAAATATTTAATGAGCACCTAATATGTGCAAAGTACTAAAAGCATAGATGCTAAAGTTACAACAATGGAAAAAATTTACATTGACTTTGTGATGCATGTAATCTATCAAAAGGAAGATAATAAGAAGAAAAAATACAATTATATAATGTGATAAGTGCTGGTACAGGTAAGAAACAGGAGCTACAGAGCATGTAGGAGGATCTTCCACCCAGACTTCACATGGGCAGGGATATTTTCTTATAAAAGGTGAGATGGTGCTGAGGCAAAAAGAATGAAGAGACAGGCAAATGAGAGAGAAGGTAAGGGAATTAGGCCACTAGACTAACACTGGGAAAAGCTTGGATATAAGAGTATATGATGCATTTAAGAAACCTAGAGAAATTCAGCCTGACTGAATCTTTCAGGGCCCACCAGAATGCTGGAGACCTAGAATTTACAGAGGCACCAAGAGGCACAGATGAATACTTTCCTCCAGCAGCATTCAGCTACCCTAGTGAAGGGAAGGAAGGAAGCAGACTGTTGGAGTGAAGAGGAATAAGGTTTTCCCAGGCAAGCACATCAGAAAAATGACAGTAAAGCAAACATGCTACTAACTAGAGAGTCCTTAAGGTGAAGAGTTGTGGAATATGATCACTATGGGGAAGAAAGTGGGCACGGGAATAAGTTATCAGAGGCAAAGCAGAGAGCTCCAATTTTAGAAACACAGTTGGTATGACTGACAGCTGAAATGACAGAATATTAAGGAAGGATGATGTGAACTTGTCATCAATATACTTAATATATATTAACTTGAAAACATAAGAAAATAGATCCTTAAATATTAAAAAACTGAAAACTAAATATGTTAACGTGAAAATGCAAAGTACATATGTGTGTTTCCGCATATACATTTTAATGCATATGTATATGTAAGTGTATAAAAAATTTAGTAAGAAAATCCACATTGATTAACTGCAAAGGGTAAAATAGTTACTGTTATTTTCTTCCTTAGAGTTTGTGTTTTCCTGTTCTTAAAATGAGCATGGGTTACTTTTAAGTAAAAAAATAAAATATATTTGGGGCGCCTGGCTGTCTCAGTCAGGTAAGCATCTGCCGTCAGCTCAGGTCATGATTCCAGGGTCCTGGGATCGAGCCCCGACATCAGGCTCCCTGTTCAGTGGGGAGCCTGCTTCTCCCTCTCCATCTGTCTCTCCCCCAGCTCATGCTCTTTTTCTCTCAAATGAATAAATAAAATCTTTTAAAAAATAAAATAAAATTACATATTTTTTAAAAAAGCAACTGCTCAGAAAAATCCCACTGTTTGGCTCTATCTTTATAAAATACGTATTTGCTAGTCATAAAGAATTAAATATAATATCACTTTCAAGCATTTCATGACCAAAAAGAACAATATCCAAACCTTCACAATATTTTTGGCTTAAGTTGTACCAAACTGAAATAAACCTAATGAAAAGATTGGTGACTTAAAAAAAAAAATACTAATAAAAAAAAGACTTGGACCAAATCTCCCTGTTAATACTTACTTGTTTCTTTTCTTAAATTAGATGTCTTATCTGGAAATAAAGGACCAAGCCAGGAAGGTTCAATCTTTCCTATACAGAATCCTCCAAGGCAAATGCTGTTATTGGCCAGATTCAGCGCAAGTCTTCTTAAGAGTAAGCTGACGATCTGGCTGTCACCTTTCCCAATGCTTATCGTCAGTGCTTTCCGGACATCTTGTTCACGGGAACCACCATTCAGTAACAGTTCCACCAATTTGGGACTACTGGCTTTCTCACAGACCTAGTAAACAAAAAAGGAAGGTAAACATATTAAAGGCCCAAATTTCTTCCTTTTGGTAGACTGGTAAAATGGAATTTGATGTGATTTTTCTCTACACCCTTAAATTTAGATAGAAAAAAAATAAGGTAAAACTCATCCTTGAAATAGATTAGGAAAATAAAAGAAGGTAGCATCAGAGTAGCATCAGTCAAATAATCTGCCACGTGAGAGTCCGTTACCATGAGAGAGGCAACATGTTATAGAGAGAAAGTTCCTAACACTTGAAGTCAGAAGACCCAAGATTCTACCAATTATACATATTGCTTATACCTTCGGGGCTTCTGTTTTCTCCTTGAAGGACATCTGGGAAACTAGTACCATGCACAGTAAAGGCTACTGTTCTGTCTTCATTCGTGATATAGAATAACTAAATGAGAATATGAACATTACAAAACTTGTTGATGCTATATACAAAGGACAGTCATCTCTGATTTCTGGTTTCCAGGACAAGAATCTGAATTTCCACAAAGAAAATTCTTGTCTCTCAGTTTTCTACCTTCCCCTGAATACAGTTTTCAGAGCACATGCTCCAGGTAGGTTAGCATGCTAGGTGCTACAAAAACTACAGTGACTGCAGTAAGCAGAGGGAAGACTTAGTAACCTGTAACATACTGGCTTATGCAGGAACAGCTTCTGAAGGGGAAGGAACATGATGCTCTATCAACTAGAAGATCAAAGCAATAGATAACAGAAATATTATATGTCAGGTACTGTGCTCAAGTCTGTATACACTTGATTTCTAATTCTTCTTAAAAATCCTATGCCATAAAAACTATTATCCCCATTTTATAGATGAATATTTAGAAAAGATAAAGGATTTGTCCAAACCCTTAGAGGCAGTCAACAAGAGACATGGGTTTAAAGTCAAATCTGCTCGCTCCAAATCCTGTGCTCCTTTCATGACCCAAAATTAAGGATTAAAAAAAGAAAAGAAGAGAAAAGAGAAAAGAAAGGAAAAGAAAAGAAAAAAGAAAAGACGCTAAGATCCAAGGTACCAGATCAGGGGAAGAACATTGGGGAAAATTCCTGAATTCTCCAGAATTTAAGTATGTCAGAGGAGTTGAGGGGAGCATTCTGTGTTTCAAAGACCAAATTAATGCCCACCAGTCTCCACGTTACCCACCTTCTCAACCTTTCTCCTCAGAGCCACCACAGTACTCTTTTACTTTAGATATGATCAAGTCAGTCCTTTTTAAAAATCTTCTAAACCCCTCTGCTCCAAGACATTCCCCAAACATAACATACAATTTTTTACACCTCATTATTTTCATTTATACTATTTCTAGTGCCCTAAATGTCTAATTCCACTCTTCATCCAGCAAAAAGATGTTCATTCTTGAAGGTACAGCTTTATAATCTCTTGCCCAGTAAGTCCTTGCTACCAAGCTCCCAAGCTCTCTTCCTCTTCCAGGCTCCCATCACTTTTATTTAACATAGCACTTAGCACACTAAACAAAACATGCTTATCTGTTTTAAAACTAGAATGAAAAGCTTGGATGCTATTATAATTCAATTTGTACCTCTGTAGCCTAGTATAATACCCAGTATAATACCTAGTATAATACCTGGGTGGCTCAGTCAGCGAGGCATCTGCCTTCCACTCAGGTCATGGTCCCAGGGTCCTGGGATGGAGTCCCACATCTGGGTCCCCAGTCAGGGGGAAGCCTGCTCCTCCCTCTGCCTGCTGCTCCCCCTGCTTGTGCTCTCTCTCTGACAAATAAATAAAGTCTTTTAAAAAGATGCCTAGGAAATCTGTTTAATTTAACTAGCAAATTACTAAAATCCTCTTTAAAAGTTCACAGGAAATTTAAAAGGAAGGGTTAGAAGAAAAAAGAGGGAGAGAGGGAGGAGGCAGGGATGGAGGGGCCAGAAAACTCAATCACAAATGCCTTCTCTGTAGCCCAGCAAATTTCTACATCTTCCTGCCTACCTTATACTAAGATGATTTATGTTTTGTCCTGTCTCCTCTCCCAATACACATCTCCAAAGAAACCATCCTGAAACAGGAAACCCCTTGTGTATTCTTGACTACTTATCTAGCACTGTGCTCTCTACCTAGAAGTTGCTCAAGCATTTTTATAGAGTATTTTTTATAGAGTATATTTTTATAGAGTATTTTTCTTGAGGGCCCAAAAGATCCAAGCTGACTTTAGGTATACAGTGCCATGAAGAGAGAGATATATAAGAAAGTGTATCAGACAAAAAAAATTATGAAAGTAATTTCAACTCCATAAGAAGAAAAAAATACTGCTCAGAACTACAGTTTTACATTTAAATAATAATGGAGATAATTCAGAATATAACCAAAGATTATCAAAAGTATAATTTATGAACCTTTGCAATCTTCTCTCTCATCTTCAAATTTAAAATAATGCAGCTGACAAGCAAAGCCAAATATTTCACACTAGCCTTTGAGAATGAACGAACAACTCTCTCTCCTCCCCTTATTACCACCACCGCTATCATGAATCTATGGTGTAGACAAGAGATGAAAACATCTATGGTGTAGACAAGAGATGAAAACAGGCACATGGGAGGCAGATTTTCCATTATCTACCAGGAAAGTGTCCTTAGGCAAGTCACTTAACCTTTCTGTGCCTCAGTTTCTTACCTGTAAAATGGGAATAACACTAGAACCCATTCCTAAGGTTGTTGTAAGCATTAGTTTGTATAAAGGACTCAGAGCAGTGCCCAGGGGGTAATGAACACCACAACAGTGTTTGTTATTACTTTTATTCAGACTTCATCATGGTCGTTTTCCCCACCATGATTTGATGATTTTCATCTTTGGATCTCTATTCATGCATTTTCATGCCCAGTACCAGTTTTCCATAGTCTTCTATAGGAATCATGTATATTGCATCATTAAATTCCCCTCAGAAAGCTTAACAGATTAACTCCATCTTTGCTCTGAATAGGCCTTAATTATACAGCCTTGGTACACAAATAGTGTTGACTACCTTATTTTACACAGTATAAAATAATATATGTTCAATTTATCTGCAAAATTTAATCAATATTTATTATTTTTAGATGCAAATAATCTCTGGAAACTTAGATAAATTCTTTGAATTGAATATACCCATAGATGTAAAGATCTGATTTTGTTTAAAAAGATATAACTAAGTGCATCAAGTCCAAAGAATGTGTGAAGAAGAATAAAATAAAAAGCTTGTATAGAAAGATTTGAATAAACTGAGAGAAGAGTCAGAAGCATTTCTAGTGGGAATGTAAAATTATTGCACTCAAGTGCTTTTAGGTGTTATTTCCCTAAAAAAAATGTGAAGGGGAAGTTTCTTTTTAGTTCTTTGCCAGATCCTGTAACATTAAGCAATGACCTGCAGATCACACGAAAGAAACACAATAATAAAAGTGTATTACTTTATTGAAGGAAATAATTTAATTACCTTTAATAATAGAGAAGCAACTAGTTTTAAGCTAGATTTCTCAAATGAAATTTGACTAAATTTAAGTAATATGATTATTTGGTCTTAATGTACAAATTAATTATGCGTGAAAATAACTTACGTGTTCAGTTTCTTCTTATGCAGAGCGCTAATTAGTACTAACTTATAGTTGATGACTTGAATCCATAGGCAAGTGGAAAATTAAATAAAGTAAGGCTTTAAAGTAAATTATTGGAAACTATAGTATTCTGCTGGATATACTCAAGGACCCTACTGCCTCTGAAATTCTGTGAATCTAAACTCCTACCACAAATCACAAGCAATTGTGCAATTAACTGGCAAATTCTGTAGTAAAGAATGATAGGATGTAAGTAAGAGCTGTACAGTAGTAGAGTCAAAAAACAGGATATACAAAAGTCAGGCCTTGAATATTTACCTGACAAATTAAAGACGTTGCCTCCTTTGTTCCATTGGCGTCCGCTCCCAACAGAAGCAAGCATTCAACCATGATACTGTTATTCTGATCACATGCTCTCTCTAGCAGCACACTTTTTAACTCATCATCCATAGCTAATCTTGCAAAGCACTTGCAACAAAGGTTTAGAAACTAAAAAGAATAGAAATGAGGATTAGAGTTAGCTAAATACATACCAGTTAGCATATAGGTGAAAAACATTGTACCTGTTGATCCTTTTGTTCCATGATACTAGAAGACATCTGATGGAATATCACAGAATCAAAGGAATGATGCACAAGCAGGTTGGAAAAAGACACTGACAATTCCAGTATTGCCAAGATTGTCTGAAATCCCTGAAAGTGTGACCAAAATAATAGGCAATAATAAATAATAAGCAATTCTAGGCCAAAAGAATAAATAAATAATATAAAACAAAGAGTTTGTATATGATACTTAACTAAGTAGATGGGTTTGTACTTAAAAGTTATTGGGTTTGTACTTAGAAGCTACAAAACTTGAAACAATCCTATAAACACACCTTGCTCTCTCATAAGAAATATAGCAGGCACATAGAGAATAAAATGCAATGTAACAAACCATTGTCTAGCAAAGCAGAAAAAATACCTAATGCATTAAAAGTTGGCTTTTAAAGATTCCTGTCTGAAGCCATACTTACAGGATGAAAGCCAGATATTAATTAATATTAGAATAGCTGAATCAGCAGGGCTACACACCCAATCGGCCAGTAAAGTGTATTTTTTATTACAAGATTGCAGATTAGTTTCTCTAGAGAGACCAGTGTTTTCCCTTTCTTCTGTGCTGTGTGTGTGTGTGTGTGTGTGTGTGTGTGTGTGTGTGTGCTTCCTTCTGAAATTTCAACCCCAAGGAGACAAATGTGAGCTCCTAGATTTCATTCACGTTGAGTATATCTGAGAAAAGCTCTAAAGGCACTCTGAAGTTTACATCCTTATAGCAAATTATTTATTAAGAACTAATCAGTCACACCATTACTTTTTAGAACCACGTCAAGCAAATTTCTAAGAGCTGGCTGGGGTTTCCACTCATGAGATATTCTAAGGAAATAATGAACTTCTGAGTTTACTATTATTTAACTTGGGTGAACTCAAAAAGATAAATTGAAATTTTTAAATTTTTATTATTTCTCAATATAATATATTAATGACATTGTCTAAACAGTACTGTTATTTTGAGCTTTTAAGATGCTGAATTTCTACAAATATTTTCTAACATTTGGTGAGGTCTTAATTTATGCATGTCTGAGAACATGTGGTCCACCTACCACTAGAGGTCCCTGCAAATTCAAACGAATGCACCAGCAAAGCAAGTAATGCACATAATTCAAAATTAAAACCTTGTAAACACTGAATTGGCCAAATCAAATATGTTGGCAGGCCAAATTCAGCCCACTGCTCAGCAGTTCACAACCTCTACTACAGATATCCTAAAATTTACACCTGTATGAATTAATATTGAGTAAACTGAGAGCTCTGTATCTGTACAAATTTATTGCCTTTCTTTAGGATTACTTTTAATCAATTCTGGCTTGGCTTTAATCATCCTAGGCTGAGGTACATTACAAAAAAGCAGATTTATAAAACATATTGTTGTTTTTAATATAAGTATGTGTGTGTTCAGAACTTTATAATTAAGTTTTTTACATACATTATCCCATTTACTAATAATGTCTGTACAGAGGATAGGGCCTAGACATTTTTATTCCTGGTCAATTCTGCCATTTATGAAAATATTTGTTGAGTGTGATTTATGAAAGCTGCAAACTCCATTACAAGAAAAAAAAAAACCACCAAAGCAGAAACTCTTAAAGAGACTTCTTGTGTTACTATCATTAGGAAAAAAAAATGTCAAAAAAATGGATATGGAAGGAACCTACCCCAACATAATAAAAGACATATATAACAAACCCAAGATAACATCATACTCAGTGGTGTAAAGCTGAAAGCTTTCCCTCTAAGATCAGGAACAGGAAAGGATGCCCACTTCCACCACTTTTAGAAGTCCTAGTCACAGCAATTAGGCAAGAAAAAGAAATAAAAGGCATCCAAGTTGAAAATGAAGAAGTTAAACTGTCACTATTTGCAGATGATTGATATTATAAGTAGAAAACCCTAAAGACACCACCAAAAAACTGCTTGAACTATTAAATGAATTCAGTAAAGTTGCAGGATACAGAGTTAATGTACAGAAATTGGTTTTATGGCTGTACACTAATCATGAGCTATCAGGAAGAGTAATTAAGAAACCGATCCCATTTATGATTTTATCAAAAACAATAAAATATCTAAAGATAAATTTAACCAAAGAGGTGAAAGACCTATACACCAAAAACTATAAAACATTGGTTAAAGAAATTGAAGACAACACAAACAAATGGAAAGATACATGATGTCCATGGATTGAAACAATCAATACTATCAAAATATTCATACTACCCTATGCAAACTACAGCTTTAATGCAATCCCCATCAAAATACCAATAGCATTTTTCACAGAACTAGAACAAATAACTCTAAAACTTCTATAGAACCACAGAAGACCCTCAATAGCCAAAGCACTCTTGAGAGAGAAAAACTAAGTTGGAGGTATCATGCTCCCTGATTTTAAACTATACTACAAAGTTACAATAATCAAAACAGTATGGTACTGGCAAGAAAACAGATACATAAGTCAAAGATATGGAATAGAGAACCCAGAAATAAACCCATACATATATGACCAATTAACCCAAGAATATATAATGGGGAAAAGACAGTCTCTTCAATGAACAGCATTGGGAAAACTGGACCAGCTATGTGCAAAACAATAAAACTGGAATATTATCTTACACCACATATAAAAATTAAGTCAAAATAGATTAAAGACTTGAATGCAAGAGCTGAAACCACAAAACTCCTTAAAAAAAAAACACAGGCAGTAAAGTCGTTGACATTGGTCTCAGCAATATTTCTTTTGGACTATACCCCTCAAGGAAAGGCAACAAAAGCTAAAATAAACAAATGAGACTACATCAAACTAAAAAACTTTTGCACAGCTAAGGAAGCCATCAGCATAATGAAAATGTAATCTCATGAAATGAATGGGAGAAGGATCTGTAAACCATACATTCAATAAGGGGTTCATGTCCAAAATATATAAAGAATTCATACAACATAATGCCAAAAAAAAAAAACCCAACCCAACTAAAAAATGAGCAGAGGATTTGAATAGACATTTTCCCAAAGAAGACATACAGATGGTCAACAGACACATGAAAAGGGGCTCAACATCACTAATCAATCAGGGAAATGGCAAATAAAAACCACAAAAACCACCTCATGCCTGTCAGACTGGCTATTATGAAAAAGACAAAAAAATAACAAGTGTTGTCAAGGACAGACGTGGAGAAAAGGGACTCCTCGTACACTGTTGATGGGAATGGAAATTAGAGCAGCCACTTTGGAAAACAGTATGGAGGTTCCTCAAAAAATTAAAGATACACATACCATATGATCCAGCAATTCCACTTCTGGGTGTTTACCCAAAGAAAATGAAAACACCAATTCAAAGAGATATATGCACCCATATGTTCATTGCTGCATTATTTTCAATAGCCAAGATATTGAAACCACATAAGTGTCCATTAATAAAGGAATGGATAAAGACGATGTGATACACACACACACACACACACACACACACACACACACACACACACAACTGTATATTACTCAACCATTAAAGGAATGAAATCTTGCCATTTGCAACAACATAGATATCCTCTAGGTTGGATATTATGGTAAGGATACTATGCTAGAGGATAATATGCTAAGTGGAACAAGTCAAACAGAGAAAGAAAAATACCATATGATTTCATTTATATTTAGAATCTAAAAAAACAAAACAAATGAACAAAAAAATGCAAAACAGAAACAAACTCAAAGATACAAGAAACAAACTGTTGCTTCTCAGAGTGGGGAGGGGTGAGGGGCAGGCAAAAATAGGTGAAGAGGATTAAAAGGTACAAACTTCCAGTTATAAAATAAATAAGTCATAGAGATATTATATAGAGCATAGGCAATATAGTCAATAATTCTGTAATAACTGTATGATAACAGATGGCAACTAGATTTAGTATGGAGATCAATTTGTAACGTATAAAAATATCGAATCACTATGATGTATATCTGAAATTAATAGCATCTTATATGTTAATTATACTTCAATAAAAATAAATATATGATAGGAAAAAAAAGATCTGAGCCAATTTATTTCTTAATCTCCTCTAAACCAATATTTTTCAGTCCTTACAAGGAACAGTTATTATATATTACATGTGAAATTTTGCTTGATGAAAAATGCTTAAAACATTTCATCCCAAGGAAGAAAATCAAGGAGAAAAATTATTAGAGGTAAGTAGCCTACAATAAAACACTGAGAATGACAAACTTTGGAATAATTATAACTTCTATTATCTAAAATTTAAGCAAATAAAGCTCAGCTGGCTGGAATTTCTTTACCACATTCTCTGCCCTTTCATGAAAAAGACAAATGGCAAATAAACATGCTGATTTTAGAGATTTAATAACGAAACACAGGATCTTTAGTGATTCAATTAAATTCTCTTCACCTTCTATAATTAAAATACTACAAAATGATAAATGGTTTTCAATTAACTAGAATATATCCATTAATGCAAAATGGGAATTGTACCAACTGCTATGAAAGAGAAATCTTCATAAGATCTCAAACTCCCTTCAAGGCAATGCACATACTTTAATCTGTACTTCGGCCATATCCTTAAATCGTTGTAAACTGGAAACCAGAATTTTTGCCAGCAGATGCCCAGTTCCTATGCATAAGTTCTTCTTTGTAATCAAGCATCCTATAAGACTTAAACCCAGACATTGAATTTCTGAAAAAGAAAATAAAGGAAAAAATAATAAAATTAATTGTCTTAAATCTCAAAACTGAAGAAAAAAATTAAAGACATCCAACCAGCAGCCAGAGGCCTATAAAAATCTGTCCTAAATCCTGAGTTCAAATTGTACCAACCTTGGTCATCCGGATACATCTGCAGTGTGTGAAGCACTGAATCAATAGCACCTTCCAAGGATAATACTTCTAATGCATCCGGAGAATGTGCTATAGAAGAAATTACTTTCAACCCACATTTCTGAATCCCAGGATTTCCAATGAACTAAAACCAAAAGGACAATTAATATTTGCTATTTAAAATGAGTTCTAAATACTTACCTTAGTTAAAGCCAACTACAGGCTGATACAATATAAACTAGGTAGTCTACATAAAGCCTATTTCCCTTGATTTTTGCCTTGAATTATTAATTACTTTTTAGTTGTTATTAAGGATAAGAGCTCCCATTTTAATGCTTACTGAGTATTTGTTTTGTACTAAGTACTTTACATGCATTTTCTCTTCACAAGAATCTTAAATCCATACCAGTGTCATTCCTGTTATAAAATGAGTTTGCTGAGGGTTAAAGGGGTTAAGTATTCCTAAAGTCACACAGATCGTACATTGCTGAGATGAGATCAAATCAGGGATGTTCAATCCCACCACCCATGTACTTAACCAGCATAATGCAATGCTGACTTTCACCACAGAAAATAGTAATTGAGAATTTATTCTTTAAGTGTTTTATGTGCCAAATCGCATTTATTCCCCCTCAATAGCCTATGTAATAGGTTCACAAAATTTTAAAGATCGAGGAACAAGAATAGCTCAAGTCACAAAGTTAACATGTGCCAGGTCTAGGACTTGAATATAAATGTTCTCCCCTTAAAAGCTCAGGAGCCAGGGGAAAAAAAAAAAAAGAGTCCAGGAGGTTCATTGCTACATCTTCCAACTTCTCAATATCAACCCGTCCAGATAATTTGACATTATTTACAGGTATTCTAATAAGAGACACTTCTTTTTTTTTTTTTCCAGGCTATCCTACTCATTGAGGAGAAACAGTCAAGACACCTTCCAACAATGGACAACCACTTTTGACATCTGTGACATGTAGCTAACTCTTACATGGGACGGGTTATCTCTGCTTTTCCACAACGCTTTACAAACTTTTGCCATGATGTGAATGCCCATCTTTCTGTTCAAAAATTATAATGCTATCCTTCACAAGACTTCTGCTTTGACAGACACTAGTTCCATGGTAGCTCTACTCCAAATCTCTGATTGACATCACCATGGGGACATCACGGAGCTGAGAGCTTCAAGTCAGACCTCAAGTTCTGTTGTAGCATCTTTAACTAAAACCATCTACCCTCCAACCTTTCTCATTTCCATACTGTCAACGAACAGCCTTCATTCCTTTCCAATCTCATCCTCCAATGCCTCTCAAATGTGCCCATTCAGCATCTTTTTTATTTTTTAATAGGGTGTGGGAGATTTTTGGATAGGGTTCTCATTCTGTGCCTTTCTCCTCCATCCCCTAACTGCTCAGTTCGGACATCCTATCATTTCAACAACACACTCCTATCCCCACCTCCCTTCGCACTTTTTCTGTCATTATTTTCATCTTACCAACTCCCTGGGTAGTTATTTGGAGCAAGTTAAATTTAGGTTTAAATTCTGCCTCTTAGTTTCACTTTAAAACCTAATAGTTTCATTTTAGTTCCACTAAAAATGAATGAAATAGCATTTACTGAGAAGTGGTATTTACTCAGAAGGTATTATTCAAGAAATACAAAGAAATTCAACGTGGTTCAAAGTGAAGCTGGAGGGATGGCTCGCGTCTGTCTCAGCTTCCTCACCTCCCACCAATCCTAACAAAGCAGGGTTGTTACAAGGATGAAATGAGAGGGCTCACTGCCCTTGCAATAAGCCCCGAGTGACAGCCACAGTTCAGGCCTTGGGCTAAACACCCTCCTCGGAGATGAAAAATTTCTAACTGGGAGAGAAAGTGTCCCTTACTTGGTCTTCCCTTCCATCAAGCTACCACTTCTCCATTTCTAAACTTATTAATAGAAACATCTATACCCACTACCTCAATATTCTCATCAACCCCTTAATTTCATATAATCAGACTTCTGTCCCAACCACGCAAAGAAAAAAGTCCTTTAACAATTAAACTGCTGTTTTTTCCTCCTTTGATTTCCATGACATGGTACACCCCTAATTATTCTCAAACTTTAAAACCATTCATTTGCCCACCTCCTTTACAATCTCTTCTTTCAATGTCAAACTTTGTCCGAATTTCTTTTCTTAAATCCCTTGTATTCATGGATGGGACTCTGTACACAAATGCGGTTCATGTCACCCTAACAGCAATAGTAACAACCACAACAATAATACCAAAATCCATGTAGCACTTGCTATGTCCCAGACGTTCTTTTAAGCCCTTTACATATATTAACTCATTTCATCCTCACAATAACACTATAATTTAGAAACACTATTATTAGCCCTATGTTATTGATGAAAAAATTGAGACACAAAAACCCTTAAGCAAATAATTCAAAGTCCAATTTTAAACTCTCTTAAGCTCTAGCTAAGCCCACATTACTCTTTCCTTGATACCAGTTTTCTTAAACTCAGATGTGCAAAGCTAAAAGTTTATTATCAGGATGCCTGGGTGGTTCAGTCGGTTAAGCATCTGCCTTCTGCTCCGGTCATGATCCCAGGGTCCTGGGATCGACCGAGACCCTCATCGATATTTGTATGTATGACATTTACAAGCTAACAATGGATTTTCCTTTCACTTATCAAATGTTCTATCTTGAAAATAGTGATTTAATTCAAAAGGAAATTAAAATCAATTACTAGTTTATTCTTAGCAATGTTATCCAAATGAAGTTTTGGGAAGTGCCAATGAAAGATCATCTACAGACATTAATTGGAAATATCCTAATGCCTACGCCCCACAATTTTCCAAGTTTTTTTCCAGAGACTATATAAATAATTAAAATGGTTTCTTCAATGAGCTAGCTAGCCAGCTCAGGGGGAAAATGACCACACCAACCTCTTTCCTCACTACCAGCTAACTCACCTGCAATTCAAAAAAACTTCCCAGAAAAAAAAAAAAAAAGTTTGAATGTAGAGCTAAAAAGAAGACACCATAGTCCAGAACCAACATTAAGGTACATTCTAATAAAATATGTGGACTTCAAGAAAAAGAATCCTTTGGGACTTTAAATATCACTCATTTAAAAGTGAGTAGTATTTGGACCTATAATCTCTGATGCTTTGTAACATTTATGCAGAGTGAGACGTGCAATGACAGAATTTTAGAGCTAAAGAAATACATACATTCCTCTTTTAGAGCATTTTTTCTCAAAAATAGTGAAAGATTAGGGGAACTACACAGGGGAGATTTTTTTTAAAAAAGCACTGTCACTTCTGTTTCCCCTTGACCTTGACTCCCTGCCTCCAAATGACAGCCCCTGTTTAGTGAGGTGCTGTGTCATTATTCAGTTGTTGAAATGGGGGACGGGGGAGGAGGTAGCAGTGGTTCTCAACCACTTCTGGAATTAATTAGCAAAAGAAAGTAAGACCCGAGAGCTGAGTGATTTCTCGTAATCATGGTATTTACAGGTAGAGCTGGGTCTCTTGACTCCTGACTCCTTCCACTCGATCACACTCCTACTCAATAATTTCAGAAAAGAGGGGCTAACCAGAATTGCAGTTGTCTATAAGGCTGTTCCGGTACTTCTTGGTTCTCACCAAACATACCATGAATAAAATTAACTGCTCCCTCCTCTACCTTCCTAGAATACTGTCCATAAAGTTAGTGTAGCTCATGAGTGGTACTGCAGAATAAGTGGTTTCTGCATAGCTATTATTCCCCTGCCCTGAATGAGATCCGAGACAGAAGGGGACAAAACATGTTCGTTTTTGTCTTCCAAATGCCTAACGCAGTCCCTTCCACCTACTGATTTTCATCAAATAGTTCTGGAATTGAATTCAACCCATTATATTGCTATACTCAAAAATCATATTAAGGTTTCAGTACAAATGACTAAAATATATAATAGACGACATTATAAAATTCAGTTTAAATTGAATTTTTAAAGGAGATCTCTCTGCAGGCTATTCTGACTAATTTATGACATTTTTCAAAGTATAATAAATCATGAGAGATCATTTCCATTAATTACCTTGACTGCTCTCCTCCTTTCATGAAAACATTAACTCTAATCATTCTTTACATCTTTACTTACATCTTTCATAAAGACCAATCCATCTTACATTAAACTTACAAACCATCTTAATTCCATCAATACCTTTTGCATTCCACAATATAGATTTAATTCTCTTTTTTCATACTTAGTATGAATGTTGGTTATAGTAATTATGTTATTACAAATGTACACAGATATGTAAATAACTAAAAATGAAGAAACCGTGCACTCTGAACCATTCCAGAAGTTATCTCTGAGGAGAGCAATGATAGTAAGCCCATGTAATCAAAGAAGATTTTAATATTTTTCCCTGTGTGTCTTCATGGACTGAACCTTTCAGACCAGAAAAGAAAGATAAGCAGCCAAAAGAAAGAAAACAGTGGCCACAGGTCCTGACATCAGGCTTAGCTGAACATCTAGCTCTTTAGTTCTTTTTCTGATTGAGTAGACTGGACTGGATTTATGTTATTAGCCATCTACAGAACCTGCCCAAGTCTGTAGTCAGGAGTACACTTCCCTTAGCGGAATGACAGGTCTCTTCACCCCCTACATCCCTATTGGCATCTTGTGTCTCCACCCACATAACTTCCTACTATCATAGTAAACAGAAGATGGAAAACTTAAGCGAAAACAGCCCTTCCATGTCCCCAAATTTCATATTCTAGTTAATGACATAAAGGCAGAAAACCAACATTGCACATACCCTGTTCAAAGCTGCTAGGACCAGTTTATGAATATCGTTCTTGAAACACTGTTTTTTAAGCATATTTAGCTTATGTTGATATTCAGTATCTTCCCTGCATTCTTCTGGCATGCCTAAATAAATAAATGAATGAATGAATGAATGAATGAATAAATTCTCATAAAGATTAAAGTTGAGCACATAGTAACTTTGTAGAAATGATCATAATTAATCTAACAATACATACACATGTACTTTTTCTAATGCATAGTTCCTTATCAAAGAAACAACCCTTATCTTTAAGGAATTTATTAAAATAATTTATGGTTGAATATAAAATACAGTGTGTGTGGATGTTTACTGAATTTAGGGATAACTGGGTGAAGGGCATTAAGGAGGGCATTTGATGTAATGAGCTCTGAGTGTTACTTGCAACTGATGAATCACCAAATTTTACCTCTAAAACCAATAAAAAAATCTTTATAATTAAATTTAAAGAAAGAAGCAAGTAAAGTAGCAAGAAGTTACTATGTGGAGAAATTTTCTGTAGCAAACAATATCTTTTTGTGTGAATAAGCTGCACTCACACAGAAGTTAAAAGATTTTTATGCAACAATGGACAACTTGAGAGAAGCTCAGTTATTTGGACTGTAACCTAAAAAGGTCAGATGTGAAGTGCAGACATAAAAGAACAGCAAAAAGAAAAAAGATTTTAGTTTCAGCATTATGATGATAAGGAACATGTAATTTTTTTTGTTTTTTTTTTAAGATTTTATTTATTTATTTGACAGAGAGAGATCACAAGTAGGCAGAGAGGCAGGCAGAGAGAGAGGAGGAAGCAGGCTCCCTGCTGAGCAGGGAGCCCTATGTGGGCCTCGATCCCAGGACCCTGAGACCATGACCTGAGCTGAAGGCAGAGGCTTTAACCCACTGAGCCGCCCAGGCGCCCCAGGAGCATGTAGTTTTGTTAAAAGTGCTCTAAAGGCTGTATAGGAGTATTAAGTTACTTAAAGGAAACATATTCCTTATGAAACTACATGGTAACAAAACTATCCTAAAAAACAGGAAGTAAAAAAATATTGGTTATATAATAGAACATCTAATACAATTATTATGAATAAATGATGTCTCCAAAATATGACTACAGAAATAGTGATTAATAAACAATTCTTTACAATCTTTCACTTTAATAATTTGTACTAAAACAAACTATAAACTGGATGCATGTATAGCTTTTCATTTACCCAACAAAAAGAACTTGAAGGCAACGCGCCAGAGGTGTTGCTACACGTTGGGAATTCCACAATGAGTAACAAAGGCTGGATGGATCTCCACCCTCCTGGGGCTTTCAGTCCTCATTTTAAAAATGTTCTCAAACAGGCTTAGACATTTACTACAGCTGTATGACCTTGGGCAAGTCACTTAAATTCTTTGTGTCTCATTTTCAGCAACAGAGTCCATGTTAATTTCTGAAACTGCCCATTACACTCCAAGCAGACCTAACCACTAAGAGCAGGCATGCTGAGTAGTAAGTAAAAACTTTATCACATGGAATGAGTCTCAATAAACATCCTTCTTACATTAAGACCAAATGAACTATACCATAAATTTCATCTCCGGTCTTTGCTCTATCACTTGAGTTTCTAACTCACTCACCCTAGACCGCGTGCATGATCTCCTTCTGCCTGTAATAGCCTCCTGCCCAGCCTTTCCACCAGGCCAGTTTCGTATACCCTTCAACTTCAAATATCTCAATCTTGACTTTTTCCCCTGAATAAATTACTTGGGCCTCCACCAATATTCTCAGAGCCTTTTATGTAAACCTATGACTGTAACAGCTCCTCCCATACTGTCTATTCATTATGCATTTGCATATCTGTCTACCTTGAAGCTCCTATAAGAGTAGAGTATGCCTTTTTCATGCATTTGCCGTAACTGTGCACCCATCACAACGTTTAGAACATAAGAGGTACTTAATAAATATATGTTGAATGAATGGGGGAGCAGGAGTTTTAAACAGGATTTGAAGGACAAACAAGGTCACAGGAGAGGTAAGTAGGATGTGAAGGGGAGAGGACAGAAGCTGTCAAGGTTAATGAGTAAAGCCAGGTGGTTCTATTTGAGAAAGATTAATTCAACCACAGAGTAAAAAGAAGGACTGAAAAGAGCAAAAGAAAAAGTGTGAATATTAGTTAGCTATTTTTATAGATCAGACAGGAAAAAAACAACTTGGATGGCAACAGAAATGGAAAAGTATTATCAGAGTGGTCACTCTCCTTGGAGGTAATGCTCCATACTTTATATTGTAGTGATTTCTTGTGTAAATAAGTTATTGAATTTTCTTATAAGTTAATTTAACACCTCCACACATCTTTTTCCTCTGTTTTTATTTTTGGATTTAGTGAGAAGATTTGCAGTTGGTTGGGACAAACTGGTCCTTTAATTTTTGCCTAGAAAGTGTATATGTCACAAAAAGTCAGAAAATCCATTAAAATTGCCATCTCTTTCCATATCTATTATGTAACTTACCTGGAACTATAAAATGTAAAACAGCTCTGAGTGCCTCCAGCTGCACTGATAAGGACGCCTCATGACTTTTCATAACTGTTATTATTTTGGGGGCCACTGCTGCCATTGTATCCAGGGTCGCATTGCTGGAGATAGAACATTGAAGTGCTTATTAAAAGTACAACCTGATTCCATTGTACAAACACCAAGTTGAGACAACCACAGGAAAACAGAACCATTCTATTTTATCAGAAAAAAAAGCTGCATGAAAATGCGTTTGAATTCAGTAACATGAGCATACATATTTTAATTATTATTTCATTAAACTCTGGCCTCAAAAAAGTGGAATTCATAACAAGGTGGACATTCTTTTATTTAGTTTCATAAAACACAACTTCCTCCCGATCTACACTGGCAACAACCTGAAAAGTAGGTGTTATCATCTGAAAAGTAGGCATTTTCCATGAAGAGTTTAGATTGACGAAGGTTATATTATCAAGGTCCTATCACTAGAAGGTGATGGAGCCAGGACCGCAACGCCAACTTGCCTGAGTCCCGAGGTCAGGGCACTTTGCATTCAAGTCAGTTTCTCTAAGGTGTTACAGCTATTCTTTCTTTGCCATATGAAGAAATGCCACTTGACTAGACATCAGTGGGTTCTACAAACTTTAAAAGAGGTAGGCCTTGCGCAGTGCCCCGTTAACTGAAACCTGCGCCTATCAGAACCTTGTCCTCATGTCACGTGGTTCTGTGGTCCCTGTAATACAGTCTCTCATTCACCCGTAAGCCCCAGGTTAAGCACGTGCCCTCGTTGTGGCTTCCCTTGTTTGGGCATTCCACCTCACTCGCTCCCCTCTGATCCCTGTGCCTCTCACACATCCCTGCTGTTGAGCTCTCACACAGTATTGTGACTATCTGTTTACATGTCAGTCTCCCCCACTAGGCGATGAGTTCTTCAGTCGCAGGCGCATGGTCCTCATTAACTTTGAATCCCTAGGACTAAAACTTTACACATCTTACATACGAGGAAACAGCCAGGAGCCTGGATTCCACACACACTACAGGATCTTAAACTGTTGATGATTCCACTTGGTTTTGGTCTCACTCATAAAGGTTCACACACTCCCAGGACCATGAAAATCACCACTGGAGATAAACTTTGTACTCAAATATTCAAGGACAACATTTAAAAAAAAAGAAATATGACTCGAAGATATGATATATATTAACATAAATAGGTTAGCCGGACTGGTGTTAAAAACAATATAACCCTATTCCTTAAAAGCCTACAGATGTGCTACATAGTTGACCACGCTATATGCATTTCATTTATTCATATTTAAGAACAGTATTAATGATAATAGCTGCGATTTACTGAGTGCTTCAAATGTATAGGCATTATCCTAACTTTGTAAAAATTAACTGATTTAATACTTGCATTATAAACTTATGAGTTATGAGGTTATTACTATTATCCCTCTTTACCAATGAGTAACCTGATGTTTAAAGATCAAATAGTTGGCTCAAATTAGTGGGAAAGCCAGGACACAGAATAACTTTTTGCTGTAACATTTGTGCCATTTATTTTTTTTCTTTTGAAAATTTTTTAATTTACTCAGACTATACCAAAGTTACTTCACATTCTTAGGCCTAATAAAATGCAAAAAGGCACCGAGCAGGGGCGCCTGGGTGGCTCAGTGGTTGAGCGTCTGCCTTTTCAGCTCAGGTCATGATTCCAGGGTCCTGGGATGGAGGCCCGCATTGCTCCCTACTCAGGGGGAAGCCTGCTTCTCTCTCTCTCTGCCTGCCGCTCCCCCTGCTTATGCTCATGTGTGCTCTGTCAGATAAAAAAAAAAAAAAAAAAAAGGCACCAAGCATATCCCGCAGCAAGCACCTTCTGTACATAATTCAGTTTTGGTCTTTTCAACAGGTTTTTTGGGCTTTTTTTTTAAGCCAGTAGTTCTGCCCTCCCCTCCACTCGCCCCTCGACTCCCCATCCTTCCCTATTATCCACCCCCAGAGCAGGAAGAGAAGACAAAGTCAATTCAAATGAAAGAATAATAATAAATATTAGTTGTGACAAAAGCAACAATTAGAAGCCACATTCTGATTTAATCTCATGTACCTTTCACACATAATAATTTGAAAAACTGTTAAGGTCACATGCTGTGTAACTGCCATTTTTCAAAATGTAGTCAACACGAACCACAGAGTACAAAAGCCAACCTTCAACATGTCTCTACCACCTCGATCATCCCTTTTGATAGTCAGATAAACTAAGTCTGCAGTATCAGGGAGATGAGATTATATTCCACAGTGTTTCAATCTGCAACTGTCTTCTGGTTTTCTTCTAAGTCTTAGAAATATGCTTGAAATACTAATATTCTACCTGGTCCAGGAGCATCTACTTGGCGTAAGTTCATGAGTCTATATTACCTTCCTTCAAAGAGATGATTTAGCATTTTACAGCCACTTTCAGCAACTTCCGGAGAATGTATATGCCTCTGCATTAACTCCAATACATTAAGGTATATTCCTTTGGACAACAGGATTTTTCTGAAATTAACTATAAAAATTTTTAATGTTACTCATAGAAGTGAAAGCACATTTTCATAATTTTGCAGTAAGACACAGAATGTGAAAATAATCCAAATGCATAGAAAAGCATATACTAGTACACATGGAATTTGTATTTCAACTGTGACTTAAAGATCATTAATGTTTGTTTCTTTCTCTAAAATATACACCATTTCAATTCCTTTACATTTATTAACCATTTAAGTTGAGGTTTTGATTTTACAGTTTTACTCCTAGAGTGAGTAGACTGGTACTAATGTAATCCCATCCATGGGAAAGAAGTGTTTTTGCTGAAAAAAATGTTTTAAAATAATGCTCTCCAAAATAAGAATGAAAGTTACATTTCATTCTAATATTTATAACGGCTTCACAGAATAACTGCACTTATATAGAGCTAAGACTTGTAGGTATGCTAGACACTAGTGAGCTGAGAATCAGTTACAGGTGCATGTAGATACTGACCATCTCTCAGCTCTTGGGGAGCAGGGGGAGTGGGGTAGGACAAGGGCTGAGAACATGCTGGGCTGCCTTCAGCCTTGAGCTACCTTCTCCATTTATCCCAGCGGACGGTACGAACTATTCTTGCTGTGTATGCCATTATACACAAAAGGATGAGAAGCACTTACAGGGAGAATAATTACCTAATTTCACGAAGCAATGCCAAAGCTTAAGAAATACAGATAGGGGGGCGCCTGAGTGGTTCAGTCAGTTAAGCATTGGCCCTTGGCTCAGGTCATGATCCAGGGTCCCAGGCAGGATCCAATCTTGCGTTGGGCTTCCTGCTCAGCAGGCAGTCTGCTTGTCCCTCTCCTTCTCCCTCCGCCCCTCCCCCTACTCGTGCTCTCTCCTCTCTCTCTCTCTCAAATAAATAAATAAAATCTTCAAAAAAAAGAAATACAGATAATGCTTTACAACTAACTTACACTATATATGGGAAAATAACTATATCCCAACAATGATTACAGAATAATTTTTTTCTCTGTAATAGACTTCTTTCACTAAATGCAAATTCATTACCTTGAAGTGTCCATATAAATATCAATTGTCTTAAAGACTCTATATAAATATCAACTCCAACATTACACACTGTAATTCAACACTCTGAAAGTGGTAGGAAATGAAACTTAGAAAGTGTTAACTTAAGCACCACAGAGGGTCCCAACTTTGGATGGGTCAACTTATGATTTTTCAGCCTTGTGATGGTGTGAAAGTGATACACAAACAGTAGAAACCATACTTCAAATTTTGAATTTTGATCTTTGCCCCGACTAAGGATGTGTGGTGTGATACTCTTTCTTGATGTTGGGCAGTGCAGTGAGCTACAAAATTACGAATGAATAAACAACACACTAACATACACTCTACCTCTCATTCTGTTGTTCACTTTCAGTACAGTATTCAATAAATCACATGAGAGAGTCAATACTTTGTCATAAAATAGGCTTTGTGTCGAATGATTTTGCCCAACTCTAAGCTAATGTAAGTCTTCTGAGCACATTTCAGTTCAGCTAGGCTAAATTAGCATGTTCAGTGGTTTAAGTGTATTAAATGCATTGTCAACTTCCAACATTTTCAACCTACAATGGGTTTATCAAACAAAACCCCACTCTAAGTCAAGAAAGAGCTGTAGTTGGGGGGGGTTTAGGATTATTTATTTATTTATTTGGGAAAGAGAGAGAACGAGAGACAGAGAGAGAGAAGGGTCAGAGGGAGAAGCAGACTCCCCACTGAGCAGGGAGCCCAATGCAGCACTCAATCCCGAGACTCCAAGATCGTGACCTGAGCAGAAGGCAGTCAACTTAACCAACGGAGCCACCTAGGTGCCCCCAAAAGAGCTGTATTTTGAAAATGAGTTACCAAACTCAAATTCAAAAGAAAGAACTGATAGAAAATAGGGAAAACTCAGAAATAAATGGAACTGATATGCACATTCTAAAACACTGCCCAAATCTGAAAAACTCATACCATTTAAAGACACCCAGAATATCACACATTAAATTATGATAAGTTGGTTACTTTGCTTGGTCATGTCAGAAGTTTTAATAACCCCTCCTAAAGTGGATAAATCCTAACCAAGGGAATCCTTTAAAAGATGGAGGTCCCGCCAGACTGGCAGTTCTCAAACTGCAGAGAGCATCAGTGCCACCCAGATGGCCTGTTGAAAACAGATTGCTGGGTCCCCAACCCAGAGTTCATGATTCAGCAGGTCTGAACGGGCCCTAGAATTTTACATTTTTAACAAGTTCCCTGGAGATGTTAATGTTCCAGGGACCACACATTAAGAACCACTGTCCTGGACATGAAACTAACTTTTGGCTTAAAAATTGAACTTAAAAATTGAGAACAGAAATTTCATCAAACACTGGACCTAGAAGAAATTACATCATGGAGTCATTTCACAGTTTACAGAACATTTAGACATCTTATCTCATTTACCGTATATCTACACAATACTTCTGACCTCTTCCACTCCATTTTAGCAATCCATTACCTGCCTTAAAGAGCCAATAATAATATGCAACTTCCTTTAGTTCTTCGGTCAATATTCACCTTTTTCCTGGTTGTCTCATCACCATTTTATCTCCACTGACCCCTAACACATATCCTCCTCCTTTGCTTCATTTTTTTTTCATAGTTACCTCACATAGCATATATTTTATTTAGCCTTATTATCGGTCTTCCCCACTAGAGTTTAAGCTCCCTGAAGCTGGGAGTATTCTATTTAACTGATATATCCCAAGTGCCTAGATCGTTGTCTGGCAGCAGCTCAATAAACAGTAACTGAATAAATTGATTGATTAAATGAGGAAAACATCACACAAGATGTTGAAGCTTTGGCCTGGGTAATACCATGGCAGAAACCAGTTCTTCTGCCTGCCAGTCCAGTCAGTTTTCTAGAAAACCACATCCAGCCCTGCATACCCAATGTTTCCAAGTGTCTTTCAATGAGAAGTTGCCTACAGAGGGTGGTGACCGAGCTGCTCAGTTCTTACTATTCTCCTAAGGGGGAACTCCAAGAACAATACAGGGGACCTGAGTACAGTTTATCCAGCAAGTGGCCAAGAACAAAGAGCTAAGGAACCAGGAAGAGCAGAGCATTGATTCTGAACAGAGTCAACAAGGCTGACTCCAAATGTAACTAATCCTCAAGTACTAGTTATTTTGTTGGCATATCAAAGATTTCCTCAGGGTGAAAAACTGCAGCACAAACACAGTATGCGTACATGGTCAAGGTTGCTCTCCCCTCCTAGACGTGTCCTAGATGTGCCACACAAAAGCAACCAAGTCTGGTCCTCATTTCCAGGAATGAGTTCCTATTCACGCCTCTGCACAGCAGATGGGCGATTGAAGGACAGCGATTCCTTTCACTACCACTCCTCCTCTGACTCATCATCCCAGAGGGCAACCCCTGTGTGTCTGCAAGGGATCTTGCCGGCTTAAGGTTTTTATTAAAGTGCCATCTGAGAGGTGGAGTGAGAAAGGAGGAAGAGGAAGAAAAAATTATTTTCCTCTTGATTTGACTTAAATAACAGCATTGAGCAACATGCATGGAGTGGTTTCTGGATTTCTTTCACTCCATGCACGTTCTCTACTAACAGGTGGTGGTAGCATTGGTCTCTGTTTCCAGCTTTGCCTGTTTTTCTCTATTTTGCTCACTCCAAAAATATCCTGCAAGAGCTGCCAAGTCCCAATGCCTTTCTGATGAGTTTTCTCCCAAGATTTCTGACAGTATTTCCTGTTCATAGGGGCCTGGAATTTGAACACCCAGAGAGCCTCAATTTTAAAACACAGAGTCTTTCCAAAGGTATAATACCCATTCTTGTCTCCTTAATAATGGAAAGCTATAAGACTTGCATGTAAAGGACGGTTTTACCAGATTTTAGAATGGTGACTATCTCTACACCCACTGCATTATCTAGAAAATGTTCCTTAAAAAAATAACAAGAACAGCATATTTAAGAAAATGGAAAAAAGCGTCCATTTGTTACCAAAAAAATAAAAAATAAAAATAATCCCACTCAACACAAGGTAGAAGTCCATCAATGAGAAACTGGTTCATGAAATAGGATCTAGGTGTACATTGGGAAACTACAGCGCCATTAAAAATGGTAATATGAAATTTACATTTGTCAGCACAAAAAAGAAAACATGTAAAAATCTGCTTATAAAATTATTAATATTACCCCATTTCTGCAAAAAATAGAAAATATATAGTATATGTCACATGTGAGTACACACAGAAATTCAGGAAAAAAATCAAAATGTTTATTTTCTTCTTTATCTTTTTACCTATATATAAATAGCTCTATATATCAGATACATATATCAACATATTTGAATTTTTATAACATATTGCCTTTATAATTTAAGAAAATACAAAATGTGTTTCCTTGTATTAAAAAATGGTATATCCCTTACCATTTTGTTCTAACAGAGTCGACAGCGCATTTGCAGACGCCTGGAAGACTTCTTTTGATGAAGAATGCATCAGCATGGAGAGCATCACTTCCCTGTGAGCTGGGAACCTTTCACAAATTCAATCACAATATTAATGGTAATCTTTTCAATAATTAGTTCAGATATTCATGTATCACTTAATCTCTCCAACAACAAAGGCATATAAACAACATTTGAAGCTACCTCCACTTACAAGAGTGAATTATAGTTAAACAGTTTTATATTTGAAAGATAGTCCAAATCCACTAAATACTAATAACTCATCATTTCTCTGTTTCTTCAAAACGGATAAGCAGTAGGGGGGAAAAGGCTCAGCAAATATATAAAGAGGTATTAAGAGTAAAAAAAAATAAAGTGAGAAAAAGAAGATAATAGAAACAAGAAAAGAAAAATGAAACTCATAAAGAAGCATCATGAGTTTTAAAAGTGTAGACCATAATATATTTTCTTTTAATAATCTATTTATTTTAAAGTTCTCCTACGGATATTGAGGAATCAGTGTGCTGTGAGCTGAAATTTATAAACTGCATCATGAACCTAACCTCTTAAAAAGATCGCTCAAAGTGGATTAGGATGCTGGTTTAACATCCAGTTTTCAAAAGAATTTTTGTTTCCTTTCAAAATGGAGATGTATAATTAAATAGCATCTGTGTTATTAATTTTCTCCTGGTTGGTAATGGATGACGATACAAACAGATTTTCAGGATTTGAGATGTCACCTATTACTACTTAAGTTTCCAAGATAAGGCATTCAAAAGTCATTAAAAGCAAGAGCATACCCAAAGCAAACATAAGCATTTCCATAAAGCACAAAGGCTCATGGCCATGAAACAACCCTGGATATACACAAAACTCCTGTGTATCTTTGAGAAAGAGCGCTGGTCTTATGAAGTTTGTATCTTTGAGAAAGAGCGCTGGTCTTATGAAGCTTGAATCACGCTCCTATAGAAAGCCTCCCCGAGAGCTGACACCTACAAATAACACTCTCAAGAGAAGACAGGTCAAGGTCAACAATGCAACATCACGCGAAAAATCGCTAAGGAGGCCTCTGACCACATTTCATTCCTGATATTGACAACCTGCTAGCTAGTCACTGCAACAGAAAAGGTCACAGATGGCTTTCCCATCTCTGTCACCTGACATTAATTAACATAGCATTTTTAAATGATCAGCTAGAAAACAGATTCTTTTCTCAATGATTCCTAATTTCTGAATGATTCTTGATTCCAAATCATTGGGTCGTAACTCTCCAACACACCAGGGATCAAAGTATTGTACACACACTACTATTTTGGGGCAGCACTTGACACACATAGGACTACATCAAAAATATTTCTAACAATAAAAGTGGCAGTTACAGTATTTTATATGGATCAATTAAAAATGTAAGTAAAATGTTCTATCATATAAAATCAAAACCACTGACTGGCCATCTTCATCTCCAATCTTCTCATGTAAACTGCTTTGGTACATAAGTAGATTGTTAAGGGCCCAGCATGCAGCTTCCTGGATCAGGGGAGAAAAAAGAAACCTGTCAAAACATACATTATTATGGAACGAGTGTAATTTTGAATAACTATAATATTTACGAAGGAGTCCAACCTGCACATGCTTGTTCTTTCTATGCCATGTCAACGCTTTGTAACAGGCTTCCAACCAGAACAATTTATCTTCTTCCTCATCATCATTCTCTTGATTCTCATTCTTTTCCTCTAAGTCTTGATTTAAGAAAATGGTCTCAGCTTGAAAAAAATATCAATATGGGACTTACTTACAGTTTGAATGACCAATGTGAAGTCCATACTTTAAAACATTATGAACAAAGTGAGGTATTCCTTAGCTGTGGCCTTAGTTCATTATAAAGACTTTTTAAATATATTTCACACTTCAGAATATTTCTATTCCATCAAATAAGAGAGAACCAAACAAATCTAACAGACTAAAAGACGAGTGATTGGGATTAGCTGCCCAATAACAAAGCATTTACTCATCTACGAAGTGGGAAGGGTATACTTATCACAACTTACAGTTCTCTTGAAAGTATCTTCTATTAGAAAATGAATTATATTAGGACAGAAAATCTATTTAATGATTCCTTCTCCACATATGACTTTGTTATAATGATGTCTTGTTATAATGTTCACATTCAAGATCAAATGCAGCTGTAAGAATTTCCTTTCCAATACAGTTACTTACTGAGGAGTGCTAAACAGCTGAGTGCCGCAATCTGTAACGTGACATTCTCCGAATATCGCTGTACGGCTTTCACCACAAACTCATGTACCTCGTTCAGTACCAGAATATTAAAAAAATTACCTAAAAGGTAAGTGAGAGATTAGCTGAATTCTCATCCGTGGAACTTAAATTACCTTGAACTATACAACAGTATTTAAATCAGTAAATATGAAGTGTGAATATTTTTAATATTAGATATATATTAATTTAATTAAAATATCTTAATATGATTGCACAAAGGCTTGAAAATTTATTTCATGCAGTCATTTAATTATCTTACTTAGACAATAGAACTAACTGAGCAAAAATAGTGATATGTTTGGGTTACATTAATTTTGCATTCTTTCACTCCCTCTCATGTCATTATCATATAAAACAATGAGGCATCTGTTATGCATGGCACTACAGTATTCGTTGTACAAAACAGCTTGATTTTCTAAAGATGAGGGAGGAAACCTCCCTTGTGATTAAACACTTTTGCTGAACCCTTCTTTCACTTAAAGGAATGCTGCTCAGAAAACTGATCGGCACACATCATTACTTGATCTTATCTGTGATGATCTTAGAAAAAAAATAAGAGACTAGTCCACCCCCTCTAACCCAAACCAGGAAGAAGTTCACCCTTTTCTTCATTCACTGTTCTGAGAATCAACATATCATCTAATTATCTAAATTCTTATGCGGAAGGAATTTGTAAATGATATTCCACATATATGTGCCTCCTTCCATTTAAGCTTATTTTAACTCTCTAACAGTCAATAGTTTCCTTCTAGAAGTAAGAATGAGAAGCGTCTGGTGGCTCAGTCATGATCAGGTCATGATCTGGGGTCATGATCTCAGAGTCCTGGGATCAAGACCCTTGTTGGGCTCCCTGCTTAGTGGGGAGTCTGCTTCTCCCCCTCTCTTTGCCCCTCCCGCAGCTCGTGTGCACGCTCTCTCTCCCTCTCTCTCAAATAAATAAATAAAAGCTTTTAAAAAAAGAAGAAAACTCCTATTTAGCTCTAAGTGTAATTAAATGATCCTTGAGACACAAAGTCAGGATTGGGAAAGATCCTATATCATGAAAAGCCTAAAGCCCACACCAAATATTAATCGATGGCTTCAAAATCAAAAGGCAGTTTAATTAGGTACAGCTCTTCTTTATCAACACCTTCTTATGTTCTTGCCTCTTTCACATTCAACCACTAAACAGACATCTCCCTGCCCTTAATGATCTCGAGTCATGGAAAGTCATTTCAGAAGATTCTCTTCTACTTTTACCAATTTATCTAAACTTGGGTTGTCCCTTCACCTTCTTTTTCCCTACCATGCCACTGCCAACAACTGTTCTACCACTGACCAACTGTGTGACTCTGGGAGTCACACAATACCAAGGAGATTGGCCTTCTCTTACTTTCAGACAATTTATATGAAAAAACATAGCAAATTACACAAGGCTTTTAAATGCATTAAACTCACAATTATGTCACATAATTTGACAAAATGCTAAATATTTATTCATTGACTTGGGGTTTTAATTAATTAGGAAGAAAATTAAGCTTCTTCTGAAATAGTAAAAGGCAATAAATTCCCTAGTCACTACATGGGACAAATAATAATCTGTTAAGAGATAAATGAGGAAAAAAAGAAAAGCACCCCTATCTGAAGATCGAGTTAACGGCTTTTCAATACTGGATCGTGTTAACTCTATAGAGAAAGCAGGGAAAAGAAGTGGCCCAGAGTAGTTTTACCAGCAATGGTAATGACTTAAGTTGGTTGGGGCATTCTTCTGCTTTGTGCTTCACACTTTCTACATGTTATGCTTATTTGTTTGGATATATCAACTTGTGATATATTTATACTTTAAATATACCACTAACAATAAGATAAGACTTCTCTTACATAATGCACATCAATTTTTTCCACTGCTTTTAAAATCCTAAGCATGGCAGAACAGTTCACTATTTTACAATATTTCCATCCAGTACATGTCAATATGCTAATAATACAACATACATACGCTACATATACTTACATCATATAGACCATGATAATAAATTAACCAAAAATTATAACTCACCTAATGTAAGTCTATGGAGCAAGCAACAACTCACTTCTTGAATTTTTTCATTGACAGGGAATGCTTTCATGGCTTCTACCACAATGTTGTAACACCTGACGTTGCCACTCATGAGGACTTCAACATTATTGCCTAAATTTTAAAAAATAATAATTATCCAAAAGTAATAATTTCCCATTTCAAATAGACATACAAAAACCTCTTGTACATTTTGTAAATATATGTCAGCATAAAGGCTATACTTCCAAATTTAAGTATCATGTTCTGTCAAGTAGCTGTAAAAAGCACTATGCTCATTGCTCAGATAATAGGATTTAGGGAAATAGCATTAATTGCTCGGAAAATAGCATTAAGGGAAAATTGCTTTATTTCTGTTTTTCGATTTAAAGACAAATAAAGGGATAACTGAGAGTGCATTTATATAAGTCTAAAAATGTAATGTCTTGGCCATAAGTTTTCGAATAAATGAATTCGGGGCCTATTTCCTAATGAGGCACTACTCCATTGGATAACGCCTTTTACATTGTTCCTTTTTCTAACCCAGCAGAAGGAAAATCAAAATCATGTCACATAACAGAACAGCTAAAATCAACTATGACTTATTTCCTGTCCATTCCAGAAGCCCAGCAGAAGGGCTGCCCAGTGACCTGGCAGCAGAATCAAGCTTCCTGAAGGCTGTGAGATACATGGGGAGAAGCTTGTGGGAAGCCAGAGACATAAGACTAAGGGACAAATGCAGGTGAACTCGAAAGGAAGGAAGGAATCCACTGGGAAAGGCAATTAGTCAACAGAAAGACTGAGTATAGGAACCCATGTGGAGAAAACAAATTTACAGTTCTAAATGAAATGCTGATTATTAAAACAAACCAAAAAAAGTGGTTACAAAACATTTTTCTGTCTTCTCTGGCATAACCAAAGCAACCACTGTTTTTTCCAAAAATATATTTTTAATGTTTAAGTTGTATTTTAAAGAGCACTGAATACAGGAAAACATGTTAAAATGAAAGGAAACGGCCTCTGAAAATAATTGTCTGCTTTCACTCAGAATAGCAGACACGATTTGCCCTAAGACTCAAAAGCAAACATCTTTCAACTAAAATCAGTGTTTAAAACATTTCATCTTTCTTATTTTTAGTTACTACTTTCTTTGACCTTTGCATTCTGAATCAACGTATTTTTCACTGCAGTTATGTCAGATGTGGGTGGAAAACGATGAATTTCAAAGCAGCCAGCCCAAAACAAATAAATAAATGTATAAATATAGCTGAGAAAAAGTAAACTGAAAAATATATTCAGTTTGTTGACAGTGGATGACTCAGAAATTTTAAAGTATGTCCATTCTTTATAACAGTGCAGCCCAATCTACTTTCAAATGTTCAATTTCCCATGGATAAGAAAATGATGGATTTTATGACAATCACGAAGAAAGAGCATCCTTTCACAACAGGACTGGGTTTTTTCTGAAGACTCACATCAAATTTCCATGTCTGAAACCATGTTTCATATTATATATACTATACACACATATAGGAAGTACAAATTATGTAATAACACTGTTGATATTCTTACACTTACTACATACCAGGTACTATTCTGCATTTTTCAAATTATTTAACTATTTAATCCTCACAACTTTGCATGTGTGAAGATGAAAACATCACGAGATAAATACAGGTGTGTATCCTGTCCAAACTCACATAGGCAATCCATGAAGTACAAAATGCTCATGTGCACTTATAAAACAAAAGTAGTAGATTCGGAAGCATGATTTTAGCCCATTAGCAGTCACTGGTAATATACACAGCAAATTAATTTCTTCTTATCTGTATTTTTTGTGATAAAAGTGTTTAGATTTCAAAGCATCAAGAAAATGAATCATTACAAACTTCAAACTTCATCCTGTGGCTTTTCAAGCCCTTCAAGATCTGCTTATGTTTCCACCCTCATCCACTGACTCTTATCAAGCCCTGCCCCCACGTCCCCTAAATAACACACAAGCAGGCACTCAGGGCTAGACATATGCACGTGCACACACATGCATACACATACACACACACACACACACACACACACACACACACTCTCTTGTTTACTGACCTACTTTTATCTTTTTTCATGAATTATTATTTCTTTTAATTTAAATTCAATTAATTAACCTGTAAGTGTATTATTAGTTTCAGAGGTAGAGGTCAGTGATTCATCAGTTGTATATAACACCCAGTGCTCATTACATCATGGGCCCTCCTTAATGTCCATCACCCAGTTACCCCACCACCTGCCCCCCTCCCCTCCAGCAACCCTGTTTGTTTTTATGACTTAGAGTCTCTTACAGTTTGTCTCCCTCTCAGATTTTGTCTTGTTTTATTTTTCCCTCCCGTCCCCTATGATCGTGTTTTGTTTCTTCAATTCCACCTATGAATGAGATCATATGATAATTGTCTTTCTCTGATTGTCTTATTTTTCTTAGCATAATTCCCTCTAGTTCCCTCCATGTCATTGCAAATGGCAAGATTTCTCTGTGTGTGTGGCTAAGTAGTTTTCCATTGTATATATATACACCACATCTTCTTTATCCATTCATCTGTCAATGGACATCTGGGCTCTTTCCATAGTTCAGCTATTGTGGACACTGTTGCTATAAACATTGGGGTGCATGTGCCCCTTCAGATCATTACATTTGTATCTTTAGAGTAAATATCCAGTAGTGCAATCGCTGGGTCATAGGGGAGCTCTATTTCCAACTTTTTGAGGAACCTCCATACTGTCTTCCAGAGTGGCTGTACCAGTTTGCATTTCCACCAACAGTATAAGAGGGTTCCCCTTTCTCCACATCCTCGCCAACATCCGTCATTCCCTGTCTTATTAATGTTAGCCATTCTGATCAAGGTGAGTTGATATCTCACTGCGGTTTCGATTTGTATTTCCCTGATGCCAAGGAATGTGGAGTACTTTTTCATCTGCCTGTTGGCCATTTGGTCTTCTTTGGAGAAATGTCTGTTCATGTCTTCTGCCCATTTCTTCACTGGATTATTTGTTGTTTGGGTGTTGAGTTTGGTAAGTTCTTTATAGCTTTTGGATACTAAAAAACTCTGGTATGCTCTCCCCTGCTCCAGGATCTTGACACATAACGATGCCCACTGCCTGGGACACTCTGCCTGCACTCACCCCAGACATCCCTACACACGAAGCTCTAATCATTAAAGTCTCTGTTGAGAGACCTTGCCTCCCTTCTTGTTTTTCTCATGACCCTAGGTACTTCTGCCAATACATACCTTATAAAACATCGTGATCACCTACACTGTCTACATCCGGCCCGCTGCCACGCGCTCTGAGAAGGCAAGAAACCTGCCTACGTTTCCCGCTGCTGTTTCCCAGCGCCAAGTCCTGAGCCAGCTGCAGCACAGTGTCAGTGAATAAAACTTAACTGAATTAATAAATGCGATTTCCATCTGCAAGCTTCTACATAATCACAAAATAGTTTCAGAATGCACTCAGAAAGGAGATAAATTATGATTTGTCAGATACAAAAAGAAGGCGTGAACAAGGGGTACTTACAAGGAATTGCTAGGGAATGCAAACAGTGCAGGACATGAAGCACAATTTCCTCTTCATCTTTAAAATTTTTTGATGCACTGAGCAAAATCATATAATCTTTATTCTCAACAAACTCAGTCAGCTGCTCCTCTGAAACTAGAAAAATGAATGAAAAAATACTGACGAAGCTTAAAGATGATATAAAAGTTTAATTACTTAAAAATATAATATTCACATTAATTGTATGAGACACAGTAAATAGAACAGACACAAAGTTAAAGATGCGTATTTCAGCAAAACCCTTCCTAAGAATTTTATATAATGGGGGAAAACGCTACTGAGATTAAAAGATTTTCTTTTTGCTCTATATTAGTTTAGTGTTTTAAAAAATGTAAAAGTGTTAGTGACCAAACAATTCTCAGAAAAACAAAATTATTTATAATTTCCTTTGGGAGGGGCGCCTGGGTGGCTCAGTGCGTTAAAGCCTCTGCCTTCGGCTCAGGTCATGATCTCAGGGTCCTAGGATCGAGCCCCGCATCGGGCTCCCTGCTCAGCGGGGACCCTGCTTCCTCCTCTCTCTGCCTGCCTCTCTGCCTACTTGTTATCTCTCTCTCTCTCTCTCTCTCTGTCAAATAAATAAATAAAATCTTTACCAAAAAATAATTTCCTTTGGGAAACTGACCAGTGACTAATAAAGATGGCCTACTGCAAGTGAATATCTCACAATACTTAAAAAGGAGTAGTTAATGGTACACTATTGAAAGACAGCTCAGTTCAAAACGGGTGAACTTTAGCAAATGACAAGTAATAAGACTTGGAAGTACTCTGTCTCAGTGGTCTTGGTTTCTTCAGAAATTACTATAAATTTTCATAATTAAAGTCTTTTTAATCAAGCCAACGAGTTCCACTTGAGGTCATTTTACTGGGTGGGTAGCTCAAAAGCGTGTATACATATCTGGTTTTTCTAGCCCAAGAATGGCAAAGACAAAAATGCTGGAAAACGTGGCACTCTATGATCAGCATTACTTCCTTGTTTTTCAACTTGATACCCATGGTCCATATAAAATGATGTGAAATTGGTTAGGTTCTTCTAATAAGTGAGGAGTATCATGGAACTTTCTCGCTTTATTGAGCAGTTTCCACAGTATACTTTCAAATTTTGAAAATTCACTTTACAGGTGCCAGTAAGTCCCAGGGAACCTGATAGTCCTAGAAAACTCAGAAATTTTTCTACTCTATTTATAATCAATATGCTGTCAGTATTGATAATATTTCTAGTGAATTAAGAGCTTCCTTTTAACATGCCCTGGCCCTTCTCCATATGTCCTGGAGGGGTCCCACAATGCTTGTCAGAGAGCCTTTCTTCCATCAATAAGAATGTGCCCTTAAACTGCAATACAGAAGATGACAGGCCTGTGAGACAATGGAACCTCAAAATCAATTCTGCCCAGTCCTTTTTTTTTTTTAAGGATTTTTTTTTTAAGATTTTATTTATTTGACAGAGAGAGGAAGATTATAAGTAGGCAGGAAGGCAGGCGGGGGGTGGGGGGGGGAGAAGCAGGCTCCCTGCTGAGCAGAGCCTGATGCGGGACTCTATCCCAGGACCCCGAGACCATGACCTAAGTGCTCAGTTGCAAGAGAAAACGTTTATAGAAAATATCCCAAAAGACATGCAGTTCCTTGAGTCCCCACTCACAGTAAATCCTCTTCTCTGCCAAGCCTGATCATCAAAGAGCTGGGTTCCAGGCCCATGCTGTTCTGATACTTGATAGAGTCTCTTTCACTGAAATGCACTTTATACTCCTTATAAAACGTGTGTATTTTATCATCTTACCCAGGGAAACCCAAGAGAATATTCTCCCAGAACTCCCACAACTCTGATCACTTCTCCTGATAAATGGGTTTATTTTTATCTCAAGTAACTTTGTAACTCTTCTTTGTCTGATAGGAAGCAGAGAACCAGATTTCTGGTCCATGACTTGACAAGTCTACAGGGCCTGAAATCACTAGTAAATTTAACCAGGCTTTACATTATTTTCCCTTCACGCATTTCCTCATCCATTTTTTCCTCTAGTGTATTATAAGTATCTGTAAGCTGTTTAAAGTCTTTTTGAAGTGGGACAAGAATTAAATAGTAGATATTGATCTATTCTATTCCTGGAGCTGCCAGAAATACGGATAGCAAACTGACATAGACACAGAACTCACATGAATTATTCTTATCCTAAACCTCCAGCACTATTGGTTCTCATAATGATGCAGAAAGAGCTCTCAAAAAATGGTGGCAAATTGACTGCAGTGGTGGTAACTAGTTGTGTGCCCACAGGGCAGGTTGCTTGTGTCACCTCTCTGATCTATTCCCTCATCAAGTCTGATCTATTCCTTCATCAAGTCAGTGGGAGGACTCACAGTTCCAACCAACTCCAAAATTATATGGTAATCTTTGTTATCAAGCTTAGTCCCATGAGATAAAATACATATTTGTCTTTTTCCTAAGGGACACTCTGCAAACCTCCTGGTTCTTTATACAGAGCCTTTAGCAATTTCTAAACTCCCTGGAGATGACTCAACATCATAAATCCAAATTTAATCAATGCTTTGACTTCACAGTTTCATTTTTTTCTTTCTTAACACCTACACATCCGGTTTGCAAAGTGGACCTTAAGTCTTGTTAAGCAATGGAAGAAAGTCTACTACAATTGCATAATTTATAACCCATGAATGAAATTCATTCCACAAAACAAGCAATATTTCTGCATTAACCCCATTATTTATCCTTGACTGACAGTCTCCACTTCTTCATAAATAGTAAAATTTTAGATACCTTATTATCATAATTATATTCTACTTTTCCCTTGCTTCTTATATAAATATGAAAATAGAGAATCTGACATTTTTAAATACCTCTTTCAAACAGCACATGTAAAGCTTTGCATCCAAGTTTCTGGACTTCATCATTGGCTGAAAATGTGCGCATGGCATCAAAAATTAACAAGAAAATATCACTTTCTTCATCCAATATCAGCAAAGTGATTTTGCCTATTTTGAAAAGAACAATATGCACCGGATAAGTAGCTGTTTTAATATTTAGTGTGTTGATTTTTACATGAGGACTACGAATGGTTTGTGGACTCTTCTTTTTGATAAGCCTCTTAATTACCCCAGATATTAGACCTACCAAGCTCTACAACCTTTGTAAGTGAAATAAATTCCCTGTACATTTTACTGTAACTCTATGATTCCTAATCAATACCGGCAGCCAAGGCCTTTTGCTCTAAACTCCTGAAACGTATATCTATCTGCCTCTTAGACAACACCATCTGAATATCGATGGGCACCCCATGTCTAGCCTTTTTCTCTTCCCTGTCTTCTTCAATGGTACCATCATCCAAGTAACCCAAGAGAAACTACCAAGTCATCTTCCTTCTTCCATCCTCCCTCTCTCTTCACACAGTCTGCCCAAACAAGGAATCAACTTGTTAGCAAGTCTATCTTCTAACTCATCTTGAAAATCCCCTTTGAGGTAGCAGCCCCCCCATTCCTATTGCCTTCAGAACGTCATCCCCTCTTACTTGGAATGCAAACACAATTGTTTGATGCTCTGCCTGGCCCAAATCCCTCCTAACTAATTTATCCCCTGCATTATATTTCTAACACAAATGTGCTCCTGTATATCTCTTGCTGAAATCTTCTAAGGTCTTTTCATATTGTTCAGTCTGTCAAACAAGACCCTTCACAAACACTTCATGTATCTCATCAGCCCACTTCTTCCATGCACTGCCTCAACTCCAAACATGCTAAACTCCCTACTCATGACTTAACATTTTCTTTGCTATCCCTTCACACTTGCACTAGCTGCATGGAATGCCCTTGCCCCCTCCCACTCCAAACATATTCTTGCCATAATTTGAGCAATAACCACAAACAGCACCTACTCTGTCAATAAAAACAAAAGGACTGGAATAGGAGTGGTAGTAATAGTAAACACTTGTCTAGCAATGTGTCATACACTGGTTGAAGCAGTTCACTCCAACACACGTAAAAACCTACCATGATCCCATAATGTAGGCGCAATTCTCAGTTCAGAGATAAGAAAACTAAAGCACAGAAAGGCTAAATGACCCAAGTGACTATGTCCAAATTCCAACAACTAATAAGAAACAGACGTGGATTACTTAGGCAGTTTATGTCCTTGCTCCTAAGTTCTTCGAGTGAGTTTAGCTTAGCTACTCGCTTCTCTATGCTCCTGTAGTGCTTTTTGTCATATCCCAGTAATAGTACTTTTTGGATTAAATTGAAATTACTGGGGTGCCTAAAGGGCTCAGCCGGCTGAATGGCCAACTCTCGGTTTTGGCTCAGGTCATGATCTTGTAGTCATGGGATCAAGCCCCATGCCTGGCTCTGCACTCAGCACCGTCTGCTTTATAGTCTCTCTCCCTCTCCAGCTCATATTCTCTTTCTCGCTCTCAAATAAATAAGTAAAATATTTAAGAAATAAAAAATAAATTGAAGTTATTTCTCACACTACTATTTTTTTTAAAGATTTACTCATTTATTTAAGAGAGACAGCACTCATGCAAGAGTTGGGGGAAAAGGGAGAGAGGCTGAGAATCTTCAAGCAAACTCCCCACTGAGTGTGGAACCTGAGGCGCCACTGAATCCCACAATCCATGAGACGGTAACTTGAGCCGAAATCAAGAGTCCAACGCTTAACCACCTGAGCCACCCACGCACCCCTCTTCACATTACTTTTTATGTCTTTCCCTGTCCTGTTCAATTCAGGCGCTAATAAGCACATGTGACTTTTTAAACTTAAATTTAATTAAAATTAAATAAAATTAAAATTTAGTTTCCCACATTTCAAATGTTCAATAGCCACATATGGCTACTTGCCATGATACTGAAAGCTGCAACATTTCCTTCATTGCAAAAAGTTATACTGGACTGTGCCTTTCTGTGTTATAGGAATTTTGCCTCATCTACCTTAGTTTTCTGGAGGCCAGCACAACACATTAAGACATTAACACAAGCACAACACATTAAAAACTTTCCTAACAGCTCAAAATTCTAAATGTTACATGGAAGATATTAAATTAACCAGTCTCTTCAAGACACACGTCAGAGTTTCTAATTGTCTGCACATTGCGGACTTCAATATATCATCATGCTGGGATATTTTTCCAATTCGTAAACTCTCGGTTTCCTGGAAAATGCTCCCTATCATCGTGATTAGCTCCCCCGTGAACAGTCTTTCTTTTCAGAACCTTATATAATAGCAAGTCTCCACAACAGCAATGATCGTAACTATTGCACCATACTAAGATTCTTTGTTTTCAGGTCAATAATCCTCCAAGCAGAAGTATCCTCAAGGAAAGAACCTGATTATGTGGACTGAGACGAGTTACGGGCTGAGGCAACTCTTTGTGTTTCCACATCCCTCACTAGAAAACTGTGATCAAATACCCATCTCAAGAGATGTTTTGAGGATTACATTTTTATTTTTTAATTTTTTTTAAGATTTTAAAGATTTTATTTATTTATTTGACAGAGAGATCACTAGTAGGCAGAGAGGCAGGCAGAGAAAGAGGGGGAAGCAGGCTCCCCGCTGAGCAGGGAGCCTGATGCGGGACTCAATCCCAAAACCCTGAGATCATGACCTGAGCCAAAGGCAGAGGTTTAACCCACTGAACCACCCAGGCATCTGAGGATTATATTTTTAAAAGGATGTGAAGTATTTTACAAGTGAACCAAGTATTCAAGAAGCAATGCTATGTACTTTTTTTTAATTCACAGATAATTCTTTTAATTTTTTTTTCACCCACCTGCACCCAGAGGTTCCCACTTCCCCGTGCCCTCACCTCAAGGACACAGGATGAATTCACAGATTATTCTTTCTTTCTTTTCTTTCTTTTTCTTTCTTTTTATTAACATATAATGTATTATTTGTTTCAAGGGTCCAAGTCTGTGAATCATCAGTCTTACACAATTCACAGCACTCACCATAGCACAAACCATCCCCAATGTCCATAACCCATCCACCCCATCCCTCCCCCCACCACCCTCCAGCAACCCTCAGTTTGTTTCCTGAGATTAAGAGTCCCTTATGGTTTTTCTTCCTCCTGATCCCATATTGTTTCATTTTTTCTCTCCCTACCCCCTATAACCCCCTGCCCTGCCTCTCAAGTTCCTCATATCAGATAGATCTAAGTCAATCAGAGAAAGATAATTATCAAATGCTATGCATTTTTAAAATATTACTATTAGGTTATACCCTAGAACATACAGAAAACATATTAGAGAAAGATATAATAATGGCAAGGACCTGTACAGCCAATAAGCTAATGGGAATATCACATGTGGGACCAGATTTTGGGAGTAAAGCTGAGAAGAGAAATTGGGTTTGGGAATAATATGTAAAGGTGATGCTTAAGGCCAGGATATTGGGTGGGATTTTTGAGGGAAAAAGAGTAAAGAAAAGGGATAAGGAGAGGGGCCCTGGGTGACTCAGTTGTTTAAGTGTCCGACTCTTGGTTTCAGCTCAGGTCATGGTCTCAGGGTCATGCAATCAGACCCTCCATCAGGCTCCATACTCAGCATGAAGTCTGCTTGTTCCCCTCCCTCTACTCCTCTCCCGCCTCAGTCATTCTCTCTCTCTATCTCTCTCTCCCTCCTTCAAATGGATAAATAAAATCTCTAAAAAAAAAAAAAAAGAAAGAAAGAGGAGAAAACAGAAACAGAAAGAATTTTGGAAATCACTGATATTTAGGTTATATTATATTCTTATATTTTAAAAACATAAAAACACATTTGCTAAATGGTTTAAAATATTTTTTAATTTGAGTCAACATTAAAAATATGCATATATATGTATTACCTGAAGTTAGAAGGAGATCTAAGGCCTTCAGTCCAACTGTTAACAGGTTTACATTGGCATTATGAACTGTTAGCATTTTAAGAATCAGTCTGTAATTAAAAACAGAAATCAAGGTAAGAGGGAATTATCATACCTAGATGTTTGCTTTTTAGATATCGTGCTTCATTCACCTATATTTTTATTCATCTCATTGTATTTCATTCCCTAAATTGAAGCTTTTGTGCATTTTTCTTCCATTAAAACTGAGCCAAAAGTATAACCATTAAGAGGAAAATATTATGTCTCAATTAAAAAATTAAAACTTCTTCCTCTGCATAGTCAAATTCAACTATTAACTACTTTCACCCAACTCCATATCTAAACTATCATGAGGAATCATATACATCAAGAGATCAAGTCCTTTTATATTTGATATAAACTTGTGAATTATGTTATGCATGTTGATATATTAAAATAGAGATGTTACAAAAATATTAGTTTGTACATATAAATTAAGAACCCACATGAATATTTAAATTATTGATTTTTACTATTTTTAAAAGAGAAGTTGACAATAGTTTATCATAGTGAACATAGTATATCAACAATATTCAATTAGTTCAAATTCATTTAAGTCTCTGAGTTAACTGATTCTAAAATATACAATCTTTTGTCTATTTCTACCTAGGGGTGGTTAGCTTTATTTACATCATTTGAAGAACACAGAACCTGGTGACATCCACAGATTCCCAAGAAACTTGCCACATGATCTCCAGGTGGCAAGGTGAGGAACTGAGAGACCCTAGCCCTCTAGTCTGTCAATGCGCTTCTAGTCCGCATAGCCCTACCTGTCCCTGCATCATACCCACTATTCCTGACTTCATCTTCACAC